>CM061531.1:24495455-24656012 GCA_030545055.2 Neoaliturus tenellus
ATTTTATATGAAACACTTACGATACGTAACTTAAATCATGTTTGGACTTATTTTGGTGAGTGTACTTCACGTGTGATATCGTCCATTGAAAACTTGACCAACTACTTCATTGATTTTTCATTAATTAATAATGTCGTTTTAACCTCTAAGCATGTTGTGCAACAACGTTTTAGCTATTCGATAATTGCTTTAAGGGTCTATAATGGGAATTATTTTCTTTAAATAAAGTACGTGTACACTGTTCATCTCTTAATCCCTCAAACCTTTGTACTACTGTTATTTTTAAAAGTGTATTCACAGTAAAACAAATTATGAAAGAAAACTTTTACATTAATATATTTATTTGCAGGTATCTTTAAATCAAAGTCATGAGTTATTGAAACAACAAGCTGATATGAGCTCAGTTATTATAGGTATGAAGTGTCTTATAAAAAAATCCCTAACCTGGTTCTATTACACAGGATGATTATAAACAAATATCATGTTTGAGTGAATGGTTGTCATCATCATTTGAAATTACGGAAGTTTTTAAAGAATTATTATGTAAGGATGAAGCACCTCTGCAGGCCCTCGTGAAGACTCGAGTGTTGTCATTCTCCGGTTGAGAAGTCTTCGCTGAGGTTCCTCAGATCTCATTAACTATACGACAACGCACTCCATTAAGCTAATTTAAAAATACTTTTTATTTACCATTGAATTTTTTTTCTCGCAATACTTGGAAGTCTAATTCCTTGCCATCATGAAAAACCAGCACTCGGCTGCCCAGAAAACTGTACTTTCCACTCTATTGCACATTACTCTCGCTATACACCATTGTATTCAGGACAGTCAACTGTGAAGAGTTTGGCAAACCATCCGGAAAATGGTAATTTTCGGGACTAGACTGGAAAAGAAACTTCTAAGATTTAACTCCAAGAGCGCTGCTATTCTTCTTACACTTTTTCATTATACAATATTCAAACATCTGATTGTTTCCAGCAACCAATGGAATCAATAACATAGTTCCAATTATATTTATATGTCGAAGTCAATTTTTATTTGTACTAAACAAGTCAAAACAGTTCAAATACAAGTGAAACAAATAACGACATAAGAGAGGGTATACATGTTCAAATTTATTTTTCCTCCACCTTCTATCTAAAGCCGTATTTTACTCCTTGGAATAGAGTAGTAAAGTACTAATTTCTATCCCATATGACTTGAATACTTAATCTTTCTAACTAGGGAAAACTCGGGTTTTTTTCGTACCCACGGGGCTAAAGTTAGTTACATAAGAATAACATTAAAAGAGAGATTAAAAAGAACATGAGCCACAGTCAGCTGTTACTTGTATTACTCATTGTTGACTAATAGCAGCTGTAGCTGCTGCTCACCCACTGCTGACCATTCAGTCAGCAGTGGGTGAGCAGCATCTCTAGTATTAGAGATGGCCGTGGCAGTGTAGGTGTTTGTGTACATTTTGCTTGGGTAGGCTATTAACCTAAGAAGTCCAAAACATAAGTGTAAAACTTTTGACTAGGCTTAAATTATATTTTTGTTTTTTTTCGTGTTCTTAAAAATTGATATAGCCTACCTTGTGTGTTTTTTTATGTTGATGTGACAGATCAAGCTTGACGGAGCAAGGGATCATATGAAGGTAAAGTTAAATTATCTACGATAGGCCTGTTAGGCCTAAATTTTATTCGTGTAGGTGGAGGAAAAAATATTGTGTGCATCAAGGGACTAAAGTACTTTTCTCCCTCAGGGAAAATGTCGCCCTCGGCTTCGCCTTCGAGCGACAACACTTTCCCTTCAGGGAGAAAACATTGTACTTTAGTCCCCTAGAAGCACAAATAACTAAACCTTCACCTAAACTGTATGTTTAGTAAAGGTGGTATGATGAAAAGTACTGTTCGTAACTCGTCCGAAAGTGTTACACCGGTGCTCGATCAAAATCAAGCACTCGGCTTCGCCTTGTACTAAAAACTCCGGTAACTCGATCTTTCACTGGTAATGGCCACTTTCCGGACTGGTGACGAAATATACTAATGTAAATCACTAATGTAATGAAAAATCACGTTTCATTACAGGTTAGTAGCATATAATGAAATGTAAACCGGACTTTAGCTCTTCCTAAGAAGCATTGTTACAATTAACAAAAGTACAATATCACGCAGGTAAAGTAGGTCAGTGACTTAAATTGTAATAAATATTTATTCTAACATAGAGATTTAATTTTTTGGTAGTTTGACGAAAAATATCATACGTTAACTCGTCAAGATTGAGTTTAGCGGAATTGTAACGTAATATACTAATGTAATACTCCTGTTAAGTATTCAACTTACCTTGTGAGACTGACTTTTAAGCAGCAGAATTTATATAAAATTAAAATTGTAGTTAATGCGGTATAAGTAGCAAAAAAGACGTATATATTATAGTGATTTTGTTAACATTTAATATATTTAAATTGTTTAAGAATCAAAGTACAAGTTTTTTTACTCAAAGAGGATAAAATTTGAATAAATGTCTAACTTGCCCCTTTGTAAACAAAACAGAAATGTTTGCTAATTTTGTTAATGGAAGAATACTCTTTTGGACGAGAGTGAAAAAGATTTATTCAATAAACACTGTCAGTAATTGTCAGCACGGCAGTATCAAAGGGTTTGCGGCAGTGTTTGTGCAACGTTGATCAATGTGTTCAATATTTACAAACATGGTTAATGTTTGAGGTCTAAAACATGTTTGATGAGAGCTTTGATACCGTTATTTGTTAATGGCAAATATTATTTTTGTTTGTTAACATGCATTTTGTTGGCTGGTCTTTTAACGTAGTTAAGAATAATCGCGGAACACAATTTATGTGTCAGACATAAATTATAGATATTTTCTTGATTACAGTCTAATAACTTCGCGATGGGCAAAGGATATCATATAAGGAATACAATATTAAAATGCAGGGGTGACGTATTTTACACACCAAAATAAATTAAAAATGTTCGGGTAATATTTTTTCGATTTCGGCTTCGTTTAGCCACTATCCGTCATTTTTTTTACACTAAAAAAATTTTTATTTCCGTAACAGATAAGTCAATATTTGGTACGAACTTTTATCACACATATTTTCATTTTCAAGAAAACAGTTTTTTCCGATGAGCATTTTTTAAATGGCGGCTATTAAAAGTTTTAAATCTTAGATTCATATAACATTATTAGATAAAACTATAGATAAGAATATAAAGTCCGCCTTCTCAGCGGACTACCAAGTACGAAGTGTATTACGGTCGTGATTTAACTTTGAATTTATGTGAATCTACGAGCCTATTTAATTACTACAGGATTTACTTTGCCTCCTTTTATGGTGAGCTTGGTGTCGATGTCAGCCTAACAGCCCCAATATTTGAATTAACAAATTAACAAGCCACACGACTATTTAACCTCCTTCGTGAATCTAAATAACTTCCATTCATTCATTTCCTCTTTCCCTCCAAGTCATTCGTGTCGTCTGCATCAGAAAGAAGAGAGGGAAAGAGTTACGCCAATTTTTTTTCCTGCCACAGCCTTCTTAATCTTGTGTCACCCTGCAGAAATATGTACTACAACAAATGTGGATTGCAAAAGTGACTATTTCAAACGCTTAACCGGGGGTGAATCGAGTAGCTTTCGGTTGGGCTTTGCTTTCTTTTCCTGTCTAGTTCACAGAACCAAAGTTCCAAAGGCTGGGGCATAGCGTATATATTATAATATGTCTACAAACTCTTGCCCTATATGCGTGAAGATAGTTTTGGACACTGATGAGGGCGTATGTTGTGATGTCTCAAAATGTCCAAGGTGGAATATCTGCGTATTAGCAGTGACGAAAGCACAAAGTGGGAATTGTACAAGAACCGACTGCGTAAAGCCAACTGCTAATCCCATTGATAGCAAACTGGACGAAATCCTCACTAAGCTTTCTTCTCTTGCCACCAAAGCGGAATTATCGGAGAGTCTTGATTCAATAAAAACTGAACTTAGCAAAGTTACGGCGAAATTAGAAGACATTGAACCACGCTTAAGCAAAGTAGAAGCCGAAATCTCTAACATTAAAGAACGGGAAACTACCAACGATCAGCTGTTGGAAGATTTCGTTGCGGAAAACAATGATCGCTTGAGGCGCTGCAAGAACGTCATCATCCACAATCTACCAGAACTAAATAAGTCTCCTTCTCTGACAGCCTCAAAGACTCATGATGCCGGTTTAATTAGTAGCTTCCTGGAACATACAAATTCACAAGTCTCGCTTTCTAACGTTCGCCATTTCAGATTAGGACGTAAAACCCTAAATAAATCTCGTCCTCTTATAATCTGTATGCCCTCGGAGAGTGCCGCAATCCACGCATTCAAGAATTTCAATAAAGAAGGGTTACCGGATGACTTAAGTGGTATATCGATCTCGCACGATCGTACACCACGTGAGAGAAAGTACTTAGAACAACTCCGCGCCACCTTAAAGTCTAGAACAGATGCTGGAGAGTCGAACTTAACCATAAATAAAGAGGAACCCCTACCATAATGGAACCCCTAATGGAACCCCTACCATAGTATCAAAAAACGGATAATCACCAACGGCAAGCAGCTAACCCCCAGTGTAACATTTACTGTCAGAACGTTAATGGCTTGCGCTCCAAATTAACAGAGCTGAAAAACAACTTATCCTCAACTATTAATGACATCATATTGCTTTGTGAGTCGAACTTATCTGCTGACATCTTGGACTCTGAAGTCGTTGGTGAAACTGATTTCTCAATACATCGTTGTGACAGATCCCTGAATACCAGTAGTAAGCAGTCGGGGGGTGGATCTCTGATTGCAGTTAGAAATTGCATACCACATAGACGCCTTTTTTCAAACTTTAATCTCGAATGTGTTTTCATCCTGCTATCTTTGGGATGTAACACAAATCTCCTTTTGGGTTGTATCAATGTATACAGAACCGAATAAGTAGGGACATCCCATGTTAAAAAATTTTAATTTTGCCCCCGAAAACCAGACTAAAATAAAGCGCTGATGCTAGGATTACTTCTCCTTATTGTCACAGGAAGCGCTCTTTCTACCTCTTAAATGTCAAAATGAGCGTATTTGTTTACAAAAGAATCAAAACAATAACAAACGTCTGTAAAATTATTCTAGCCATCTGTTTCCATTCTACCAATCAGCATGATCCTTCAATAAAAATTACGTCTTGGTGGTGCTATCTGTGTTTCGGGGGCGGCGTTCTCACTTCCCCATAAGGATGTCCCTACTTATTAGTCTCTGTATACATTGGTTGTATCTACATCCCCCCATCTAGTCCTCTGTCTGCATATACTGATTTTTGTAATGCGGTGGCTGAGATATCTGAGGTAGCCAATCACCCTCAGAAAGTTTTCATATTTGGCGATTTCAACTTGCCCGAATATGACCTAAATCTTGTCTCCCGTGGTCTGCCTCTGCGTGCTGGTGAACTCCTTAACGATATGTCTTCTGCTCACAACCTTTATCAAGTTAATCATGTACGAAACCACAGAAGCGTTACTCTTGATCTCATATTCAGCTCAGATCAGGGAGCACAGGTTACCGAAGCCGTTGATCATTTGATTCAGCCTGACGTCCATCACCCCCCTTTAGCTGTCAACCTGACGGACCTCTGGCTCAGCCTTGACCCCAATAGCTATATGGGCCACAACTTATGGAAGTGTGATCTGCCGTCTGTCTCTGCCACCTTGCAACGCACTGACATGAGCTTTGTTTGCCAAGACATCCCATTGGATGATAAGTTCACCTGTTTGCAGAGCATTCTGAGAGCTGCCACCCTCAGTGCAAGCCCGCTGAGAAGGTTCGGTGTAACGCACTTTCCAAGATGGTTCACTGGTGAACTGAAACTACTAATAATACAGAAGAAGATTGCACATAAGCGTTACAAGATTAGCCTTAATCTTGCCGACTATTATGAGTTTGCCAATCTGAGAGGTTCCTGCAAAACTCAATCTCGTGAATGCTACACGCTCTTCATGTACAACGTAGAAGCCAATATATCTTCGAATCCTCGAGCATTCTGGGGAGTCGTCGAAGCACAGAGAAAAACACCAGATATACCCTCTCATATTTTTCTCGATGGAACCGAAGCTAAGGATCCCGAAGATAAATGCAATCTTTTTGCCATGTTCTTCAGTTCTGTTTACTATCCTTCATCACATTCCTCAGAAACTCATAGCTATCCAGTTTCGAACCAGTTAAGCACCGTTTTGTTTACCAAAGAGGAGGTCAACCAGAAATTGGAGCACTTGGATACCAAAAAAGGAGCTGGTATGGACAGCATCCCCCCTTCAGTTCTTCATCACTGCCGAGGCCTCCTTGCTGGTCCTCTCCACTTACTATTCAATGAATCTTTGGCGAAAGGTGTGTTCCCCAATGCGTTGAAGAGTGGGTACGTTGTACCAATACACAAGGCTGGCGACCCTGCTGATGTGAGAAACTACCGCCCAATAACAATCCTGCCGTCAATAGGGAAAGTCTTTGAGAGCCTCGTATTAGACAGGCTAAATTTCCATACCTCAGGCTTCATTCATCCATCGCAGCACGGCTTCGTGAGGGGAAAGTCCACAGTTTCTAACCTGCTTCTCTTTCAAGAATATGTCTTGGCCGCCTTCAGGAAGAACAAGCAAGTCGACGCCGTCTATATTGATATGGCCAAAGCGTCCGACAGAGTTGACCACTCCATTCTCGTGTCCAAGTTGAAGGGATGTGGTATCGCCGTTCCTCTACTTTCTTGGTTATCCAGCTACCTACAAGATCGCATGTTGATGGTCAAAATTGGCCCAGCAAGATCATTTCACTTCTTTCCATCTTCGGGGGTCCCTCAGGGCTCTTTGCTCGGCCCGTGTCTCTTCAATATCTTCATCAACGATCTTCTTGAGGTCATCTCTGCCAACGCTCTTCAATTTGCGGACGACCTGAAGATTTTCATCGAGTCTACATCGCCTGAAAATTCCCAAAAGTTGCAGGAAAGCCTTTTAGCAATTGAGGAGTGGTGCTCTGATAATGGCATGTCCATCAACCCCAGCAAATGCTCTACACTAACCTTCTGCCGATCAAAGCGCCCTGTCGAATATCAGTACCAGATATCGGGTAACATAATTCCTAGAGTACAAAATATAAAGGACTTGGGTCTTCACTTTGACAGTGACATGAGTTTTTCAACCCACATCGATACCATTTGCAGTAAAGCCAGTAGAATGATGGGTTTTATAACACGCTTCACAAGAGGAATCAGCAACCCAAATGCTCTTCGATCTCTCTACTGTGCTCTAGTTCATCAACTCCTGGAGTATGCCAGTCCCATCTGGTCCCCCTACACAGTTGGAGCCAAGGCCAGATTGGAGTTAGTGCAGCGACGTTTTGTTCGTCTGGTCGGGGTTCGTCTCGGCTATGAGTACTTGGAGGTGCCAATTGATGGGCTATATGAAAACCTACAACTTCCACCTCTTGCCCTGAGACGTGATGTGGCGGATGTGATCTACCTCCTCAAGCTTCTCAATGGAGATGTGCGTTGCTCGGCTCTTCTGGCAGAATTTTTCTTCAGAATACCGTCAAACACCAGGTCCCGAGAACTTCTGAGTCGCCGTCATCACGCTACCACAGTCCTCTCGCTCGGTTCGTAAGACTGGGCAACAAAGTGGCCTCAGAGTGTGATGTCTTCTTTGAAAGCGAACAACGAATTCGAAGGTGTGCCTTGGTGCTTCTGTCAAGTTGAGTCAACTCAATGCTTGCTGCATGTGGACTGTAACATTGTGTTGCACGGATAATTTACTTTAAGTTAGTCTTTAGCATTAGGATTCTGCTTGTTTTCCATGCATATACTAGATGAGCTGTGATCTATTTATGTTTTCCAAAAGTCACATTCAGCCTGCATTATCCTATTTATTTGCATGTATATTTATTTCGGAATGTGTCAGCAATCATATATCCTTTTGTGTATTTACTTAGGTCTAGTCATTGATAGTGAATTGTAATTTTATTATATTCTTTACATAACGTGTTGAGCCTGTATTGTAGCTATAGTGCATGTTTATTTATTTTGTAATGCGCCTGTTATCATCTATCATTATTATGTATGTGTAGTCTGCTAACTAACAGCTGAATTCTTGCATGTAATTATTATTATTATTATTAATTATTCTCGTTGTAAATTGGCTTACGCCGTTGATAAAAAAAGACTAATATAAAAGAACTAGATTCGTGTTATGTAATTTAACAGTTGCTAATAATTTAAACATTTTCCCCTATATCGTTCATTTAAGTGAAATGTATTCATTGTTTCTGATACAAAACTTTTAACTCTTAATTATATGTTACAATGTAGGATAAAGTCAAGGATATATATTAGTGGATTAATTTATTGAAAAAAGATTTTTGCAGAACAAAATTTTATTATTTATTAAATATTTATCATGTATCTATCAATTTTAATGTTACTTTATGGGTTATTTTAGTTATATTTATTAGAGAAATACTAGAACAGTAATACTAAAAACAAGCTCAGCCTTTGACATACCCATTTCAAAATTATTCATTCAAAGAATTTAATATGACTATTGAAATTCGTTTTCCACTGACTTAAATCGTTGTAAAATGTATCAGCTTTTACCGATTAAGCCTGATACAATATCGAAACGATATATTCCCGAATAAATGAAGTGAAGTATTAAACAGTATTGAGTGGGCCCCATTGAGTGGAAATGATCTATTGAGTTGGTTTAAAGACAGAGGTGAAGTAGCCACAACAATGCCTGAGAGGCGGACGAGAGGCTCTTGTGACGATGTGTTTGCTTGTATGAAATGAATCTGTCAAACAAACACAGCTGGAATCTTTATTTCAAAATTTTATTAAGGAACTAGCTGTGTACCCGTTCTTCGCACGGGGTGTGTGTACAGTTTATTAAACGAATTATATCAATGATTTCACAAATTTAATATATAACCTTCAGTTAGTTCATTCTAACGTATCTAGATTTAAAGTTTTATGCTTAATAGCTACCAGGTACATTTGTTAAAATCTTGTTACATCCTTTTCTTATTTAGGTTAGAAGTTATTTCTATTGATGATTTTGTTGCAGTTTGATTAAACGTTTATTTTCGTATGGTGATTCACTTTATAGTTCTATGAGTATAAACTCATAGATGATTTAAGACAACTCAGACTTGTCAAAAATATTATAGATTCTTATGAAATGTAATATTGAATCCTTGATTGGATGTGACGATAGCTATATGCCAAATCCAATGTATCCCACCCCTGCATCTTGTTCTACTCATGAAAGATATGTACAGACTTGTACAACATTAAATCTAAATTCAAAATTAGTTAAAGTTTTAATACTCAAACCAATAGTAAAACAACGCAACACCTGTCAGTAACGTATAGGCACCGCACCAGTGTATATATTAGGTCTACTTATTTCAATTTTTTTGTTTTTAAATTTTACCTTCTTACCTAAAACGCCATGTGTTGCCAATGTATACAAAACCGAATAGTGACATCCCATGTTAAAAGTTTTGTCGAAAAACGGAGGAAAATAAAGCATTGATGGTAGGATTACTTTTCCTTATTGCCACGGGAAGCGCTCTTTTTACCTTCTAAATGTCAAAATAAACATATTTGTTTGTTTACACAAAATAAAAAACAATAAACCAATCTGATTCCAATCAATCAATCAACATGATCCTTGAATGAAAATTACAGTGGTATCAGTGTTTAGTGAGCGACTTTCTCACTTCTTCATAAGAACCCTACTCATTAAGTTCTTTCACATTAATATTGCCCCGTATATACCCGAACTACTTGAAAGATTGAAGAATTTATAAACCTCGTTAACTACATATTGTGTTTTATGTTTTTGTGTTTTATGTGTTTTATACACCTCTTTTTGTCAGAACGTGCAATGAAAGCTAAATTGGGAACTAAAATTAGTTTGTAATGATAATAAGAAACATATTAAGATTTAAGGAACAAAACTCGATCTGTAATAATTTGCATTTAAATTATTTTAATATTTGATTCATATTTAGAACCAAGAATTAGTTGACTTTACTCACTGTATTTAGGCTAGTGAAAAGTTAAAGGGTTAGATATGAAAGAGTCTGTATTTAAAATTTTAAGTGTTGCCATCTGTGGTGAAAATGACAAACTGTCTAATCCAGCTGATTAAAAATCATACATAAAAAAGGTAGAATTAAAAATTCCCATAAGATTAACATTGAATATTTCTTTTACTGTAAGGCAGAGACTTTTTGGCAAACGATGCTTTAGAGCAGCTAAAATCGTTCTAATTGCACTGTTTAACAGTAATAAAGTTTTTCATATAATTTACTAAAGCCGTGTGAAAAGAGATTAAAGATTGGTATTTTAGCACAACTTGGCTACTTTGACATACTATGGGGGCAAAGCCCTAAGGTCGCTAGGGCAATTAAAGTTGCAATGAACCTTGACGCCACTCTAGTCTATGACATGAAAAAAATTTAGACCCTTAGGTAAAGTCGTTATCCCGTGAAAAAAGGACAAAATATGACCCATGAGCGTTACAGACAGAGTGACAGAGAGACAGACAGACAGAGGGAAAGAAATTTAGATGACACCGATTTTGGATTCTGCGATGCATAAAAAGTAAAAATAATCAAAAATATCAAAATTCTAAGCAATGTACAGACAAAACTCTAATTTTATTAATATAGATGGTTGTTTTAAATTTTTTGTGTGTGAAGTATTTCTAAAATAATAGTACCAGGGTACAGAGCATTTGGTCGTTAAAATTGTATAACTTGTAAGACGAACTCATTCGTGTTAATTTATACAACCATAGGCATATTTTGTTTAATTTAAAGCTACAACGAAATATCCACAAAGAAAACATGGGACCTTTGAAGTGCTGGAGAGCGGAAATGAATTTTTCCCAGTCATGCGAAAAGCTCCAATCGGTCCAGGTGACCCAAAAAACCCCATAAAGACACAACATCCAAACATGGTTGGACCTTGGGCGGGAAATAATGCCCGTGCAAACAGTGCTTGTTTTTTGGTTATAAAACATTGATAAAATAACCAGAAAGTCCACACATAAATCGTAAAATAATCTAATGTTTTTTATTTCATGATAGGGGAATATAAATAGTCCTCAAAATAAATCTTACCTTCCTTAATTTATTTGCATGTAATATAAATTAATATAATAAATTGACCGTAATCTAGACTAATTTAATAAAATTGTTTGTTAAGAAAACACCCTCTAACAATCCTCAACTGATTTTCTTAAAATAAGCACTTAAAATAAAGGGTGCTGTCAACAAATTAAATTTGAAATTTTCCCATTAGAATAACATTAAGATTGGGTTGAGCATTTCAAACATCTGTTAATGTGCAACTGTAAATACGTGTAGTTTTTTGTGGTTACTGATATTCACAATATTCTATTGGTAGGATGTTATTGATAAAGAAATAATAACGTTTGTATTGTATCAAAATAAATTGCTCAATTTCGAGCAACACGTACACTATAGTTCATTTTTTTAAACCTGATCCTTCTCGAGAATTTTGGGGGGGATTTAAATGTAAACAAAGTATTTAAACTGTAAATGAAAAATTTAAAGTGTAAAAGAAAATTAAACTCGTGACAAACATGTTCGAGTATCAGATTTCCTTAAATAACGTTTTAAATAACTTTTAATGTCTTTCAGTAACTCCAAATTAGCTGTTATATTTTTAAACTAAACCTATGTTTTGTTAAAAAATAACAGTTAAAGTAAACTAATTAAAAAACAACTGCTACAAATAATATTGTAAAACTAATACACAATATGTTGTGCTGTAAAATTACAAGCTGGTATGCAACAGTGAAATAAAATACAAACAACAAAAAAACCAAAGGGCTCCAACCAATGGGATATTAGCAAGGATAAACAAACCCCTACCCGACCCTATCACTCCCTAGAAGGATCAGGTTAAAAAAACGGACTATACATCCGGTTTTTTTCTTTTTTTTCTTTTCTTTTGAATTGATCCTTGAATGGAGAAATGGTGGAGGGAGTTTGTTTATCCTTGCTGATATCCCATTGGCTGAAATTCTATGTTTTTTTTTTGTATTATTTTACTGTTACATACCCACTGATAATTTTACATCACAACTTATGTGTCGGTTTTACAATATTATTGGTGGCAGTTTTATTTTAATCAGTTTAATTTATAATTGTTGCTTTTTAATAAATCATAGGTTTGGCTTAGAAATATAACAGCTGAATAGGAGTTACTGAAATAAATTTTAATTTATTTAAAACGTTTTTTTAAGGAAATATGATACTCCAACATGTTTGTCACGAGTTTCATTTTCTTTTACACTTTAATTTTTTTGTTTGCAATTTAAATATCCCCCACCCACCCCAATATTATTCAGAAGGATTAGGTTTAAAAAAAAAAAAAAAAAAACACCTATAGTTTAAATTAATACTTTTTGGATTTTGGATTAAATTTGTTTGTTTTTTATTTTATGTCTTTGGATTTTGGATTAAATTTGTTTTTTATATTTTAGGTAAATCTTTATAGTCCGGGGCATTTAGCCAAAATATGGCCTTGACCTAGACAAAATTGGCCTGGTAACGAGACCTAGTGGAATGAGTTTGGTATGTATCCCTGGTCATTTGGTAAAAATTCCCAACTTTTCCCACAACAGGAACATCCGCCATTTTGTAAAATGGGGGAAAAAGTTGATTACAGTGTAAGTGTTTACTAAAATGGGATTTTCATAAGCCCACACTACTTAGATTCACCCAAAAACGTTTATATTGTTCACAATTAAATACCGTACAAGGAAATACCAATATTTATTGGTATGAATCATGGTTAAGATTCAACATGTGCACTTAAATTTAATATTTCGTCAAAAATTTGGGAAGTTATTTTGGTTTTTTGGAATTTTACGGCGTTAATATCACAGATATGATATTTTTAGTCCTTATAAGAATTGTAGCCCTTGAAATTCTGCATCGATTGCATATATAATATTCTTTGTTGATATAATAATAACGCTGATACGGTGCCTTAAAGTCTGAAATATTCACGGCTTTCAAAGGGGTAAAAATGGGGTTTTTGCATTTTTGGACCTCCATTTTCAAAATTTGACAATTTTAACTAAAACCATTTGAAAGAGCTTAAAAAAACAAACAATTTCATATTTTGAATTTTAACTTAGCTGGAACGGGTTAAGAAGAAAAGCCAAAAATAGGTTTCCCATGTTAATCTTATGGGAAATCAACTAAACCCTGTATCTCGCCTATTTATTGGCATAACTTGATAAAATTTGTTATGTACATTCACTAGGTAGGGTTTAACTGATATTTGCTTACAACACCCATATTTCGGCAAACCTACATACTCACCCCCATGGGGTTTATTTGAAAAATTAAAAGTGCTGAATATTTATATAATTTGATATTTACCTTAACTCACCATTACACTTCCTAACAACTAACATTTGATAACAACATCCCATGGCAACAAACCTACATATGCATTTCTATGGGGTTTATGGGGAAAATATAAAATCTCAAATTCATTTGGAAATTCGCTGAGTACGCAAGTTTGCTGCGGCGGGGATATTTGATAATATGACGAGAAAACTATAAACAAATTAATTAAATAAAATAAACCAATTTAACCTTGATATTTAAACCAAGATATAAACAACGCAAAATTCGATATGCCATTTATTCTACTTGTATAGTCCACAATAGATGGGTATATAAATTTAAAATTAATACACAGGTTCCAATATTTTTGAGATTTAGATTCGTGAGGCCGTTCGCTAGCAAGGCTAACATCATCAGACGACTCACAAACAAAAAAAAAGATGGGTAAAAGATGGCTAGTTTTATAATAGATACAATACATATAGTGTGCTTAACTTTTAAGAATCATTTGGTAGTCTCCTAATTTTGGTGTGGTCCGCCATCTTAGAAAATGGCGGAAAAATTAATTATAGTGTAAGTATTTACTGAAATGATATTTTCGTAAAGCTCATACCACTTAAACATTGTCGATTTCATTAAGCTACCTGTAACGATTTCTTTTAATTTTAACTACCTGTACTTTCCAACTATTATATTATATTATAATTTCATTAGGCCCCATTACTTACCGTATATGATATTATATACACCTGCATTTAATGACTCAATGATCAAAATATCAAATACTCTTTCAACTGAATAGTATGCAATCTGTAAAAAACGCTATTTAATTTTGGTTAAACTAATTTTACTAAGTTTTTTCTCAACATTTTATCAAATAATGGCAAAAGTTTTAAAAATAACCGTGTCTTTGTTTCCCTTTTAAGCTTAGTTGTTCCATTTTTACTGGAAGGTTCAGGTGATCTATTAAGATATAAAATATTGATCTATATTAAAAAACTAACATCAATATTAGTTCTATAATCTGAAATGCCTGACTATCTATTTATAATTTGATTGTTACTTAATTACCTTTATTTAAACTTTCTTGTAATGAGTTCTAGATACACAATACACAATGTATTATTTAACTAAATTACATATTTACATGAAAATATTCTTTTCACTGATTATCATGCAATGTGTAAAAATGATATTTATTTTGATTAAATTAATTGTATATAGTTTTTACGTCATATTATCAAATACCCCCGTCGCAACAAACCTGCGCGCTCAGCGAATTTCCAAATGAATTTTAGATTTTATATTTTCCCATAAACCCCATAGAAATGCATATGTAGGTTTGTTGCCATGGGATGTTGTTATCAAATGTTAGTTGTTAGGAAGTGTAATGGTGAGTTAAGGTAAATCTCAAATTATATAAATATTCGGCACTTTTAATTTTTCCCATAAACCCCATGGGGGTGAGTATGTAGGTTTGCCGAAATATGGGTGTTGTAAGCAAATATCAGTTAAACCCTACCTAGTGAATGTACATAACAAATTTTATCAAGTTATGCCAATAAATAGGCGAGATACAGGGTTTAGTTGATTTCCCATAAGATTAACATGGGAAACCTATTTTTGGCTTTTCTTCTTAGCCCGTTCCAGCTAAGTTAAAAATTCAAAATATGAAATTGTTTGTTTTTTTAAGCTCTTTCAAATGGTTTTAGTTAAAATTGTCAAATTGTGAAAATGGAGGTCCAAAAATGCAAAAACCCCATTTTTACCCCTTTGAAAGCCGTGAATATTTCAGACTTTAAGGCACCGTATCAGCGTTATTATTATATCAACAAAGAATATTATATATGCAATCGATGCACAATTTCAAGGGCTACAATTCTTATAAGGACTAAAAATATCATATCTGTGATATTAACGCCGTAAATTCCAAAAAACCAAAATAACTTCCCAAACTTTTGACGAAATATTAAATTTAAGTGCACATGTTGAATCTTAAACCATGATTCATACCAATAAATATGGTATTTCCTTGTACGGTATTTAATTGTTAACAATATAAACGTTTTTGGGTGAATCTAAGTGGTGTGGGCTTTATGAAAACCCCATTTTAGTAAACACTTACACTGTAATCAACTTTTTCCGCCATTTTACAAAATGGCGGATGTTCCTGTTGTGGGAAAAGTTGGGAATTTTTACCAAATGATCAGGGACACATACCAAACTCATTCCACTAGGTCTCGTTACCAGGCCAATTTTGTCTAGTTCATTCGCTAAATTCCCCGGACTATTAGTTACAAAGAAGGTAAGAGTAAAAATACCTTATAGTGTAAATATAGATAAAAAATCATGTTCAGCTCAAACTTGTTACAAACATCTTTAACAAATTAGAGATTAAAATCAAAAAGTTAACGTTTTACTTCGTTCCTGGTACAGACATATTGGTTTGGTTCAAGACACTCGTCTGAAGCAATAAAGCTAAGATATCAATAAGACGTAGCCAATATAACGGCAGATGAAGCAATAGAGGTGGCTCGTTCCTTACAGACTCTTAGTTAATTGTTGCTCCGCTGCGCTGTTCGCTTCACCACCCTCTTTCAATACAACTCAATAAATAATGTTCACTCCAGTAACTTCCGATGATTAAGATGGTTAACTTTACTGCAATATCGTTTTATGAGATGAATCTTTCAGTAAGATTTAATTTGCTCCTGTATATGCGTTTTAAGATTATATAATTTAATAAGTTTTATAATCACTTTTCATACTTCAATGTATATCGTGTCATGCCATATTTTCTGTATATCATATGTAAGATTTACTCCCAACATTCTTACAAACATAGCATACAGGTCAAGTATACATAAAACATTTAATATAATGTACAGTTAATTAGTACGGAACCAAATCGTAATACGCAATCCTAATCATTTGTCATACAGCAAAATATCAGGCTGCACAGAATATACTAGGTATACAATGCAGTTGTCTGCTTGCAATATTGAGCGGAGCAACTATTTTTTAAATCAATAATAGAGAATGTTTTATAGGTAATTAAATTGAGCTCGTTCGCTTCAGGGTTTAGCTCATTCGCTGCGCTCACTCGCCATTTGGGTCAGCTCGTTCGCTACGCTCACTCGCCGTCGATTTAGTTCGTTCGCTGCGCTCACTCACCTTTTGGGTCGGCTCATTCGCTGCACACACTTGTCACCAGATTTAGGTTGTTCGCTGCCCTTACTCACCACAAGTCTGCAATACTCTAATTGAAATTTTACTATATGGAACATAGAGTATAAAATTCTTTACGATCGACTTTAAATTTCTCTTAGGCGAATTTTTTACCCCCAAAAGGCTTTTTTATTACTAATTTGATTTCAATGAAATTCTCAGGTTAGATTTTAAGTATTTTAAACTAGGTAATAAACTATAATCGAGCAATTATTTTCAAGTATTAAAAAAGCTTATTTTTCGGAATTTTTGACAGAACTTTAGTTGTTTAGGCTACATGATTTGACTAATGTAGTTGCTATGATCAGTTTATTTTCCCCCATCGCAGCTGAGTTGTCGCTGTATGCTGAAAACAACATAACCTTTACTTGTTTATATCTGCTCGCCGTTATGTTATGTTTTTAAATAAAATTTAATTGATATTTTGACAGACCTATTTGTTAAATTAAATAGATCAACACTGATGTTTACTTGTTGAAGTTATAAAATATACCAAAAGATAGGCATGTTGATGTGAAATGAATTGCTGTCGTACGGAATTATGCGATTAACTAATTTATGGGACACAACTTATAGTGATAACTATATAATTATCAAGGTGTAAGACATTTGTTTATCAGTTTAATCAAATAATTTCATGAAAACATGAAAATTAAAATAAGACAAAGATATAAATAATCAAAACAAAAAAATACAAATTCCAAAAAAGTTAATACCTATATCTACTATTTAGTACTATCCTTAATAAAACCATTAAATAATGTTATTGTAAACAGTTTCAAGAAATTGAGTTTAAAATAGGACACAAAGCGTTTCAATGTTTAAATAATTAAGCTAAGTCTGAAAGAAGTTATAAATTATTTTGTATTAATTAATTTTAATTAAATTTAATATATGATTTGGAATTAATAATACTATCTTTAATACATGTTACTTGTCTTTTTCATGTATCCTCTGACTTTTAGAGTAATTTAATCAGATATAAAAAGCTCTATCTGAAGATATATTAGGGTTGCGTGAGGCTCGCCCCCCTCTCGACACGTACATCTGCTGCAGCCCAGATGACCATTGTGCGAACTACGCTCCTCCATTAGTACCCAGTCCTGCAGTATCGGACGACCGGAAGTTCACCTCGCCTGTACCGGAAGTGTATCCAGTATATATCATTGTCACGTGAGGCTCGCCCCCCTCTCGACACGTACATCTGCTGCAGCCCAGATGACCTTTGTACGAACTACGCTCCTCCATTGGTACCCAGTCCTGCAGTATCGGACGACCGGAAGTTCACCTCGCCTGTACCGGAAGTGTATCCAGTATATATCAGGGTCACGTGAGGCTTGCCCCCCTCTCGACACGTACATCTGCTGCAGCCCAGATGACCATTGTGCGAACTACGCTCCTCCATTGGTACCCAGTCCTGCAGTATCGGACGACCGGAAGTTCACCTCGCCTGTACCGGAAGTGTATCCAGTATATATCAGGGTCACGTGAGGCTCGCCCCCCTCTCGACACGTACATCTGCTGCAGCCCAGATGACCTTTGTACGAACTACGCTCCTCCATTGGTACCCAGTCCTGCAGTATCGGACGACCGGAAGTTCACCTCGCCTGTACCGGAAGTGTATCCAGTACATATCAGGGTCACGTGAGGCTCGCCCCCCTCTCGACACGTACATCTGCTGCAGCCCAGATGACCTTTGTACGAACTACGCTCCTCCATTGGTACCCAGTCCTGCAGTATCGGACGACCGGAAGTTCACCTCGCCTGTACCGGAAGTGTATCCAGTATATATCAGGGTCACGTGAGGCTCGCCCCCCTCTCGACACGTACATCTGCTGCAGCCCAGATGACCATTGTGCGAACTACGCTCCTCCATTGGTACCCAGTCCTGCAGTATCGGACGACCGGAAGTTCACCTCGCCTGTACCGGAAGTGTATCCAGTATATATCAGGGTCACGTGAGGCTCGCCCCCCTCTCGACACATACATCTGCTGCAGCCCAGATGACCTTTGTACGAACTACGCTCCTCCATTGGTACCCAGTCCTACAGTATCGGACGACCGGAAGTTCACCTCGCCTGTACCGGAAGTGTATCCAGTATATATCAGGGTCACGTGAGGCTCGCCCCCCTCTCGACACGTACATCTGCTGCAGCCCAGATGACCTTTGTACGAAATACGCTCCTCCATTGGTACCCAGTCCTGCAGTATCGGACGACCGGAAGTTAACCTCGCCTGTACCGGAAGTGTATCCAGTATATATCAGGGTCGCGTGTGGCTCGCCCCCCTCTCGACACGTACATCTGCTGCAGCCCAGATGACCTTTGTACGAACTACGCTCCTCCATTGGTACCCAGTCCTGCAGTATCGGACGACCGGAAGTTCACCTCGCCTGTACCGGAAGTGTATCCAGTATATATCAGGGTCACGTGAGGCTCGCCCCCCTCTCGACACGTACATCTGCTGCAGCCCAGATGACCTTTGTGCGAACTACGCTCCTCCATTGGTACCCAGTCCTGCAGTATCGGACGACCGGAAGTTCACCTCGCCTGTACCGGAAGTGTATCCAGTATATATCAGGGTCACGAGAGGCTCGCCCCCCTCTCGACACGTACATCTGCTGCAGCCCAGATGACCTTTGTGCGAACTACGCTCCTCCATTGGTACCCAGTCCTGCAGTATCGGACGACCGGAAGTTCACCTCGCCTGTACCGGAAGTCTATCGCAGTATATATCAGGGTCGCGTGAGGCTCGCCCTCCTCTCGACACGTACATCTGCTGCAGCCCAGATGACCTTTGTGCGACCGACGCTCCTCCATTGGTACCCAGTCCCGCAGTATCGGACGACCGGAAGTTCACCTCGCCTGTACCGGAAGTGTATCCAGTATATATCAGGGTCGCGTGAGGCTCGCCCTCCTCTCGACACTTACATCTGCTGCAGCCCAGATGACCTTTGTGCGAACTACGCTCCTCCATTGGTACCCAGTCCTGCAGTATCGGACGACCGGAAGTTCACCTCGCCTGTACCGGAAGTGTATCGCAGTATATATCAGGGTCGCGTGAGGCTCGCCCTCCTCTCGACACGTACATCTGCTGCAGCCCAGATGACCTTTGTGCGACCGACGCTCCTCTATTGGTACCCAGTCCCGCAGTATCGGACGACCGGAAGTTCACCTCGCCTGTACCGGAAGTGTATCCAGTATATATCAGGGTCACGTGAGGCTCGCCCCCCTCTCGACACGTACATCTGCTGCAGCCCAGATGACCTTTGTACGAACTACGCTCCTCCATTGGTACCCAGTCCTGCAGTATCGGACGACCAGAAGTTCACCT
This sequence comes from Neoaliturus tenellus, assembly GCA_030545055.2. NCBI lineage: Eukaryota > Metazoa > Arthropoda > Insecta > Hemiptera > Cicadellidae > Neoaliturus > Neoaliturus tenellus. The sequence goes on from CM061531.1 coordinate 24,515,463, forward strand.
CGCCTGTACCGGAAGTGTATCCAGTATATATCAGGGTCACGTGAGGCTCGCCCCCCTCTCGACACGTACATCTGCTGCAGCCCAGATGACCTTTGTACGACCCACGCTCCTCCATTGGTACCCAGTCCTGCAGTATCACACGAGCGGAAGTTCACCTCGCCTGTACCGGAAGTGTATCCAGTATATATCAGGGTCACGTGAGGCTCGCCCCCCTCTCTACACGTACATCTGCTGCAGCCCAGATGACCTTTGTGCGAACTACGCTCCTCCATTGGTACCCAGTCCTGCAGTATCGGACGACCGGAAGTTCACCTCGCCTGTACCGGAAGTGTATCCAGTATATATCAGGGTCACGTGAGGCTCGCCCCCCTCTCGACACGTACATCTTCTGCAGCCCAGATGACCATTGTGCGAACTACGCTCCTCCATTGGTACCCAGTCCTGCAGTATCGGACGACCGGAAGTTCACCTCGCCTGTACCGGAAGTGTATCCAGTATATATCAGGGTCACGTGAGGCTCACCCCCCTCTCGACACGTACATCTGCTGCAGCCCAGATGACCATTGTGCGAACTACGCTCCTCCATTGGTACCCAGTCCTGCAGTATCGGACGACCGGAAGTTCACCTCGCCTGTACCGGAAGTGTATCTCAGTATATATCAGGGTCGCGTGAGGCTCACCCCCCTCTCGACACGTACATCTGCTGCAGCCCAGATGACCTTTGTACGACCCACGCTCCTCCATTGGTACCCAGTCCTGCAGTATCACACGAGCGGAAGTTCACCTCGCCTGTACCGGAAGTGTATCCAGTATATATCAGGGTCACGTGAGGCTCGCCCCCCTCTCTACACGTACATCTGCTGCAGCCCAGATGACCTTTGTGCGAACTACGCTCCTCCATTGGTACCCAGTCCTGCAGTATCGGACGACCGGAAGTTCACCTCGCCTGTACCGGAAGTGTATCGCAGTATATATCAGGGTCGCTTGAGGCTCACCCCCCTCTCGACACGTATATCTGCTGCAGCCCAGATGACCTTTGTACGAACTACGCTCCTCCATTGGTACCCAGTCCTGCAGTATCGGACGACCGGAAGTTCACCTCGCCTGTACCGGAAGTGTATCCAGTATATATCAGGGTCGCGTGAGGCTCGCCCCCCTCTCGACACGTACATCTGCTGCAGCCCAGATGACCTTTGTGCGACCAACGCTCCTCCATTGATTTCTCCTTCTTGATAACGGATGCTTTTATAAATTTGTAGGATATTTCATGATTTTAATATTTCCACATTCTATTTTAGAGAGGGGTTTTCACGTATATTATGTGAGTTTTGAGCTTTGTATATTAAAATCATTGAGTCCAAATCTTCATACGATTGTAGACAATTTAAAATTTTACTAGTACAGCCATCTACACGTACATCTGCTGCAGCCCAGATGACCATTGTGCGAACTACGCTCCTCCATTGGTATCCAGTCCTGCAGTATCGGACGACCGGAAGTTCACCTCGCCTGTACCGGAAGTATATATATCAGGGTCGCGTGAGGCTCACCCCCCTCTCGACACGTACATCTGCTGCAGCCCAGATGACCATTGTGCGAACTACGCTCCTCCATTGGTACCCAGTCCTGCAGTATCGGACGACCGGAAGTTCACCTCGCCTGTACCGGAAGTGTATCCAGTATATATCAGGGTCACGTGAGGCTCGCCCCCCTCTCGACACGTACATCTGCTGCAGCCCAGATGACCTTTGTGCGACAAACGCTCCTCCATTGATTTCTCCTTCTTGATAACGGATGCTTTTATAAATTTGTAGGATATTTCATGATTTTAATATTTCCACATTCTATTTTAGAGAGGGGTTCTCACGTATATTATGTGAGTTTTGAGCCTTGTATATTAAAATCATTGAGTCCAAATCTTCATACGATTGTAGACAATTTAAAATTTTACTAGTACTGCCGACTGCAAAACTAAATGAAGTAATCCAAGTAATTTTAGATACAGATAAGCTTTAATTTTTACCGGTTCTATGTGGAGAAAACGGTATCTGACAATTGTGTATGAAAAATCCCACATTTATATTTTGTTTCGTTTTAGAACGTTATTGTAAATATTAACTCTACTTAAAATATTGGAAATCTCCACCTGATTAATTTGAAGTGTTTCGGGTTTTCTTAAATTTAAAGTTTTTTTTATACACTATTTATAACAACAATCACAACGCACTAGAATAATTCGCTGTTTCACGTGTTTAATGTGTTTCGCCGGTTTTTATGTTCAATTTATGAGAATATTAAGAGAAAACATAAATGCAAAACGAATTCGTTACTTTGTGACATCTACCTTGAGTGAATATAAAAATTATAAGCACAAATACATTGTAAAAAATAAATTCAATTCCAGAATTTCTTCTAAGACAATTTGAAGATACTTCAATCAATTTTTTTATCAATTCAAAGTCAGAACGTAAAACAATATACATATACAACCATAGATAATCGATGCAAACAATGTGTGTAAGATATACTTTAACACCTTTTTGACATACGCTACCTGAAAAAGGGTAATCCCAAAAGTGTTGAAATGTACGAACATAAATATGAAATGGCCTGCATTGTGAACATGGCTAAAACCATCAATGTAATGAATTAAAAAAACACGCCCGCACTGGCGCTATCGCCACTGCCATGTGTTTGACAACAAGTAATACCAATATCCACCCTTTGCCTTTGATCTCGAGAGCTATCGTGGAGTAGCTTCGTTCTGCATGAGATGTCTCTTTTATTCCTCGTCATAATATCAAGTAATGTCATCCTTTTATTGCCAATACCAGTGGGATTTTTAAGTGTATTGAGATTGTTGATTGTGTCCAATTTTGCAATTACGAAGATTATTATTGAGATTAATAAATTTTCCTTTGTACATCGAAAATTTTTTACATATGCTATAGTTTTATAAGTGGTAGTCTTCAGTGGTGTAATAGTGGGAGTCTTGCACTTTGACTGTGAAGTCATTACTCAGAACAAAAACATCATTATTTACAAACTGATAAGTTTAAAAGTAAACGATTGCTTGCTTTCAATGCAATTGAAAATAATTTGAAAAAGTACAAATTATTGTATTTAGATTTATGGATCTCGCCGAAAAGTTTTCTTTAACTTGGCGAGGCCATGTTTATGCACATTTTTGAAATAAACATATTCGTATGCTTAAAGAGTAATTTGAAAGCCAGAAGACGATATTATTTACCTTTGCTAAATTTTTCCAACGATGACAAGATAATAAGTGCATATACAGATACTTAAAAGTTATGTTTTTACATACATTTTATTTATTTTTGCATATAGTACGTCCAAAAAGTTCATATTGCTGCAATTTAATATTTTTTAAGTAATATTGCTAGTTTTTAATGATCAAGGGTACTTATGAAGTAAAGGTACAAAAGACAGTTAACCATTTAAATGATAAGGAGTAGTAAGTTACACGAATCCTATAGAAAGTTCTTTTTCGAAAATATGTTTAAGATTCACAAAAGTGAACTAAATGATTTTTTTACAACTTTTTATAACAAACCAATTCATGGTTACAAACCAAAATTAATTATTTTAAATTTTAATATTAATTTAATTGTTACCCGGTTGTAAGACCCGGTTTATCCGTGTAGTATTCAAATTGTCGGTGAAAATATTTAGTGTAAGACACATCAGGCAAGGTTCGATTGAAAATAACCACACCACATCTGTTATGACTTTTATTTATTTTTATTGTCGAACTGGTTCAGTTGATTGTGACCTTTCCACCTAAAATGCTAATGGAATGGACTGCAATGCCCCTCAGGCTTTCAAAGTTCTCTTTTACCGAATTTACCTATAGGGAATACGCTATACGTTAGTAGCCATAGTGACCTAAGCTCGGGACCATGTTACTTTTTCATTTTTATGTCCCCAGAAGCCAAAAACACCATTCGTTCATTTTCATATGTGTGTGTGTGTGTCCGTGGTTTAGATAAATTTTGAAAAGAATGTCCGATTTTGACAATTTTATATGAAGGTCTAAGACCAGATATATTTTCATGAGTTCGTGAAACACCATTATAGGATTATGGCAACGGGGTTTTATGGGGTTTTAAAAGAGTAAAAAATGGGGTTTTGGCATTTTTTGACCTCAATTTTTAAAATTCATCAATTTTAACTGAAACTATTTAAAAGAGCTTAAAAACAAACAATAAAGTATTTTGAATTTTAACCTAGTGTAACTTGTTACATATAAAATATAAAAATGTGTTTCCTATGTTATTCTTATTGGAAATTAACAAAACCCTGTATCTTGCTTATTTATTGACATAACTTGATTAAATTTGGTGTGTACTCTACCTAGATAGGGTTTAACTTGTACTAGCTTACAAAACCCATATGGCGGCAAACCTACATACTCACTGCCATGGGTTTATAAAAAAGTGGCAGATCTTGGCACAAATTTGTGTTTAGCTATTATTTATTGATTAACCTTCATTTTCCGCAACCCTACATACTCGATCCTATGGTGTTTTTATAGAGAAAGCAAAAACATCTAAAATTAAATTGGAAATTCGCTCAGTACGCAGGTCTGCTGCGACGGGAATATTTAATATTAATATCGGTTGGACCGAGCGTTTTCAGGTGAATATTGGCTGTTAAAATTTTCAGTATGACAAATATTAGTTTTTTATAACCCAAATTATGGAAGCGCCTCACCGGGTTTTTATTTTTTAACAACTTCCTTAATCATCCTGTAAAACCAGTCTAAACGAAAGGGGATATTCAGTCTCCTCCTTTTAGAAGACTTTCGTTGGCATACTTATAACTTTTTCTGTTGCTATCACAGTGACGATTTTATTTAGGGTTTTACATTGTTTCACTTAAGTGGTATCAGTAAATAAGCAAGAAAATTATCAGTCTCAAGCAGAGTCCTAAAGGTTGATTAAAAAAATAGTCCAATTGGAAACAAGTATCCCTGGGATACTTTCACTTACAAAACGCACATTTTAACGAATATCCATAACTTTTCATTGAAAGAAAAAAGAGAGAAGGGGTGAAACGAAATGAAAACCGCATTGATGGTAAAAAAATCTCTTTGTTTATGGAATGTAGCCAGAAACGAACATCTGGAGAGAACATTGACAAATGAATCGTTCGGTTTTCAATCAAATCAATCACCCGACGTCCACTGTGGACGGACACAGTTTTGTTCATTTGTATTGTTTGGTTCTATTGCTGGTTCTGCGTTGATAACTTGGCTCTCCGAACAGTCTAATGGTATTCAATTGCTTTTACGGGTTTAAATTGCTAGAAATTGTTCTATGCATTGTAAAGTCTATCAAATTTATTAATAGTTAAATTCTGGTTTATTTTAGATTCTGCCACCCCCCCCCCCTCCCTCAAAAAATTATACCGTTGGTAAACCTATAAAACTTTGACCATGTATCAGTTGTATAAAGATTAAAGATCGATTTAAAAAATCGATTAAAAAATAAAATATTTGAAAAAAATAATATGTATTTTCATTGGTAAAATGTGCAAAAGAAAGGTAACTGATATTTTACTACTCTTAAAATGATCAATTTCTCGCCCGGGAGAAATAACCGAAAAAGAGGGAAATTATGTGACAGCCCAAGGGAGGTATAACCGACTTTGGAGCAAAAAACTATGTTTCCAGTATCTCTCTTATTCCTTTTCCATCTTCCAAACTTTTTGATAATAATTTCAGTTTTCTCTGTTAAAAAATTATAATCATTATGACATAGCATGAAAGATACTTAACTGTAGAAATATTCATTTTGATTATACTCTTATGTTTTTTATTTCAACTTTTTTGTTGACTTCTATTAGTTAAGTTATTAATAATACTCATTTTTCAGTCATGAAAAATGTGCATTCATTTAGGCCTAAATAATTTAGCTTACATGTTGCAGTGTTTGATTGGATAGTCAAAACTATACCTTTTCAAATGTGTATTTCAGAAAACAAATTTTCGAATTCATACTAGCCACTTTTATTACAGAAAACTTCAGTTGAATATCGTATCAATAAATTAAATGCATAATAACTCTTTCTGAAGTGCAATTGATATAATCCAAAATAAAAGTAATAGGTTTTGAAATTGACTATTCAGATATTTAATTAGATATAAAGAATGTTATCATCTGAAATACCAAAAACTATTTCTGAAATACAAATTACTAATCTTTAATAAGAGTCACACACGCTGTGATAAAAATGAAAAAAAAAATCCAAAGGAATTAAACTTGTAATAAATTAAATATTAACTTATAATTACAGAATATACAGTTATCGTAAAAAAACACAGTCTTATAAATATTTTAATTACATGTTACAAAATATACTCATTTGTTATACTTAATAATTAAAAAATTAGAAAGTTAAAAAAATCCTTTAAAGTTATTCTCCTTTTGTAAAAAACATTTGAAGTATAATAAAGCTTCTGTGGAGTGTGCACACTGCACAGTGTCTGTTTCACCTGAAGATATAAGACGTGAGGAGCTGATACGAGGTACATCACGCAACCTTGATATACACACCACTATAACGTACCCCCACCCCACTCACCCCTCGTGCTGTGATAAATATTTACGCACATCTTCTCCTTTAACCCACCTTTATATACGCCTTAACATGTACCCCAATCAAACGAAGGGAATAATGTAGATTTTGTTGAATATAAAAGGAAAAAATTATGAAAAATAATTGACGAAGTTGATTGTTTTTAATTTTTATTCAAGAATAATATTTTTTGACTCACAGTTTTGAATTTGAAATTCCAGATAAAATTAATTTAATAAACTTAATTTAATAATATATTGTTTGAACTTGAACATTAAACAATTTTTACTTACTTTTAATTTTTACGATTCATTGCTGAAGAATTGTGAATTGAATACACAACTTTATGCGACAATTTATTTTTTTGCCTTTTGTCTTTTTTATGGCTCCAAATATTTGTTTCGCATTGACTTAGGGATATAATTTTTTATAATTTTAGGAATTTGTTGTGGAAATTTTTCTTGAAATTAAATCAAATATAATACCATAAAGTAATTGATAGTTTCACTTAAACCCATGATTTTACTTTTATTCGTAATGTACCTACGACGGTAAGTATCTTTGAAATATTAACGATGAATGAATCGAAACTCTAAGAAGAGTTTTTAAGTTAAAAGGAAGTAGCTAGCTAAACCCTTGGAGCTTCGTTGGCCCATGAATACTTTGCTTTTGACCTATTTGCCTAGTACCCCTTTTAATAGGTTATTGGTTTTTAATAAAACCATTATGTATTATAACCCACTTATATAAAGTAATTATTGAACTGCTTTAAAATTTGTTTTATTCAGCAGGAATTCATAATTGAGTTTGAAATAAATTTCAAATATTTGCCGTGAGTCTTTTTGCAAAACATGCTAATGCATTTTCAGGTATTTGACAATCTATTAAATGTATATGTTACAAGCGAAGTATATAATGTAGGCAATCTATACAATACCTATGCATTCTATACAATGCCGTAGTAATTAAGGCAAAGTATGAAATGGAGTTAATTGATCCACAATATCTGGGGTTCTCCAGGCAAAAAAGTAAATAAACAGATGAAAAGACCAGAAAATGTTTTATTAAAAAAAGTAAATTGAAAGAATAAAAAACGATGAAAAATAAAAAATGTACTGTAAAATGTACTGTGTATTTGTGTGTAGTACAAAAGTTCTAGAACAAATGAATAACTGACCAATATAGAGAAACTTCAATGAAACTTGATATGTAATATTTTTTAAAGTATACTTTTCTATTCATGTGTAAGATTTATTCAACACTTCTGGGTCTAGTGCACAAGAAGTTAGTGTAGTAAATCATAAAATTGTAAGAATATGTCCATATGAACCTAAGGTTATTATAATATTTTATTTACAATAAAGATAATTTGAAACTTCATTTTAAGTTACAATTTAGTCCAATTATTCTCATAAAATCTTCCATTAAATTTAAAAATCATGGAAAGGCAATTATTTACAACCTTATCATCCTCTTGAGTTTTGGTTTCTCGCAACTCACCAAATATGAAAATAAAAAATAAAAAAATGATGTTACCAAGACCGAAGTAAGGAGATTGTATCTTGAACAGTGGACATCCATGGACAAGTGATATTACTAACTCTGCCTAAAAATCTTTGGCATTCCATAGAATGCCTGGAAAAAGTATAAAATATGCATTATTCCATACGTTGCTTGCCGATTTTAGGCAATATATAGAATTCTTAGGTATTCTTAACAATGTCTGATTTTACACTTTGCCGGCAACATTTATAATGTTTGACTGTACCAGAGTCTGAGTGTTAAACGCTTTTAGGGAAAGTAGTTAAAACTCCTCAAATTTGTTGTATTCATGTCTGGGATTGAACCCGTGACCTCTTGAACTGAAGACCACGGCTCTCACCGTTTGGCTAGGAAGACACAATTTTTTTACCTTTATTCGTACAAAACAACATAAATTTTATTTTTTATTTTATTTTTCGACAAAATATTTAGAAATTCATTTTTATAATCTATTATTATTTTACAGTGCTTCGAAATCTGGTGAATTGCCTCGACTTCTACTACACAATACATGTTTTGTTACAGATTTTATCTTGGAGTGATCATATTTTGGTGAGTAACATCATTACCATCACTATATCCTATTTAGAAATAGAAAAACTAAAACTTTTGACGGTAAGTTATTTGAAAATTTGAATTATGTAACCGCAACGATGAGGATTGTTTTGAAATAAACAATTTCGTACCAAATAAACTTTAATAATTATTTCCAATTTTAAACCACGGTGTTGAAATTCCGCGTCTAAAACAAATATTATTTCGATTCAGGAGCAGCGATTGTGGTGGAAGCGAGAGAGAGCTAACAGGCGCTTATCAGATTATAGCCACACCGATCAGCTGATATCAGCGCGGATTAGAGTGGAAGGTGCCGGAATTGATTTTATATGTAATAAACTGAACCCTACATGTTGACAAGTGATGAACACCTTGCTCAATACAGGGTGTTCATAATAAATGTCACACGGCTAATAGTACTTGTCAATTTGAACAAAAAATGTCCTCTTTGACATATGTTGAAAAATCCTTCGTCCAGCCGCTAACCGCCATTTTGTTTTTTACACTAAATAATTCTTATTTCTTTGACGGATCATTATGACGTTCACATTTTGCAAGAACCTTTATCACACCCATATTCATTTTCAAGACAAATTTTTTCCCAACGTATATTGTCAAAAAGGCAGCCATTTCTAATCTTTAAACTCAAACATCTCAAAAAAGGTAAATTTTACAAAGATTTTACAAAAGACAAAAAAAATGGCAAATTAAATTATGTAGAAAAAGGTGCAAAACCTGTGAAAATTTTACTACAAATAACGGAGTTATTGCTGATTTTCCGAAAAAATTCATTTAATTTGTATTTATTATAATTCAAAATCAGTGTATTTATACATAAAAACGCAATAACTCCAATATTTGTCCATACAAATTTGGCATAGTTCGTTAGATAATTTAATTTGTAAACCTTTTCTCTTGTAAACTTTTTTTAATTTACCGTTTTTGAGATATTTTAATTTAAAATTTTAAATGGCTTCCATTTTAAAAATACACATCCAAAAAAATATTTTTCCCCTAAAATGAACATTAGTGTGATGAAGGTTCATGACAAATATGAACTAGATATATTAATCCGTTACGCAAATAAAAATTATTTATTGTGAAAAAAATGGCGGATAGCAATTAAACAAAGGATTTTTCGACATAGGTCGAAATGGCATTTTTTTTGTTCAAATTGACAAGTACTATCAACCCTTTAAGTTTGTGCCATTTTCTTAGTAACGCCCTGGATAGTAAATTCTTTCCTTTAGTTTTAGACGAAAATATTATTTATGAATTAAAAATTTCAGACCCCATGGTGGTGAACATATTTGTTATCTTGGATCGAAATTGTGAGCGACCATTTTCTGCCATGTTTATTAGTAAATATGTTTTAAAAAATTTACAAGATATTAATTTGTAAAATATGTACAACCTCTAAGGTAAACATTTGCAAATTTATTAAGTCAGATATAAACGTAGGTTAAAAGAGGATACCTGAGTATTTATTTATCAATAAGGGTAGAGGGAGTAGGAAGAATGTATATCCAGGTTCCGTGATACTCCCAATATCATCTCCTAACGTGTTGCATCTTCTGCTGAAAATGGCAATGCACACAATTCAAGACTGTAGTATGTTTGCAAAGTGTAAAAATAGTTAAACACTTAAAAATACGTTAGAATATTTTTCAAACACTGCTAATATTTAAAATATGTTATAAACATACCTATGATGAATTTCACAAGTTAAAATAAAATAAATATTAAAACACTTCAATAACTATCTATGTAGGTGGATATAGAATAAAAATAAGTAGAATAATAGTTTCATGAAAGAAAGAAATAGGTAAATAGGTAGAAAGCTTAATAATCCTTGACCTAGAGAGTTCCATGGATTCAATAATTCAAACAGATTTATTTATAATTATGTTTTATTTTTCACAACACAATAACAATAACCTACTACATGATTTTAAGTTTTATATTTACAAAGCTTTACTGTGATAAGATGTAAGGTAATACCTTACCATCATTACACTATTACAGTATTATACGTTTATTATGTTTCTTACTTTTCTGTAAATTAAAACCCTAAATTTATATTGTACTTACCGTTGAAGGTACATTGACATGTAAGAAAAAGTCATGGAGATAACTAAAACTATTACTTTGGTTTAGTATTACATTTGGTTTGAATTTAGATATCAAGTTTTACGATAAAGATTTAGAAAAGGAATAGTGATTGAACGCCAGCTTTTACATTATCAACTTTATACAGGGTTAGGCAAAAGTCTGGATACCCCCAGTTAACTTTTTAACGCGTTGCAGTAGGAAAACCAAACTCGGCACATGTTTACAACATCAAAAACTGCACTTTTTCATCAACTACACAACTTTGCCCCTGCCCCCAAAATGGGGTATTTTGGGGGCAGCCCCAAATTTTCAAATGTAAACCCCTATTGAGTGACCCCTCATTTTAAACGGTTTATCAAGAGAAATTGAATGGCACAAACCGGATGTCGATATCTCATCTCTAACCAAAATGGCAGCCATTTTAAAATTCGAGAAAGGTAAATTGACTTTACATTAAATCAGAAAATAGCTTATTTAGAATCGAGAATATCTGGAATTATTTTAGAATTGAACCTACTAGTTCATTTCTGCTATTAGGTTCAATTCTAAAATAATTCAAGAAATTATAAATTCCAAAAAGCTATTTTCCGATTTAATTTTAACAAATGTAAATTTACCCTTCTCGAATTTTAAAATGGCTGCCATTTTGGTTAGAGATGAGATATCGACATCCGATTTGTGCCATTCAATTTCTCTTGATAAACCGTTTAAAATGAGGGGTCACTCGATAGGGGTTTACATTTGAAAATTTGGGGCTGCCCCCAAAATACCCCATTTTGGGGGCAGGGGCAAAGTTGTGTAGTTGATGAAAAAGTGCAGTTTTTGATGTTGTAAACATGTGCCGAGTTTGGTTTTCCTACTGCAACGTGTTAAAAAATTAATTGGGGGTGTCCATACTTATACTTGCTTGCCCATGTCAAATTTTGAAATGGCTGCCATTTTGGTTAGGGGTGAGATATCGACCTCCGGTTTGCGCCATTTAATTTCTCTTGATAAACCGTTTAAAATGAGGGGTCACTCGATAGGGGTTTACATTTGAAAATTTGGGGCTGCCCCCAAAATACCCCATTTTGGGGGCAGGGGCAAAATTGTGTAGTTGATGAAAAAGTGCCGTTTTTGATTTTGTAAACATGTGCCGAGTTTGGTTTTCCTACTGCAACGCGTTAAAAAGTTAACTGGGGGTATCCAGACTTTTGCCTAACCCTGTATTCATCCAATAAAAAATGTTATTTAATGTGGCAACTAATCAGAATACAAACAAAAATAAATAAATAATATTTATAAAGTGCATTCAAGGTAACTTAGCTGTTGTTCAATATTAAGCACAGTAAAAATTTATTGCAAATGTTTTATTAAAAACTCAGTACATTAATACTTCAAAATACCTTAACATGAAAACCACTCCCTAAACCTACTTGCTGCATTACGATTCAGTTCCTGAGAAGCGTATACTTATATTTATATATCTAAGAGAGATCGTTTTCCGCCGGGAAATATATGCTTCACTTGAGTTCCTTCTACAGTGATGTATAACGCTAGTCACCAGTCCCATCTCTAATGCCAACTCTCACCCTCTGGCATCTGAGAAAAGCAAACTGAAAATATAATCGCAGCTTTGCATCAACTATATTAGTTCAAAATACTACTAATGCTATTTGTACAAATAAGTTAATCCATAAAAGGAAATTTTATGGTTTTAGTGTAAGTTATATATTATGATAAAACATAAATAAGGTTACTAAACCTTAAGCTTCAAGCTACTCTTTTTGTCTAGGAACTTATCGCAATCTAATCAAGCCTAGGAGCTTTGTGTTAAGAGAAGGCTAAAGGACCCCTCTCAGAACGTCATGCAGTGCTTCACCTGCTCCCATTTTGTGCCTTTGTTTTAATTCCAATTAAGGTGAGAAGAGTTTTAAATTAAAGATAAAGACGTGGTTTATTTCATCCGTTTTTTTAAAATTATTTATTATTGTAAATCGATAATAAGCTATAATGGTTCAAAGTTGATCTTTACCGTACTTGAAATTAAGGCGAAAATGGGAACATGTGAAGCACTGCATGATGAATTTTTTATCCACGAGACCCCCAAAACTGACAGCCTCTATCGTAAGCCACTGAAACTGCTGTGCGCGCAGGCTCTGAACGTAGGCAACTAATAGCATGTATTAAGTAAAAGGCCTACTTTCTTCGGACAAATTTATTCCTTTAACATCATCTATCTGAGTCATGGGTCGTACACGGGCTGATGCAGCAACGTTTCTTTACCTACAATGCTTTACTCCGAATACTGGATATTGTTTATCGCCCACAGTATGGTTGTGACCAGTGCGAAACGTATTCAGGTATTTTCCGCAACGGCCACTTGACTGCGTAGGAAAAATAATCGCTATATCACTTTAGCAAGCTCGTACATTTATTGACGTAAGCTATAACTCGCATCGTCACTACTAAGACAAAGTAGGCCTGATAAAAGTTTTGTAACATTAATATGGTATCAAATTCAATCCACGATAAAAATTATATTTCTAATTTAAATCCTTATTATACTAAGATATGATGGTGTAGCACATTTTTATTGTCAGTCTATTTATTATAAAGTTTTATTTATGTTTATGTATTACACAACTCGTTCATGAATTCGTTAACTGGACACTTTCTTTAAATAACATTCAATGGCTAGTAAACTACTATACTAGGGTTTCAATACTTTTGCACCTTGAGTTAATGAAATATCCTTTTCAGTGCACAATATGGATTGTTATTCTGTAAAAGTTGAAAAGTTTGCACCTGTTATAATTTTTTGTTATCAATATTTATGGAACGGAACACTGTTATTGGATGCATAATCACTAAATGTAACAATATCACATCTTATGTTAAAAAAAATATAAAAAATATTTGCTTACGGTGTAATTACTTATATTTTTTATATTATTATTATTATAACAAAAATATTATCTTTTTATATTAAAATGTATAATTACTTAATTTACTATACAAAATACGAGGTTGAGTGGTTTTGTAATTGTATTTCACCTCGAAACTAACGGAACCCCAGATACAGTGAATACGCTGCGTTTATCAGTTTATCCCGCCATTGGAAATGTATAGTCCTGGCTTTATTATTCTATCGGAACAAGCCTCAGATTTATGTTTCACCAGTGGGTTTATTCTGGCAGATTTTGTGGCCTTAAAGTTGCATATTTCCCGCCTAAGCTTTTTCCGGCTCAGCAGTATTTTAGAGAAACTTTTAAATTGAATTTCAACATAAAGTGTGTGTATTCTCACTACACCCAAAACAAAAGTTACACTTCTTTCTATAGGTAAACTGTAACAAGGTTTGTTAAGCATGTAACGGTGGTGGAATAGTTAAAAAACGCACTACCAAATTTATGTAGTCTACTACAGTAAATCTTTAAATCATCATAATTTTTAATCCATTAACAATATACATAAAAAAGTCATAAAACGAAAAAAAGACAAATTCACATCGATTACATTGTAATCCTTATTTATTTGTCCACCAAATTGGAAAATAAGTTAATTTATTCTAAGTAAAATTTTAATAAAAAGTTCAAACACTCATCATTTTAGTGATATTTTTAAAACTACTTCGTCGAAATAACTTACAGTGTCAATATTTTAAAAAAGAACATTGTGTACAACCTAGTCCAAGGTTTCCTAGCGTTCGTTAAAGTGTGTCGTTAAAGTGTGTGATTGATAGATAATTTAGAAAATAACACAGCGATATAATTAAGATATTTAGTATAATATATATATATATATATATATATATATATATATATATATATATATATATATATATATTAATCTGAAATTTTGAAGATTTTTGTAAATTTAATACTCTTTCTCTAACCAAAGTTGTATAAAAAACAAGTTTCAGCAAAACCGCTTATAAATATAGTAGTAACAAGGCGAAAGGTTAAGTGGGTGGCTACCAACCGGTCAATTGTTCAACCGGTCAACGTTGCATCTGGTCAACGATTTTAAATAAACGGAATAATATTAAAGTTTCGACTGGTCAACGTTCGAACCGGTCAACGCCCCTACTCCGACGCCCGCTACCCCTCTCGCGCCGGGCGGCGTGACAATAAAGCGCATACAGTCCGACCATCAGAGGGCCCTAGCGGAGACCTCCGCAAGTTACTATTACAGCCTTTTACTGGACAGAAAGTTGTTCGCCACTTAATTAATTTCGCCGCAAATGCAACATCGCTGCATTTCGGAGTTTGTCATGAATCATCTGCTACTGTACTGATAAAAATTTATAACTGTAATTTGATTTGACAGCTTGATATTGTACTTTGCAATTAACGGAATCCATTTTAATGCGCATAAAGCCTTTATTGATTAGTCAACTGCCAAAAAGGAGTATGCTTAATCAATGGCCTAGTCCTAGTCGAATCTAAATCTGAAAAAGATACGTGTAATATTTATAACCATCCAGTTAATTGTAGTATTTACCACCATAAAATAGCACAGCCTTGCAATGTTACGAATAATATCTTATATAATAATAGGGTGTATTTAAGGGTCTAGAGAGAGAACTACTGAACGGATCGTTGCCGTTTTGGTGTCAATGGATTTCTTACGGTCCCTATATGATAGGAAAAGTATGTTATCCCTCAGAAAAATCCTTATAACGCCGCAAAATTAAAATTGAACCTGATTTAGACCAATCTAAGACGTTATTTTGTTTATTTGTTTACTGCTCCAGGTGATCCATATCCTACACTGAATTTTGACACCACCGTTGATTCATTTTTTTTTTTTAACAAAACAGACATTCTCAACTCTATGATAATTGACAGATAAAAATTTAATCAAGGACACTATTGTTGCAGTCGTACTTAAATTAGGAAAATAAATATATTACCAGCCGATTCTTTAATACAATTTTGATTACTATAAAGAGAGTTTATTTATAATATAGACGATCATATTTATGTATTTAAACTTACAAATTACTTATTAATATTTGTTTACACATATGTTTTTATAACTATCAAATAATGAGTTTCGTGTTAAAAAAAAGAATAAAAATAGTCTTTTCATTGTTGTAAAATGCCCCCCACCGTATTTTAATCAATTTATTTTCGTTATAAATAAGTTACTTAACGTCCTCATAATCGTTAACTTTTATCCTTTTAAGGTCGTGTAGGTTTATGCTTCTATATGTTGAACGAATTATTGGCTTATTTGTCTCACTGATATAAACAATGGAGAACAAAAATATGAGCTATGAACTAGAACTATAAACTATGAAGAAATAAAATACTAAAAGAAATGCCACGAAAGAGAAAAGGAGATTAAAATAAAGTGAAAACAAAAGACAGAGAAAAAAACATATTGAATAGTGTTTTAGTGACGTTAAAAAACCTGCTAGGGTGTTCCATTGATTTGGGGGACAATGCACGTCCAGTTCACTTAGTAGGCCTATACCCAGGAATGTACTTCTTTTTACCTTTGCGTGATAAATTCAAGTTAGAACTGCAAAGCATGGTTAAATTAGATGTCATAAGTTTTGTGGAAGATCCCACGAACTTGTGCTCAGAGTAGGTGTTGGTACCAAAAACTAATGGGGAATTTAGACTCCGGTTGCATCTAACAAATTTAACAACAAGAACGTAAAGAGACAAAAACTTTTATTGCCATAGGTAGAAGAAACACTTGGTCAGAATGATAATTCTCGGGTGTTAAGAAAATTATATAGAAATTCCATATTCTGGCAGATTAAATTAGACTCTGAGTCAGCAAAATTATACCAATAATTTGCAAGACAACTGGAATGAAATAAACGGAAATACAGTTAAAAAATATTTAACCTGTGTTTTTATTATAATTTTCTATTAACTTACTAACCTATTTGTCTTTTTTCAATCGCTAGGGCTTTTCCAAATCTGTACTATGAGTCTGTACAAAATCAAATGAAGAAAGCCATTTAACAATATCGGTGCCAATTATGACAAAAGCTGGAGTAAATTGTTCGTAAGCTACCTTTTACAATGATAAAAAATAAGTGCATTCCTTAAGAACAGCAATTGATTTACTTTACTGTCCACAATCCCTTGGATAAAACATTATTTATTTAGACGAAGGTGGCATATGTTTAATTCTTACCGTTTTCTACACACACTAATCTTTTCACTAAGTTTTACTAGGTGATGTACGTTAGTACAGTAGTTATAATACGATATTTAGAAAGATTTTAATGTAGTCATATTTTTTTATATATTTTTAAAATAATAAATTTTTAAAATATATATTTTTAAGCATTAAAAATTTAAGAATGAAGGTATAAGTCCCAAATTAATAATTAATATAATATCGACACGTAGAAAATAATGATCAGGAAATAAGGAAGGACTAGGACTAGGCCATTGATTAAGCATACTCCTTTTTGGCAGTTGACTAATCAATAAAGGCTTTATGCGCATTAAAAATGGATTCCATTAATTACAAAGTACAATATAAAGCTGTCAAATCAAATTACAGTTATAAATTTTAGTCAGTACAGTAGCAGATGATTCATGACAAACTCCGAAATGCAGCGCTATGCATTTGCGGCGAAATTAATTAAGTGGCGAACAACGTTCTGTCCAGTAAAAGGCTGTAGGGTCTAATAGTAACTTGCGGAGGTCTCCGCTAGGGCCCTCTGATGGTCGGACTGTATGCGCTTTATTGTCATACCCGGCGCGAGAGGGGTAGCGGGCGTCGGAGTAGGGGCGTTGACCTGTTCGAACGTTGACCAGTCGAAACTTTAATATTATTCCGTTTATTTAAAATCGTTGTCCAGATGCAACGTTGACCGGTTGGAAAATTGACCAGTTGGTGGCCCCCCAGGTTAAGTCCAATAATATATTTATTTCGATTAAGCGGTTTATTTTAATAGCTTTAAATTGTTGAGTTTTTTTTCTCTGATCACAAAACCAACCACAAATCTGACTTCACACAGTGAAATACTCGTTCAACTCTACACATTTTTTAATGTTAAATTTGTGTACGATTATATGTTGCACAAATTATTTATTTTCAAATCCAATCAACTTTGGTAAGTCCAAAGAACTTTAAGATGTTCGTGATTATAGGTAAGTTACGTTAGTGACCGGCATTAAATGTTTTGGCCTTTTTACAGCAATGTATTGGCTTTTTGTACCACTGTAACACACGCAACCCCTGATACTCTATTGTAATGCTTGCTTGGGAAGCCATCCAGAATACAAGTAACCTTACCAATGCCCGGAATGGTTCCTGATCACGCAAATACTTCCACGTGATTCTAAGCTTAAATAACATGTAATTATAATCTATAACTTTATTATTAGGAATAGACTGCAAACTTTACTATACATAATTACTTTTCATTAAAATTTAAGCCTTTAAAAACTTCCTGGGCAATACTTATTACTTATACTAATATTAATTACAGTGTGTAAAACACTTACAAGTTGAAAGTTTTAGTATTCAACATAGAAACATTTGGAATAATTTCCTTTAATTTTTTGAGGCAGGTTATGTTATTGACTAAATTTGTTTGATCCATTCATAAAAGCATTTTCATAAAAATAAAATATTTTTACAAAGTAAAACAATTATATATTTTAGGGGTTTTCAATCTACAGACACAGATTTAAAAATACGATTGTACTCCATTATAAATTTAGAATTGTATTTTTACAAATATGTTGTGTCTCTAAACTAAATTTATTGAGTAAGAAGCAACAAACATTTTCAGAAATAAATGGCATTTACAGCAGAATACTCACAAGGAAATATTTTATGTTAAGATTCTATTCAATTGATTAAACTCATATTTATTTTTTTGAAATATCAATTGTTGAAATACAACACAACTACGAAAAAATTCAAGTGATTCGGTGTGTACTATAGGAAAGCTTTGCTTATGCTTGTACATGAAGGAATTCTTTAACTTTAGATTGCATCTATTATCGATGCAAGAATATCCAATAAAATAAGAGGCCTAATCCATTTTAAAATATTAATAGAAACGTAAGGAAACTTAATAGTAAATGTAAAAAAAGTTTAGTTACTTTTTTGTGAAACTACTAAATATGAGGAAGTTAGAAGTAAATATGTAATAAAATAACTAGTTTTTAAGAAATATACAGCAGAAAAGTGTTGTAGATTACGTTTATGCTAAACGTCTGTAAAGATGGGGAATCCGGTGACATGCCCTTGCTGGAGCCATGTAATTGGTACTTATCAGATTATCAGGGGCTGACGGTGCGGATCCGCTGAAAGGATTACAGGGAAAGCACGGGTGCAACTTCTACGGATCGCTTTAACAAGTTGGCAACCTGTAGTTGTTAACTAATCTAAATTTATAAGGGTCAATCTACATTTCGATGTCTTAAAATTCTTCAAACTTACAGCGAGTTCATTACACATTGTAAGGCAACATGAACGATGGATTTCCCTACATTTTAAAAAGCAACTACGTTACTCAATCATTCTGCTTTTTTATTTTTATGTTACTATAAGCCTCGAAATTAATGTGACGTTGAGACAGCGACGCAATCCGAGGAATGTTGTATAATAGGGGGCTTTTATAGCTTAATTGCATAGTATGATTGTAGAACGCATAAGTGACCTTGTGTGGGGAAAAGTGGTCTCTGGTATAATCCAATAATATTGTTACCGTATAAAATATATTTTATGTTAAATGTGAAATCGACATGACATTAACCTTTATCAACACTCCATAAGACTAATGCTACGGTTTACATTACAGAAATCATAAATCCTTTGTGTACGCAGTTTATAAGCAAAATTTATGTTTTTCAGAGTCCCATGAAACGCTCAAATTGAGCTTAAAATTAGGATTTATTTAGCTTGTTTAATACTTGTGCTAATGTAAAGTAACACATTTCGAGGAAATAAGAGGATTATGCCGCAAGTGGAGGGGCGGCGCTCTAAGCTAATAACAAACCCATTACCAAGCCAAAGCTTATAATTTGTTGTTCTTGAAAATAAACTTTTGCTTTCAACCATAATTTCATATGTATTAGACAGTAAAACGTCTTGAAATGTTTTTGATTTCAACAAAGTTGAAAAATATAACGTCTTTAATGTTCAGCGACTTTTGGTTAAATGTATAAATTACTTTCTAAGATACAGGCCTAATACATTATTTGATATTGGTGCACTATTTACTCAACTCTTTTTCGCTTGAAAAATAATAATTCGGATTCCAATATACCAACTGCAAATTCAATACATTCAATATAGACGTTTTAATTTAAAACAATATATCCAAAAGTTATAAATAATAAAATGTAAATTAGGTTGTTGAATTCAATGATGACCAATTCCTTTAATTTAGCTCAGTTGAATTATGCTTTTCAGGGATAACATTTATAATTGTGTCTAAGTTTGTCGTCAAACTTGAAGTAATTAATTCGCTTCAGTTTACCCAATGCGTCGAAATTTGTTTACTTACCGTAATCATTCTGCATTATTCTTTAAATCAGGATTTAAACTAAAATTGTTTATCAGTAAACAATAATATTTTTAATCACATTCTTATGACATAAAAACAAAACTTAAAAACGAACTGTAGCAAATAACTTATGGGAAAAATATTGTATATGTCTAAAGCCTAATCAACGTTAATAATTGTTTACTTTTATTTTAAGAAATTAAGTACCTAAAAGAAAGATGTTTTTAAGGTAGGTAGCTTTTTTATTGATTCCACACTAAACAGCAGTTCTGTTTTGTTTGTAAAACGTCAACATTTTAATTTAGTTTTTTTTATGAAAGGTTGAACATGTGTTAACATAGTTTCCGGTTCAGGAACATATAAAGGAGTACGTTTATTCTTCGCATATGAGGATGAACAGACTAAAGACAAGCAACCCTAAATTTATTTATCCAAAAGATAGTAAAACACATTCAAATAATGGATTAAACTAGACTGATAAATTTATACGCCTACTCAAATTTGCATTAGGTTCATGTTCTTATTATTAACTCTAGAAAGTGGCATAAGAAAAGAAATAGCCTAAAACTACTAAAAATACGAGTACTTACTGTGCAAAGGGGTAGGCTATTTAAAGGGACTAGAGATCGCTGCCTGATCGAAATTCGTCAAAACTTTCTTGCCAACATGCTTGCCTATTAATCTATATATACATTTTACATTTCTTTAACATATATTTCAGAGTTAGCTGGAACCGTTACAAAACCATTATTAACCTTTGTCACTAACTGTTGGTTTAAACTATGTTACTATGACATTTGTCTGCTTCTGCTGCAGTCGGTTGATCGCTAGGTGACTTGTGTACTTTTCTTTTAGATTGGATCTATCAGTTTCAATTACAGTGTGATAACCTTTTTATTTGTATCATTAGTCCATTAAAATTTACAGTTCAGTTTTTTGTAAGTTTTTATTATTAGTTTTTTTAATAATGAATTGTATTCTGAGTTGTATTACAGTGGGCAGGAACTAGTTTTCAAATACTTAATCTAAGCCAGACGCATAGACGTTTGTAAAAAAATAATAAAAAAGCTCAAATATACAATCAAAATAGCCTCTAATGCATTTTTATGGTATATTAAACTATGGATGAATAGTTTATTATTGCTCAGAATAACTTGAATAAAAACTAACTTGAATCTGAAAATTATGCATAAAATCTACGTCGAAAGTCTGAAGTCGGAGACATCGTTCTAAAGTTATCGTCGCACATTTAATTGGTGTTTCATTAATTCACTGAAGCACCAACAGTTAAATATGAGGATTCCACCCATCTTCGATCTGTTTATCCAATTAATTAACCTATTTGAAACACAGAAAATTTGTAATATTATACGTTACCACAGTTTAAAAAATAACCACCAAGTACTATAAACATCGCAAACACTTAGTGGAGTCACTAAGAAGTAGTAATGAAGATTGTAACTCGATTACCGGAAGTTATCGGCCGCTTTAGCAGAGTTCCATTTCCCGTAGACACCTGGGCACGGTATATGGACCGCAGTTAACGGTAATGTAGCGTGAAGGGGGGCTAACAGCGCACTCTACTCGGCTACTCGGGTAACTAACTCTGGGAAACACACGAGAAATAACGGAATTTAATTGGTGCAGCGTTGTTTTACAATTTACAACAATATGGGTTTGTATCACTGCGTGTATTTTTATCGTTTACAGTAGGGAATCATCTTCAAATGCACAGAAATAAAGTTATAGCATAAAGTTACGGGAAAAAAAATATTTTGTATTTTACTAAAGTTGTGATTATAATTTAATTTACTATGTATTACAAATACAACAAAATAATCATTATTACAAAAATAATCTCAATTTTACGGTGAAAGAATGCGGTTTTAGAATATTAAATCTCCATGGTAATACATTTTACTGTATTTAAATATTTTAATTGACCCAATGGATTCTTTACGAACGGTAGATCAAAATATTTTCGACATAAATAAAACAGAACCAGTGTCTAAGTCAACACTACCACAAAAAACCTTTCTTTTGAATCGTTTCTTTATGAAAAGTTAGTCAAAATCTTTTCATCAGAAATAAAATATAACCACTGTCAAATATGAAGTAAGAATACCTCATTCGAAGTGTAAAATATTGTATTCAAACATTTCTAAAATTAGGAAATGAAAATTAATCTACATTCCAACAATGTGGTGACAAAACGTGTAAAAAAGTAAAAGTTTAATTAACATTTTGTAACTCATTTTAAACAGTGACGATGAAACACTACTATATATATTAACTAGCATTTAATTAAACATCATAATAAGAGATGATTAAAACTCTGACAAATTTTTAAAACTTCATTTCATGGAAAATTTAATTTTTTAACTTAGTAATTTAACTTAATAAGGAAAATGCGAAATGAAACTATTGTATAATATAAATGTATCAGTTTAGTCATAAATTTTAATATTTTCTCTTTCAAAGGGGTGTAGGTAAAATATTATTATTGTTCTACATATTTGTGAAAATGTGAATTTTGATCAGTATTTTATTTGTACACTTTATAATCCATTTGTACAATTTAAGGTATTACCAGATCCAAACATTT
Source organism: Neoaliturus tenellus (assembly GCA_030545055.2). Taxonomy (NCBI): domain Eukaryota; kingdom Metazoa; phylum Arthropoda; class Insecta; order Hemiptera; family Cicadellidae; genus Neoaliturus; species Neoaliturus tenellus. The sequence goes on from CM061531.1 coordinate 24,538,358, forward strand.
TTTTTAAATTTATGATTAACTAACTGTTTGTTAATTAACTAATCAAGTAGGGTATGTTTATAATGTAATATGTAGAGGCTTGGTACAATTTTTTAGTGAATTTCTTATGGATTTCTTGTGAATTCTACAAAGGTCAAAAAGTATTTTAGAACTTTCCAACCCTTTAGATAAAAAAAATTCCAAAGTATAAAAATAGTGTTGATAAATTACCTTCATCGCCATTAGTGCTCTTTTAGCTAGAATTGCTACTAGTGTTAAAAATCTGAACTAATTACTTACTAGTGTGGGAAAAATCGCCGGCTTTATTTCCCCCTCTAGAGCGGGAAAACGTAATTCTCCACTCTCGAAGCTGGTGTTAAATCCTTTGTTTTTCTTGCAGTGTGATTAAATTTGCTGAAACGATTACTAAAAATTGTAACCGTTTTAAATGCACATAAAAATAATCATCTTAGTAGTAGAAACCACAACTAAGTATACTGTGGTATAGGATCATATATACGTCTTGTTCTCTTTAGTAATTTATTGAACTCATTTCTCAAAGTTACTTTTATTAATCCATCAAATAAAATTTTTTGTCCACAGTTCTTTATTATTTTGAGAGTTATTTTCATATGCCTTATTTTTTACATATTCCCGAGAGGGCTTCAATCTAGAGATCTCAGAGAGTGAATTCCTCTTCCAATAATGTTTTTGACGATACGATAATCGTAGAGGACTGTACGCTCATCCAAGATCCTCAGATATTCACCCTCTGATTATTTTCTACGGATATAATTATAGAGTGAGGCATACAAAAATAGCTCAAAACTCAAAGAACTTCAAACAAAAGTTAAATGTCAATAGCCATCAAAAAAAGTTTTCAAACATTTACGTAAGAGAGCAGGACATAGTTTTAGTGCTAATGGCGGTCCGTTTGAATACAAATACTAAACAAAACATAATTGAAATCCTGTAAATAGTTTTAATAAATATAACAAAATTTAAATGGATCACAGACATGTGTTTTGTTTGCAATATTTTATTTCAAAACGTTGGCTGTACGTGTTGTATAAGAAACACCATAATAAATGGCAGACGTTTCAAAATTCCACATTCAGATCAAGGGTAGACTTTAAATACCTATAGGTGTACGTGGTGGCGGGGGGGGGGGGGAGGTGAGCCGGATGCACTGATTACATTATTGGATCATGATGCGTCGAGCTGGCAGACGATAACTGATAACCCAGTTATCGTACAGCGCTGCACTTCCCGCTATTTACAATCCTCACTATCGCCTGTACTGGTTACTGAAAACCGCTTACAACAGTTCACAGCTCATAACCCATAGTATAATTGTAACCGGACGCAGTTTGGAACCTTTCAATCCAATCTGTTACTGGAGACAGATCGAAACAGCTCCTAACCTATAGACTACCTTATTGAATGTAACCGGAAACAGTTGGGAACATTTCACAACTCAAAGCCTACACTATCGTTAGTAACCCAAATATTTTGAAAGTTCTATATCAGAAATCAAAGAATTCGCTACTGTTAATAGAACATATTTTTACCCAATGGCTACATTAACATTTAATTTTTACTACACTACTTTGGAACGTAGGAAGTCAAGGAGTCGTTAGTTTGATAACCTAATAATAAAACGTTCAAAATACCTGTAGCTTATCACTACTATGTTAAATATTAACTTCAAAATATAAAACAAACATTTATTTACATACTTTGATCATTTATATGCCAGTATACTGTTCGTTAACTTTGAAATGTTTTTTGTACTACCATCTCAATCTGGGTGTCAGACCCAGGAGCATGTGAAAAACACGGCTGTCATAGCTGATCGATAGGATGGATAAAATTGGGTAAAAAGACATTCGACTAATTGTAATATCGATAGTTGTATGTTTAACACAATCATAAGTGGATCATCTATGACGAGGATGCTCAGCAACAGGTTCTATGCCATTGCCACTTTATTACATTGATAGGCGATTTTACTAAAATATGATTATTCTTTTGAAAATATACATCGCTCTAGTTTCACAACCATACGAACAGAGAAGCTAAAACTAGTAGTGGGTGTTTAAACCTAACCACCGTTAGGGCAAAAATGTTACCAGTAAGAGTGAACTCTTTTGTCACTCAACAATCCCCGAATGAGAAGAATATTCCACTAAGGTCCAACTGTTACTAAAAGGTACCATATCATTGAGACCAATAGTAAATGTTGATCTAATTAAAACTGCAGAAAAAATGTTGCTTGTCATAGACTAAAATATAGAGTTCAATAAAAAACATTACTAACAATATAATAAGTTACTTACCTTGGTATCTGTCAACGATTCTTGAGTTTCCTCTGGGTTACATGAGTTTCGATCTACAAGGACCATTTTCAAACCATTCAAAAGTCAAATTACTCACTTTATTTGGTTGAAGATAGTAAAATTCTTAAAACCATACCGTTCGAATTACTGTACACGGCCGGCCAGAACGTTCCTTTAATGTTATGTGTATGATACGATATTTCATGGTTTTTTTTTTTTTTTTTTTTTTTTTTAAGTTGAACAGTATGGTTTTTATTAGAGAATTTCCCATAGGGAATAAGCTATTACCGTAGGTCTCATGGTAAGACCTAAGCCCGGGACCATGTTACTTTTTTGTTTTTATGAATTTGACGGTCTTCAACAAAATGAAGTGACTAAATATTTACATTAAATGGTGATAAAATGGTACATTGTTGACCGAAACTCGAGAAACCAAGAGAAAACTCTAGAGTCGTTGACGGATAACCTGTTGTAATGTTAATCTTCACGATTCAGGTGGCGAAATATCATGAATGAATTAAATTACTTCTAAACGACTAACGATTAACTAACACTTTCATTTTTTTCATTCACAGAAACTTACCAAGTTTTGAATCTTGTCTCTTGTTATACTGTCAAAATATTTTATTTCTTCCACTGTTTGACAAAGTTGGCATCAATGATTCGAAACAATACAATAAAAGTAAACAAGCAGTAGGGTGAAGGAACGTATGCGGAGTCACGAGTTTTCTTAACGTTGCCAAAGCAAACACTGTGGAGTTTGTTATAGCGTGTGTACATGCTGTTTACAATCCCTAGTTACAAAGTTATAGAGTCTGGGGAAGTGGAAACGACGTGCTTGATTTTCTAGCGTTGCAACTTATTAAAGTTATTAGCAGAATATTGATAAGTATTTAAAAAAAAATAAAAACACTGTAAAACGTGTGTTACATCGGTTTGGTTTTTACACTTAACATAGTTTTGATAAAATTTATTTTTTTTTGCTTTCTAAGGCAGGTAGTCGTCTATATTTTTTTCTCGCAAAAAACCGCATTGTACTAAGAATTGAAAACTTTTTACTAGAATTTGGTTAATATATTTATATTTTAAATTGCACTTTTCGCAATCACAAAATTTTTATATTGTAAATTGACACAAAAAATTACATTCGAAAAGGATTGCCACTCACGTTATACGATAAAAAAGTATAAACAATATCTTAAAAGGTACTGTAGAACTTCATGATAATCTAGATTTAGATTGTGTCAAATGATGCAGAGAAACTCGAACTTTTCCATCACGTTTGTTCAACTTGTCAATTTTCAATAGGAACAAAATCCAAATCCCTTATAGCTGCTTTACGTTACTTGGTTTTCTTTCTTATTAAGAAAAGTTTTATAAATCTTATCCATTTCTTTATACTTAGAGAAAAATATAAAAATTGACAATCACATAGGCAGCTAATTTATTATTTACTTTTGGGTCAAGGACAAACAATTCATTATTAATCTAAAACTTCCTCAAATGTAATAATATGAATTTAAAAACTCTAAATATTCATAATATTTATTAAGTATGTACAATTACGAATGCAAATTCAATCGAAATCTTTAATTTTTTTCATTTTTTGTAAACTTAATAGGTATAGGTAATAGGTAGCATAAGATGGAGACAACTTAATACAAACTTGTAATAATTAAAATCATAGTAGCTTAATACGTTTCTACACAATACAAAATACAAATATATTCATAAACATCAATTCTGCATGGTGTTTAAATACTTAATTTAAGCGCTGGTGATAAAATTTAATCAGTAAAGTTGGTCTTGGTAACAAAGTTGGTGTTTTTTTTGTCTAGTTTAAATTAAATATTGACACTTGGAATCTTTGTTGCAAATTCCAATCTTTAATTCACTCACGATCTGAATATTCGAACAGAACGAAATAGGCAATATGACTTTATGCGAAATGTAATTAATAATTTATGCTAAAAATGCATAAATCACTGAAATATTTAAATAATAATAAAATATTCGTAATATTTACACTAAATAGTAAAACATATAATAACATATACTACGCAAACAAAAAATAATTTTCAAAACATTTGAAAATTAGGTAAAAGTATTCGTGTAAACACAGGAGTTGCAATGTAAACAGGCCGTGTGAGAAGTAACATCGGGAATAAGGTGTCACAAATCACCTTCCAGCATCTTTACTTATTTCCTTCTTATTTCCATCACTTTCCTCGTTATCTGACGTCTATTTAAAGTCATAAATATTTTTACATGTCACTAAGAATAGGCCAAATGGTTTTCTTCCCTATGGATTTTAATACAAATTATAATGATGTCTTTATTGCCATGTGTTGTTTAAAGTTCAACACTGATTCATACGACAACTTCCGACAATTATAATAGAAAAATACAAAAAAATATATTTCGGGTTCCTCTGTAGGCTATTAAAAATTACAAACATATAATTTAATCAATATATGGGTTTTATTTTTAAATGCTTACAGCCAAGATCAAAGAGCAAAGAGTTGTAAATTAATGAGCGAATAATTGAAATCATGGAAATCACGCAAAAAGAATTGAGCCATGTTCAATGTTTGTATTCTACTGATGACTGATAAACATACGAAGCTTACATGTTTAGAAAACACATGTCCATGAAAGGGGTTACATGGAAACATAGAAAAACCCAACACTAATTTTTTTTTTTTTTTTTTTTTTACTTAAGCCGCTTTCAGAGCTCGTAAGGTGTTTAAGTTTTCGTTCACTTTGTGACACAAATAGAAATTGGCATAAGAATGAATCCCGAGGAAAACCTGAGGTCCGGGACAAAATCATGGAGCATTGTCCGTCAGTCAAAGCAACTTGAACAGTCACTACTCACGAAGGATAACAGCCACTTGACTGAAAAGTCATAAAACACGAAGAATAAAGGTAGTTATCACATCGTAATTGACATAATCGAAGACTCAAGAAAACCTTCTTGGCTATTTATTAAAATACAATACCGATTGAAAACAACCGTACGAAATTAAAGTTTGTTTAAGTAAGACTCAACAGTAGTCAAATCATGTTAATTCTGAAAACCCCTTTTATCTTAAAACTCTAATATGAGAAAAACTATTTTTATTACGTTAAGTGTGAAGTATACTAATATGGGTTTTATTTTTAAATACTTACAGCCAAGATCTTGATCACTTGGAGCGATGAATTGTACTCATTTGGCCCAAACAAACTCTCAGTTGGAGACGCTCCCACGGATCTTGCAGCATCGTGCGTAGTTTTTAGAAAGCTCACTTCACTAAGAGGATATCAATTTCCTCCTCAAGTAGAAATGTTTGCCAACAGACATGTTTGGAGACGGAAGGACTGTCGTATTTGAAGTACATAAGTGACTTTTCTATATTCACTGTTGTAGTAAAACGTTTTTTTGGGCTATGCCCAGGCAACTGTTATTGATTGTATGTGAGGAGAGAAGGAAAAGAAACGGCAACGAGTTGTAAATTAATGAGCGAATAATTGAAATCATGGAAATCACGCAAAAAGAATTGAGCCATGTTCAATGTTTGTATTCTACTGATGACTGATAAACAGACGAAGCTTACATGTTTAGAAAACACATGTCCATGAAAGGGGTTACATGGAAACAAAGAAACCCAACACTAATTTTTTTTTTTTTTTTTTACTTAAGCCGCTTTCAGAGCTCGTAAGGTGTTTAAGTTTTCGTTCACTTTGTGACACAAATAGAAATTGGCATAAGAATGAATCCCGAGGAAAACCTGAGGTCCGGGACGAAATCATGGAACATTGTCCGTCAGTCCAAGCAACTTGAACAGTCACTACTTACGAATGATAACAGCCACTTGACTGAAAAGTCATAAAACACGAAGAATAAATTTAATTATCACATCGTAATTGACATAATCGAAGACTCAAGAAAACCTTCTTGGCTAGTTATTAAAATACAATACCGATTGAAAACAACCGTACGAAATTAAAGTTTGTTTAAGTAAGACTCAACAGTAGTCAAATCATGTTAATTCTGAAAACCCCTTTTACCTTAAAACTCTAATACGAGAAAAACTATTTTTATTATGTTAAGTGTGAAGTATACTAATATATCCTAAAGTCTGAAAACCTTTCTGGAATAAAAATGAATATTTTTAATGTTAAAAACCACAAGGGTAATATATGTTAATTACAAAATTTTTTTGTATACAGGACACGAAAAACACTTAGTAGTGGATTTGTAGCGGTTTGAGGCTTGTTCAATGCTTTTTAAGTAGGTCACGAGGAAATGACGTAATACAATGACGTCATAGACGATTTCGTAGCTCAGGACGTCACTTTTCAGATATTTTTATTTTCTTAGTAGAATTATAATACGTTTTCTTACACCGTTTTGTCTTTTTTGTTACTTTCAAATGGCAGGTTCCCCAGAAGGTCAAGAGTTTAAAATTGAGTTCAATATCAAAATTTGCTCCAACATGTCAGCAAGCTGCGTGGAAAATCCGTTTAAAACAGTCATGAAAAATTTCAGAGAATTAATTCTACCTGCGACAGAGAGAGGCTAATCAGATTACAGCCCTGGCACTCCTGCTCCTCCCTGCCTTTAGTTTCGAACATTTTCATTTAAATGTGGTTTTGGGTCATTTAAAAGACGTTCTTAATGGTAGGAAACCATGTTGAAAGACTGATTCTTTTATCCTCAGCATTGTATTTTACATGCTGGAGCAAGAATGTTTAGGAGAAATTTCAGATATATTGAGGATGTGAGTGAAATCCGTTTTTTATAAAATGACTCGTGGCCTTAATTATGTATTAACGTATATTATACAAATATTTTTGCCTAAAACTTGTTTTAATTCAATTACTCATACATGGTCGCTAGAAGAGATATCTTATATTAAACTGCATTTTTCTATAGTGAAAACTTACTCGATATGTCAAGCGCTTAGTAAGACATTTATACTCGTCAAATTTAAAATTACTTTTACTGAAGCAGAGTGGAGAAGGTAAAATAATGTAAAATTATTTCCTTCAAAAAGTAAAGTTTATCTACGAAAAACACGTTTTATTCGTAGACTAAATTCATATACATGTGCATACGTAGCACTACAGGAAATTTTACTCTATTAAATTTTTTAAAAAATCTGTACTTGCGGAAGCTTTATTTTTTGTTCAAAAACTCACCAAATTTGGTGTGATATGCCTGTAAATGTCAAATTTTGTCTTGTCCTCGATACTGTTTCGAATCAATGACGATCCATATTCAGTCATCATCAGACCACATTGAAGCACACAGTTTTGATTGTCAAAAATTTAAAAATATAAAACAATGTTATTTGAACTCTCGACAATCATAAAAAACAAAAATATGACTCGCAAAATTTAACATCTACATGCATATTACACCAAATTTGGCGAGTTTGATTATTTAAAATATATATTTTAATACGTATACGTATTACTTTCTACAAAGCGTTTCCGATTCATAACCTCCACTTCACATCCGTGCATGGTTCAGAGGGTTGTCAGAGTATTTAACAAATGAAAAGCTAGTTTTCAAAGTTAGTTAAAGACATTATTTGGATATTTCCACCTACTTTAATGACTTTACCAACTTATAAGCATTATTTATTTACATACACAGTATTAATTATTCTTAACAAAATATTCCATTTTTTGAAGTAAAGGAATTGATTCTAAATTTAATTTCCCTTTTTACAAATTAAAAACTTTTCGAAAGACCTTTTTTTCAAAGGTTCAAAAACGTTTAACCCCCTTAAATGCACTTATGTGGGGTAATCTTAAAAGAGTAGATCCTAGGACGTTTTTATTTTTCAACGCTAAAAATTATTTTTTATCCCTTTTCCACCAATTGCCTCCCCCGGTTTGCAGGGGATCGCTCGGCGCGGGCGGCGCGGCGGCAGCTGGGCTCCGGCCCAGCTGGTGCTCTATCGATTCTGGGATCCAGTCCCCATTCCACACTTACACCGTGACTTAGGCCCGGTGCATCCAACCCCGTGCTACCGACAACCTTAATTATTCACACTCCAGTCCGGGGCGAGCTTGGTTCAGGCTGGAATCGAATTTTAATCTGGGGGGATAGAAATATTGGTGTGTAATTTATTACTCTTGCAAGTTTTTATCACTAGACGGAGAACGTTTTTCGCGTGTTACGAGCGAGGAGAAGCCTCGTAAATAAGAAGAAATCAAAAATGAGAAGAACTCAAAAATGCGATTAACCACAGAAAAAAGATTTAGGTTTGAGTGAGGAATAACGTTTGTTACCGTAATGAAAAAAAAACAACGAAAAAAATATGTTTTGCTTATGTTTAATTGCTGACTTCTATAATGATTTAAATATTCTTAAAAAGAGCGTATGTATAAGTCAAAGAATGGAATGTCACAATGTTGCTTTTAAAACGTATTTTTCAAGTAGCTTTTTTTACTGACGACTATTACTGCAGCACCATTATTTATTTTGGATTAGTCAGCAATGTTTTTATAAAATCACAACTTTTTAGTCAAGTCACCGTAAGAATGAAAATTTTTTTCACCTTGCACCTGTTATGGCGGCTACAGTATAACGACTGTGCGGAATAGTAACTAAACGGAAAAACGCAGTTACGCATGCAGGAAGAAGAAAATTAATATGTTAATTTAAGATTTACATTGACGCGCATTGTAAAATAAATAAATTTAATACTTAGGAAGAGTTAGTTTTTCTTAATAATTGTTGACACTTCATTTTATTTGCAAATTAGGCATTTTATAGATTATTAATTAGGCATTTAGATTTACACTAAATATGGTTCTAAAGCCAAACCAATTAACCAATCAAAAGATGTAAAAATTACCTGCGGTTACATCCATGACCTTCTTAATATTTTGATTATTTACCTCTGAACGTCAAAAGCACTACTTGTGTGAAAAATATTCAACTTTAAGAGAATTTGTTTCACTGTATTTTATTGGAAACAATTTAAATTTTATTGAGAGGCTACCTAAACAGGTATCAATTAAATATCTTAAAAATTATAAAATATGATATTTTTAAGGACATTTTTAATTAAATATTAATAGTTATTAATTATTGTTTCAGTTATCACCATGGAAATCGGTAAACGTTGTCCCTTCGAGGCCTTTGTGCTTCTTTCTCACTAGTAGTTCTCCCTGTAGAGGCTTATTTACTGCACTCATTTCCCTTTCACAAAAGGCGTGCAATTTCGTCCTTCTCATTCTCCCCTTGGTCGTGTAGGAAATGACTATCGAATCGTTTTTATGTTTAAATCGTATGTTAATGTTCTTAAACCTATATTGTGCATATTATTTTACAACTCCACGGTCGACTTTTATAGACCAGTTTAAATTGTTTAGACCCTAAGGGTCCCTTTTTTTTTTTTTTTTTTTAATTAAATGTTATTGTGGCGGGCAATTCTGCAATAAATTTTGCTCCTGGAAAATGTGAAACATGTGAGGTAGGCTCAATTTTGTTAACTTACACGCCTAATTTTGTTAATTTACTAACCAGCTGGATCGAAACACCCGACTTACAGGCTACTTTACCGGGTTTAAACCTTGCTTGCCAGAAGTGAATGATTCTTCTTTCCATATATGAGTTTCGCATTAGTTTGAATTGATCGTTTAGTATTGTACTCGGTTCGATGTTCGCTCTGTCCTCATGCCTAAACAATCAAGTATTTTTATAAAATCGAAAACCAAAATTTGTAGGACTTGAAGTAATTGTTGAGATAAATCGTACTTGTTTAATTCCTTTATTTTTAATATAAATTAATTGCACCGTTTTTGTTAAACTTTATTGTCCGTAGTGTACATAATATATAAAATAATAAATCTTCGTCCATGCTAAACAATAGCTGTGATAGGAAAAAAAAACAGACAGCCACTGATGTATACGTCACGGAAGACTGACAATACCAGAAATGTCTGAAGCTTTACAAATACTCGACTACATTGAGATTCATTGATACAATTATGTGTTAAAATATAATGTTAAGTTTTAAACTTCACATTTTATTTATTGTGTATTATATAAAACCAATAGGAATTATATTGCTTTTAAGTAATCTCAAAACAGAAAAGTTTTTCTTAGTTTTGTGATATTTTAAAATTGACTAGAGATTTCAAAACTCTGACCTCTTAAATAGTTTGTGACATGGGTTTTTTTACAAGCATTGATCCTAAATGAATTTCAACACAGACAGAAACAAATAAACTGTTGTAATTTCAAAATTAGCATAATGATTTGTATCTATAATAACAATTTTGTAAGGCAATTTTAAGATTTCAGACCCAAAATATACTGGGATATTTTCTCCATCTTTTAAATAAAAAATAAAAATGAAAATTATCACAATTTCGGTTGCCAAAGTGTTGTGTGATTATTTATTTTATTAAACTCTCTTTTATTAATTAGAAATATCACTATAATTTCTAAAGAAATCATTTTAAATTTTAATTCACCTTACTGTTTGGTAAATCGTTTATAATTTCCTGTAAGAGCTGTGTGACTTATTACATGAAATACATTTTAATAATTTCCATAAAAAACTTATCTTTGAAAAAACTAATATTTTTTAGGTACAAAAATATCTTTTAGCACAAGTTTTTTCTTTATTTTAGTACCAGTGTTTTAGCTTAATTTCAAACAATTAAACTCTAGCAGCGGTTGAAAGCAAGATATGCCTGAGGCTTCGATACTCTGAACTTGCAGCTTTAACCATGGCGATATCTGATTTCGTCTCTGATCTACTTCTATTTCCTCTTAATTTCACCCTTTTTACTAGTGTCAATTTCTTTTGTCTATCTACTTATGAAAGGCATATATTTTTATATACTTTTGAGATTCAATATATTCACCTGGATTCTAGGATCTATTGATCATAATTTTAAAATTTAGTTTACATTTCCGTCAATCGCCAGATATAACACGATGTAAATTACTTCATAAGGCAATTTTAAGTTTTGTATAAACTACAAAATTTCCTTCAACAATTAGTTGTTGGATTGGTGAAGACAGGCTTATAATAAAGTTACAGGTAATTTCTTTCACAAATTAATTTTCATAATAAACTATTCGGAAATAATTATTGATTATTACATTTTTTTTATTATTGAGGGAAAAATTTTCATTGCCTTAAGACTCTAAAAACTCTAAAGACTTAAAAACTCGGTGCCAAATATTGGTTTTGTGTGAAAATTTTATGTTTACACATATATGGGACAGGTTATTATTAAATAAACCAACCCATTGACAACGTTCATTGTGCGTATTTAAATTATTTCTTGAATAAAAGAAGGTTTGCAGTACACTAATTTATTTCCTTAAGTTATATTTATATGCCAATGCACAATTCCACTGAGTGCTTAGTACTTGGAAGCTGTCGAGTAAACATTTAGAAGTACATAACTGCCCTAACTAATGTTTGGCCAACTACTTATCTCTGGGCACCGACTATGCAGTGCTACTGCAACACTACTAACAGTTAGGAAACTACCAGCTAGTCGTAACCGACTATTGTCCAATAAGAAGAAACTATTTTAATAACAATTTATCATTTATATATATATTAATATTTAAGTAGCGCTCAATAATTAATAAATGGGTGAAAAAATCCAAATAAAATTTTATCAAATTAGTGAATACATAATATCACCTTTGAATAAAAATGTTAAATTATTGTTCCTTGGTGTACAATACCTAAGTACGATTACTACATTCATGTTACCGCATGAATAAATAAAGGACGTAAATTGATAAATCTATTTAACTGCAAAGTAATGTTTTACACTTGGTAGCTTTGTAAATGTAATTAGGTTATTAATGTATTAGTTTATTTTCATTTGTTATAATTGAAGCGCAATGTTAATCAAATATCTTGGATATTAAGGCCCTTTGAGGTTATTTATAATATGATTCAATAGATTTCCACTCAGCAAGTAAAAACAGTACTGAATATCCGGCATTTATGCAGTGTATTTATTTATGAAGCAGACTCAAAGAGCATAAAGGAAGGGGGTGTTGGAGTAATTGCAGGGGCTAAAAATAACCTTTCTCAAGATCTCGTTTCTCCTGTGAAACTCAGTGTTCTATTTTGAACTAAAATTACATCTTTAAAACAGATATCGATGGAAAAGTTTTGATATTAAAGCACTGCACAGCTTTTGGTCTATAGAGGGAACATTTAAATATTGTTAGCATGCGAAACATTTATTGGTCTTGAAATCTCTAATTTTAAACTGCCACATTTTAGAAAGGCATTCCATTAAATACATTGTACTTTAAAAATTCAAAAGCATGGGTAAAGTCTATTTCCTAGATTATTTGTTTATTTCCCAGTAAACTTTTATGCTGAACTCCATCCGCACTTACATTACATGATTATTTTAAGATCGTACGAGCAATCCACGAGAATATCCACATTAGAATAAAAAAATTTATTTTACAAACATTGTCAACGTTTTCCCCTTACAATTAAACATATCTTATTATTAATGACATTATGCATTCCAAGTTTAATATAGTTTTTATATCTTGTTAAGAATTATGAAGTATGAAGATAGCAATACTTTTAACACGTGTATTTATAATTTTATTGATTTATTGTAATAAATGGAGATAATTAAATACTTTTAAGAGAAGATAACTTGCCGGAACCTGACGAAGATATATTTGTTGTATTGTTGATGCAAAAATAAGGAAGATTCAAAATATGTCATTATCTTTTCGGTGTCCTACCAATTTAGTCCAAATTCATAAATTGTCAGTGTAGCATCACATTTTTGCATATTTTATTTTTTATAACGACACTAAACAGATCTTAAGTTAAGACTTAAATATCCGTCGAAATGACACTATGACAAGCTGTTAAGACCACCAATTACTATGTTAAGATGTGTTGATTCATTCAGAACAACAAGAACAGAAAAAATAAAACACTAAGCGATACTGTAAGAACAGTAAAAATCACCTGAAACATCGCGATACTGAAAACTGCTGCAATTAGGAGTCGATTTACACGCAGACCAGCACGAGACTGTAAGCTTTTATTTTGGATGTTTTCACTATCCTTATAGGTCAGTTGTACTTTTTACTTAATTACTGTTCACGTAGCTATGAATGAGGGGTACATCTTTACAAAGTTTTTCTGTTTGAAATGGTATCATTTCGACCGATAGTAAAGGTTTATGATCCACTTTCGTGTGATGATAAAATTTAATTTAAAAAATAAATCTATCAGAAAAAATTTGCTCTACTGACAACGTAACCATTTCGGCTAAAATGGTATGACACTCTAAATACAGTGAAATAACCTTGAATTCCCTAAATCTCTTGCAATAACAATACAAAAATTATTTTAAATTCGTCTGGTTCCCACTAATCATCCTGTACTAGTTAAATTTATGCTTGTTTCTTGAAGAAATTTTACAAATATCAATTATTTCCTTCAATTTATAGTCAAATGTCCTCCAAGATATACCTTAATTATTAAAGTTTATGTAAATGTGTAACATGAAATTAAGTAAAAACATTATTATTTTATATCACAACAATACTTGGGTTTAATAAGCTCACAGAAATTTTTACTATACTATATAATTTTGATAAAATGGGGAATACTATAGTAGGTTGTGAATATTCCAATAATAACAGTTTATGCATTGTTGCCGAATAGAACAAGAAACATTTTTATGCCTTATTAGACATGGTAAACATAATAAAAAATTGCAACATTCTAGAATAAGAGAGGGTGAGAAGGGATACAGATAATAAAAGTTGATGTTCATGTAATTTACTATATCAGGAATATGACCATTGGTTATGAACTCGTCCAAGTTAGACGAAATATTGTAAAAGATAGACTAAAAATATGTATGGCTTTATCACGATGTAATAATATATGTTATTCCGATATACCTCAATGAAAAAAAAATTCTCATAAACCATACTGACAAAGCTAGGGTTAACCATTAATATGATTTAGTCTATAAATCCTATTGACACTTTTAATAAACACCTAAACTCTTTTAGAGAGAGCTGTCCAACTCTAAGCTTAAATGAACATTTCGGGAATTGAATCTACGACTAATATAATCCAAAACGCTAATCACTATCTTTAATCTATGGATAAACTTCATATTTTATTTTACTAGTGTTAAATTACCCCCTTCCCTCCCCCCAGTGGGAATTTTACTCTAAACCCGTCCGCGGAAAGACAATGCGCTTGAGAGTAGTGATTTAAAGTTTGGTCGAGGACAATTGTTCCAAACTTTGACTGGCCCTCTCCGAGTGTTCATTTCAACTGTCCGTTTCTTAACATTCGTAACTTTCTCAAGTACATTTAATTAATTTAAGTACCGGATAAAAAACACACTGGCTTGAGCTTATTGTCGTGCCTTCTTCTCCTCCTGATTTACATAATAGAGTTCATAGAAATAAATAGGAAAATATTCTAATTCGATAACTAACCGAGAAAGGACTCTTCAACGAAACTTATTCCAACAAGTATTTTCATTTTGAACCGATCCTACAAATTTAGGTAAAATTATTTTGTACAAACTTAAAAAAAATTGTTGCTGTAATAAATGTTACTGTTGTTGTGGATACTATCGCCACGAAATGGCTGCACTGCAGTCATGGATGCAACTAAACCCTCTCAACAATGGAACTGTTCCCATATGGGGCGCACTGCAGCGGCTAAGCCACTTGGAATGTTCTTAAACTGCTTTGGATGTGTGACTGAGTATAAGTATTACACCAGCTTGTAGACAGTCATGTATGGATTTAATTATATTTTAATATTACTGCAGTATATACTTTCATATGTTAAATACCAGCTATTTGATAAGTTAAATGAATTAATTCAATAAATAGTTTAAAATATAGCGGATGAACAGAGAATTTCATTGTATAAATAAACTAATATTATTGATGTGTAAGTGAGTTACATTATTTGTTTGTTATGTTTATAAAATTTAACTACTCCATCAATTATTTTTTTAGGACTAAAGCCTGTATATAAAAGACCGTTACTTAGACCTATTTCGTGTAGGAACAAAGTCCATGAGAAATCCGTTCCAATTTCTAAAACAATTTTAATGTTATAATTAAGGAAACTCTTTGAACTTACACAGTGGTTTTACTAATTTATAAGTCTAGTAAGAGAATAAAATTCATAGTTTGTATATTGGTAGTTCTTTAATGAGAAGCGAGGGAATAGAGTGAATAAGTTATTTCTAATATTATAGACCTAGCAAAGGTTAAAGATTTCTGATTGACATATCACAGCTGTTTAGACACTAGCCACTGTCACTATGTCACCACCAATTGTCTTCAGTAAAATTTATATATTCAATTGTAATAGGAAAATGATTGACATATGTTTTTTGAAAGATGATATTTTAATAATTTGAGAGCCCTCTGGTGGTGACAATACTAAACACTGAGTGCCAGAGATCTTTGATGTACTGTACCATCAAATGTATTTACACTTATATTTTTGTATTTAAGCATGGAAAAATTATCCCTCGTTTTCTAACCACCTTATTCCACACCAATTCTTTCAACATATGTAAGATGCCTTTGAACCTTAAAGGTAAAATTTGGTACACCGAATACTTTATCAAATGGTTTTGATTTCTCCCTGACCTACGAACTACGCAACATTGACTTTGATTTTTTAAATTATCTTTACTAGTTACCTTGATAAGAAAAATTTAATTTTCTTTTATAATTTACAAGGTTAAAAAAATTCTTAACTTGTAATTAAACCTCCTAGAAAAGTGTGTAAACCAACGCTGACATAATTGTAAAATAACATTGTATTTAACTAGTTTTATATGGTTTTAATTTTGTCTACAAGAGGATTAATAAAAACGAAATAAATTAGGTCTGCTGGAAGATGGAAATGAAGAGCTCTGAATGTAATTTACGTCGCTATTGTTTATACCGTGGTACACTAATTGCCGCCTTAAACGAGCCAACTGCAAGTCTTACTTCTTACCTGCTTACAAAGTTTGTTAAAATTTATATCTTGAATTTATTCCTTTTATTAATGTTATACTTATTATAGAATATTCTACCTGATTCGATAGTTCAATGGAAAATCTTATAAAGTATTGTAAAGTATAATCATTATAAATAACTATTACTAAGATTTCCTGAATTCACTTTTTCCTAACTTGTTTGTTGAATGAATAATTAAATATGTTATGTTTAATTTCATACATAAAACCGTTACACGAAATTTTGAATTTAAGTCACAAAAAATTGGTTGCGCAGAAGCCAGTTAGTGTTTGAAACCTTACTATACTCAAGTTTAGTAATTTTGAATTATATACATTATACTAGATAGTAATGTATTTTTAACCACTTGAATATAACAATATTCATAACTAAAATGAATGCCGTAAAATGTCTTGATGAAACCAACTAGATAAACTTTAAAGCACTAATAGAACAGTGGTTTAAGATATTGATTCACCTAAAGATATTTTAGCCTCCCATATGCTTGTTAAACATGTGTGCTATAAAATGATGTCATCAGTTATCCAATTTCCTTACCCTTCTCAGAATGAAAACTCACTTTATCCGAAACTTTACGAAATTATACTGTGGTCTCTTTTTAATACTGGCAATCTTTCAATATATAATGGTATGATTATTTTTGACCAGTTTCCCTAAGATGATTACAACCACTTTTATACAATCTGGGAATAAAAACACAGTTATACAACTAACTGTAGGGGAATATTCAAGTTTAATCCTTCCCATAAAATGTTAGCCATTGCAAGCCATCTGAATGTAGCTTCCTACTTCAGCTCTTAAGAACCCAAATTCAAGTTAGCTATACAATTGAGTTTTGTGTCAGAATTAAAGACACAAAAATACTAAAAAAAAAAAAATAAAAATACAATTTGAAGAGTTTAAATTTGGTGTTACAAATACGCTATTTCAGATGACTACTCCTAAAACTTAAATGTTAGTAGTCAATTACTCTCTCATCCCGTTCCCAACTACAAATGCTTTTGACTTTAGGTAACAAATTATTTTAATCTTAGTTTGGTAGAAAATTAACGATGACTGAGGTAGAAAACCTATTGAATCGTACTTAAGTACTCACAAAATTATGGAAAGCAATTTAAGTAAACACAGTAAACAAAATTCATAAAAATAAGACCCTTCTTAACAAATTGTTTAATTAGAATAAAACCTTTACAAAGATAAGTTGATATGTAAGAAACATGCTTGGATATTATTTGAAGATTGATACGGCTTGTCGGGGGGGGGGGGGGGGCGTTAAACCGCCTACCTGGAGACCAGCCCCCGACACTTTGCGGGGGAGACCAAATGGATTACCAACTTCATTTATAAGGAAAGTTTCGCACCATAAACGAATAGTCAGCACGACGCGTGGGTCGTTTGAAATTAACATAGTGCATTCTGATGGAAATACGTAAATTTGTATGTACCTCATGGATTCAAGAGTTTCATTCCTGCAGGAACTAAATGTCAATTTCATCAAATTGTTCAATTTGTCAGCAATGTGTTAATTGGTGACAAATTTAATCCATACGGAAGACTGTTAGGGACTTTGACAACACAAAAGATAGATTGTGGATTTCAGTCTTTAGAAACTGAATAACATAATGTATTTATTTTCTCACTTTTTATTTTACATAATACAATATCTTTCGTAGTACGTATTATGCAAATGTAACCCTAATTTAAGAACCACGAGTATTAATGCCACCTAAGAACCAAGTAAATATTTTTAACAAGTTCGTGTAATTTATGAACGATTTACAGTATATATTAAAAAAAAAAGAAAAAAAAAACGTAAAACTAGTAGTGAAACACATACAAAAATCGAAATTAAGATAAAAGATAAGGTAGTTACACTTCATAAGATGAGATATAAAATTTATTAAAACTGAGTTAGTTCTAGAAATACTTCTTGACTAACGTTATTTTTCTATTTTCAGATAAAAATGAAGAAGTGTTTCCCGTTTAGGAACCATTGGTAAGTTTAAATACTAGTTTTAAAAACTATACTGACCTATTGTTTTAAATTCATTCAAACAATGGAGAAAGTTCAAAACATCTTTCACTCCCATTATAATGGTATAAAATACACTAAATAATAGTATACAATAATATTTTGTATTTAAATCTCAAATTTAACATTGTCAATAAATTCGAAAAACAAATGAATAAAAATTTCTTGCCATACGCCAAATAATTATATTTATTGTTGATATAGGAGTCATTGGATGAAATATTTAGCACTTAAAAGTAAATTGTTCTTGTCTAGATTATCATGTCACATATAACTTTAATACATAGATAGTAAAATTTAAATAAAGTTTTATTTCGTTTTCCAGCATAAAATGCGACTGATATAAACTGAGCTATCTAGGAACCTTATATGAAATCTTATATGTCTGAATTTATCGTAAAGTACCCTATTGATACATATAAAAATAATCATATTGACTATTTTATATTTAATATAAAACCATGAAATTTAGATTCACTAAGAAATGTTTTGTTGAACAGATATTTTATTAAAATGAGTCGAAAAAAATACAAGGGTAGAATTTAAAAAAAGAAAAACTTAGTGGCTTCACATTTATAACGATTTTTAATAATATTTCTCCCTAAACATCATTATACTTACGCTCTAGTCTGAATATCGGATTTCTTTATTTCATGATAGTCTCAGATATTTTGTAGGGTGACAACCGTCTTCACTAGACCCATGACATTATCTTGTTGACAAAATTTGATTGATAATTAACTGACATTATAATCAATCTGCTGTTAAAAAATAAAATATATTAATACAAAGCTGACGAAAATCTAATCAGTGAGCACTTCTGTCAAGGTCTACAATGTATTTAACAAAATTTCAGATAGCTCCAAAAGTTAACTACGGTAACAAGAACACTTAATAAAGAGAAAAAATATTAAAAATTTAATTTTATAAATCTTACATTTTAGACATAGTAAGAGCTCACTCTCAAGTCAAAAATCTATTGAGGTAAAAAAAAATGTAAAATTTTTTATTAATAATTTTAAACTGGCGACTGAGGGTGCCAGTCACAAATAGAGTTCCAGGTAGAGGCTGTACTGTCAAGATTGCAGGCGAAATAGAGTGCAAGTTACACGTAGATTTCCGGGTAGGGTTATACCGTCAATATTGCAGGCGACTGCGAGTGCCAGGTACACGTACAGTTTCGGGTAGGGGCTATACCGTCAATATTGCAGGCGACTGTGAGTGCCAGGTACACGTAGAGTTTCGGGTAGGGGCTGTACCTTCAATATTGCAGGCGACTGCGAGTGCCAGGTACACGTACAGTTTCGGGTAGGGGCTATACCGTCAATATTGCAGGCGACTGCGAGTGCCAGGTACACGTACAGTTTCGGGTAGGGGCTATACCGTCAATATTGCAGGCGACTGAGAGTGCCAGGTACACGCAGAGTGCCTGGTAGGGGCTATACCGTCAATATTGCAGGCGACTGAGAGTGCCAGGTTCACATACATTTTCGGGTGGGGGCTATACCGTCAATATTGCAGGCGACTGTGAGTGCCAGGTACACGTAGAGTTTCGGGTAGGGGCTGTACCTTCAATATTGCAGGCGACTGCGAGTGCCAGGTACACGTACAGTTTCGGGTAGGGGCTATACCGTCAATATTGCAGGCGACTGCGAGTGCCAGGTACACGTAGAGTTTCGGGTAGGGGCTATACCGTCAATATTGCAGGCGACTGCGAGTGCCAGGTACACGTAGAGTTTCGGGTAGGGGCTATACCGTCAATATTGCAGGCGACTGTGAGTGCCAGGTACACGTAGAGTTTCAGGTAGGGGCTGTACCTTCAATATTGCAGGCGACTGAGAGTGCCAGGTACACGTAGAGTTTCCGGTAGGGGCTGTACCTTCAATATTGCAGGCGACTGAGAGTGCCAGGTACACGTAGAGTTTCGGGTAGGGGCTATACCGTCAATATTGCAGGCGACTGAGAGTTCCAGGTACACGTAGAGTTTCGGGTAGGGGCTGTATCTTCAATATTGCAGGCGACTGAGAGTGCCAGGTACACGTAGAGTTTCGGGTAGGGGCTGTACCTTCAATATTGCAGGCGACTGAGAGTGCCAGGTACACGTAGAGTTTCGGGTAGGGGCTGTACCTTCAATATTGAAGGCGACTGCGAGTGCCAGGTACACGTAGAGTTTCGGGTAGGGGCTATACCGTCAATATTGCAGGCGACTGCGAGTGCCAGGTACACGTAGAGTTTCGGGTAGGGGCTATACCGTCAATATTGCAGGCGACTGTGAGTGCCAGGTACACGTAGAGTTTCAGGTAGGGGCTGTACCTTCAATATTGCAGGCGACTGAGAGTGCCAGGTACACGTAGAGTTTCCGGTAGGGGCTGTACCTTCAATATTGCAGGCGACTGAGAGTGCCAGGTACACGTAGAGTTTCGGGTAGGGGCTATACCGTCAATATTGCAGGCGACTGAGAGTTCCAGGTACACGTAGAGTTTCGGGTAGGGGCTGTATCTTCAATATTGCAGGCGACTGAGAGTGCCAGGTACACGTAGAGTTTCGGGTAGGGGCTGTACCTTCAATATTGCAGGCGACTGAGAGTGCCAGGTACACGTAGAGTTTCGGGTAGGGGCTGTACCTTCAATATTGCAGGCGACTGAGAGTGGCAGGTACACGTAGAGTGCCTGGTAGGGGCTATACCGTCAATATTGCAGGCGACTGAGAGTGCCAGGTACACATAGAGTTTCGGGTAGGGGCTATACCGTCAATATACAGGCGACTGTGAGTGCCAGGTACACGTAGAGTTTCGGGTAGGGGCTGTACCTTCAATATTGCAGGCGACTGAGAGTGCCAGGTACACGTAGAGTTTCGGGTTGGGGCTGTACCTTCAATATTGCAGGCGACTGAGAGTGCCAGGTACACGTAGAGTTTCGGGTAGGGGCTGTACCTTCAATATTGCAGGCGACTGAGAGAGCCAGGTACACGTAGAGTTTCGGGTAGGGGCTGTACCTTCAATATTGCAGGCGACTGAGAGTGCCAGGTACACGTAGAGTTTCGGGTAGGGGCTGTACCTTCAATATTGCCGGCGACTGAGAGTGCCAGGTACACGTAGAGTTTCGGGTAGGGGCTGTACCTTCAATATTGCAGGCGACTGAGAGTGCCAGGTACACGCAGAGTGCCTGGCAGGGGCTATACCGTCAATATTGCAGGCGACTGAGAGTGCCAGGTACACATAGAGTTTCGGGTGGGGGCTATACCGTCAATATTGCAGGCGACTGTGAGTGCCAGGTACACGTAGAGTTTCGGGTAGGGGCTGTACCTTCAATATTGCAGGCGACTGAGAGTGCCAGGTACACGTAGAGTTTCGGGTAGGGGCTGTACCTTCAATATTGCAGGAGACTGAGAGTGCCAGGTACACATAGAGTTTCGGGTAGGGGCTGTACCTTCAATATTGCAGGCGACTGAGAGTGCCAGGTACACGTAGAGTTTCGGGTAGGGGCTGTACCTTCAATATTGCAGGCGACAGAGTGCCAGGTACACGTAGAGTTTCGGGTAGGGGCTATACCTTCAATATTGCAGGCGACTGCGAGTGCCAGGTACACGTACAGTTTCGGGTAGGGGCTGTACCTTCAATATTGCAGGCGACTGAGAGTGCCAGGTACACGTAGAGTTTCGGGTAGGGGCTATACCGTCAATATTGCAGGCGACTGAGAGTGCCAGGTACACGTAGAGTTTCGGGTAGGGGCTGTACCTTCAATATTGCAGGCGACTGAGAGTGCCAGGTACACGTAGAGTTTCGGGTAGGGGCTGTACCTTCAATATTGCAGGCGACTGAGAGTGCCAGGTACACGTAGAGTTTCGGGTAGGGGCTGTACCTTCAATATTGCAGGCGACTGAGAGTGCCAGGTACACGTAGAGTTTTGGGTAGGGGCTGTACCTTCAATATTGCAGGCGACTGAGAGTGCCAGGTACACGCAGAGTGCCTGGTAGGGGCTATACCGTCAATATTGCAGGCGACTGAGAGTGCCAGGTACACATAGAGTTTCGGGTGGGGGCTATACCGTCAATATTGCAGGCGACTGTGAGTGTCAGGTACACGTAGAGTTTCGGGTAGGGGCTGTACCTTCAATATTGCAGGCGACTGAGAGTGCCAGGTACACGTAGAGTTTCGGGTAGGGGCTGTACCTTCAATATTGCAGGCGACTGAGAGTGCCAGGTACACGTAGAGTTTCGGGTAGGGGCTGTACCTTCAATATTGCAGGCGACTGAGAGTGCCAGGTACACGTAGAGTTTCGGGTAGGGGCTGTACCTTCAATATTGCAGGCGACAGAGTGCCAGGTACACGTAGAGTTTCGGGTAGGGGCTATACCGTCAATATTGCAGGCGACTGAGAGTGCCAGGTACACGTAGAGTTTTGGGTAGGGGCTATACCGTCAATATTGCAGACGACTGCGAGTGCCAGGTACACGTACAGTTACAAATAGAATTCCGGGTATGGGCTGTGCTGTCAAGATTGCAGCCAACTGAGAGTGCCAGGTACATGTAGGGTGCCCGGTAGGAGCTATACCGTCAAGTTTGCAGGCGACTGATAGTACCAGGTACACCTAGACTGCCGGGTAGGGGATGTACCGTCAATATTGCAGCCAACTGAGAGTGCCAGGTTCACGTAGAGTTCCGGGTAGGAGCTGTACCGTCAAGATGCCAGCCAACTGAGAGTGCCAGGTACATGTAGGGTGCCAGTTAGGGGATATACTGTTTATATTGCAGATGGCTGAGAGTGCCAAGTACACGTAGATTGCCGGGTGGTAGATGTACCGTCAATATTGCAGCCAACTGAGAGTGACATTTACACTTAGAGTGCTGGGTATGGGCTATACCGTTAAGAGACTGCAGGCGACTGAGAGTGCCTGGTACACGTAGAGTGCCGGGTAGGGGATGTACCGTCAATATTGCAGCCAACTGAGAGTGCCAGGTACACGTAGAGTTTCGGGTAGGGGCTGTACCTTCAATATTGCAGGCGACTGAGAGTGCCAGGTACACGTAGAGTTTCGGGTAGGGGCTGTACCTTCAATATTGCAGGCGACTGAGAGTGCCAGGTACACGTAGAGTTTTGGGTAGGGGCTGTACCTTCAATATTGCAGGCGACTGAGAGTGCCAGGTACACGCAGAGTGCCTGGTAGGGGCTATACCGTCAATATTGCAGGCGACTGAGAGTGCCAGGTACACATAGAGTTTCGGGTGGGGGCTATACCGTCAATATTGCAGGCGACTGTGAGTGTCAGGTACACGTAGAGTTTCGGGTAGGGGCTGTACCTTCAATATTGCAGGCGACTGAGAGTGCCAGGTACACGTAGAGTTTCGGGTAGGGGCTGTACCTTCAATATTGCAGGCGACTGAGAGTGCCAGGTACACGTAGAGTTTCGGGTAGGGGCTGTACCTTCAATATTGCAGGCGACTGAGAGTGCCAGGTACACGTAGAGTTTCGGGTAGGGGCTGTACCTTCAATATTGCAGGCGACAGAGTGCCAGGTACACGTAGAGTTTCGGGTAGGGGCTATACCGTCAATATTGCAGGCGACTGAGAGTGCCAGGTACACGTAGAGTTTTGGGTAGGGGCTATACCGTCAATATTGCAGACGACTGCGAGTGCCAGGTACACGTACAGTTACAAATAGAATTCCGGGTATGGGCTGTGCTGTCAAGATTGCAGCCAACTGAGAGTGCCAGGTACATGTAGGGTGCCCGGTAGGAGCTATACCGTCAAGTTTGCAGGCGACTGATAGTACCAGGTACACCTAGACTGCCGGGTAGGGGATGTACCGTCAATATTGCAGCCAACTGAGAGTGCCAGGTTCACGTAGAGTTCCGGGTAGGAGCTGTACCGTCAAGATGCCAGCCAACTGAGAGTGCCAGGTACATGTAGGGTGCCAGTTAGGGGATGTACCGTTAATATTGCAGGTGGCTGAGAGTGTCAAGTACACGTAGATTGCCGGGTGGTAGATGTACCGTCAATATTGCAGCCAACTGAGAGTGACATTTACACTTAGAGTGCTGGGTATGGGCTATACCGTTAAGAGACTGCAGGCGACTGAGAGTGCCACGTACACGTAGAGTGCCGGGTAGGGGATGTACTGTCAATATTGCAGACAAATGAGAGTGCCAGGTCACGGGATGTACCGTCAATATTGCAGACGAATGAGAGTGCCAGGTCACGGGATGTACCGTCAATATTGCAGACGAATGAGAGTGCCAGGTACATGTAGGGTGCCGGGTAGGGGCTGTACCGTCAATATTGCAGATGAATGAGAGTGCCAGGTACATGTAGGGTGCCGGGTAGGGGCTGTACCGTCAATATTGCAGACGAATGAGAGTGCCGGGTACATGTAGGGTGCCGGGTAGGGGCTGTACCGTCAATATTGCAGACGAATGAGAGTGCCAGGTACATGTAGGGTGCCGGGTAGGGGCTATATCGATTGATGCAACGGGCATTAAACTCCTGTCCTCCCACCAGTTTATTTTTATCTCTAGTGTTTCGCTTTTATCTCAACAGAATTTGTTTGTGTAAAATGAGAAAATATATTTTCTAACATAATGCGATATAGTGTTGAAGAAAATTTGTGGGATATATAAAAGTAGAAAAAAAACATTGTTAGTTTAAAAGTCAATTTATGATACAAAATGGTACGTTTAGTAAAAATGATCACGCAAACAAATAATTAATCAATATAACCCTTTTCAAATATTTTTAATATTTCCAATTTTTATGCCTAAAAAATCGAATGTTCCAATTTTAATTTCTTTTTATAAAAATTAAATTAAAACATTACTTTCACCACACGAAAAAATGTGTAAACTGGCTATTATTACTCTTTTACTGCAATTATTACTACTTTTACTTTGCGTTTTAAGTATAAACCAGCTAGGTACTGCCTGTTTTTTTGACACATCCTAACGAATAAATAAAGATTGAACAGTTAGCATTGCATAGCTATACAGTTAAATTTCTATCAGTATAAAATAAAAATTACTAACAATTAAATAATTTTGTATACGCAAAACAATGTACAGTAATTCTTTTCACATACAGAATACGTTTGATATAAACAAAACATAAACGAATATCTTCCGTTTTCTCTTGCATTTTCAAATTGCTTCCTGAAGCATCACACGGGACGTATGAAAACAAACACAAGAAAGATTGTCTAAAGCGTTCCTCGCAAAACTCGTTTTTCACTCTGACTGTGGAATTAAATCTTCTTCTGTCAGTGGTACATAGTTTCCAAACAAGCCGCTCGTAGCTCTGCCCGTATGTTCAAGTGTGTCTTTGACGGCCGCCTGCCTGCTTGTTACGTCTAGTTTCACTCTTATCATATTTTCAAATAGTTATGTCTCTTTTAATCCCAGTCTTCTCATGTCTGTGAATTTTCGAAAGTTAAATCTTTTATATGGAATTATATATTAAGTCATTATGGATAATGATATGGCATAATCTATTTTTCAGAGAATTTGACCTGCAAACTTTTGATAATAGGACTATACTTGTTATAATTTAACACTATGCTTGTTTTGACGACTCTTAATACATGTTCAACCCGACTTAATTTCATTTGAGTCTTTGGAAGTACTTCATTAGAAGATTTGTTCACAAAATATTTTAAAAGATTGCACTTTAGAGCAAACCTCCATTGGCTTTCAAACCAAAATGTTACAAAATATTTGAACAATGTGTTTATTGAATGAGTGTTTAACTATTAAAATGTCACAATTTTTTACAGTTTTCTCCAGGATGTACCTCACGTGTTTTGATATCTTGTAGTTATTATTTAATACGACTAATTTCTAAGCTTGAAGTGCACAGAACACTTCCCACGGAATTAAAAAAGAAGATTTAAAAAGATTAATAGTCCCAAAATGTATTTAATATGAAAAAAATCTAATAATATATGGTTGTATACCATTCCAGATATATAAATAATGCAAGTAAGCATAAGATAATAATAATTCCTGTACTGTTTAATGTAAATATTTATGAGTAAGTTTGGTATTTGTAAAATTAGCATAAAATATCAACTACATAATTTAATGTGCCAACAAATTAAACAATAATGATAAAATAATTCCCCACCTATTAAATTATAAGTCCACAACAACAAGCTTAAATCCAAACACTGAACGAGCACAGAAGTTCGATAACGAACGGGCAGCAGAAGTCCTCAAGGGCAACGGACGGTAATAGGCTTTAAGGACAATGGCTGGATAAAGGGCAAAGTTGTGGACGGGACGGCTAGCCCCCACGATGCTTTGTTAAACTTGCTGTGTAATGGTGGTACTTAACATTTATTTAAAGTGTTTTGGGAGCAAAAGGTTTCATCATACATCTAACTTCAAAGTATTCTAAACATGTATAAATTCAAAAGTATGTGATTTTTTTTTAAACGTTTCTTGGAATTTGATTGCTTTATTACATTATTTTTTCATCAATTTAAGAATGTAAAACTGACCATTTTAATCACCAAAAAGACAAATACTTATTTTTGTTTTACATACACTGGATCATACATTGTTTGTTGATCATAATTACTGCAATTGAAAAAAATCAATTGTTTATTCCCATGTCATCAAGTTACCTACTGTCATTACTATATTCGAGCACGAGTGTAGAGTGTATAGCCAATGCTGCTAGTAACTCTGATGGTTAATCCTTCCTTGAATCGCCAGGTTAACCTAAATATGTCCGACTTGATTTACTGCTACTGCTATGTTGTATCAAAACGTATTACTTAACTTCCAGTATCACGTAGAATAACGTGATGACGTCTCCCTATGTTATACGAGAATCCATCGTGTTTGTAAAGGTTGTTACGGGTTTTGTTACAATCCTTGAATATTTTCGTGTGTATCCTACATTTATTTACATATACCATGGTACTTTGGTGAAGAAATTTATCGTAATATACAATAAAATTTATTCAGAAATCAAATAAACATTTTCACTTTAGGGTTTAAATTATTTTGTGTTTTTACAAAAAAAGTCATTATTGCCTTGTTAGATATTGGGAAAAAAGAGACACTTTAATATCTCTCTAAACGATTTTACTTAGGCCTAATACATTTTCAGAAGTCATTCCAACAATTTTATTACTATGTTTAATAATTGTGCAGGTGTTTTCATTTTTAATTTGAATTATTATTCGTGTCTGACTCTTTTTTACTTTATGGCCCTGTGATTTTTATCCAAGTATAAAATAAGTAAAATTAAGTTTTGTAGGACAATAATGTAACCAGGCATTCCAGACCAGGCATTGAGTGGCATTAATTTTGCAACCAGGAAATCTTTTCTTATACGTCATTTTAATGCATTAAATTTCGTTTTTGAACGCAATTTTTAGTTAGGAATTGAAACACTGATTAATTGTAATGTTGATATCTTTGAAGGCACATTTTGTAATATGGTAGCATCCTGACAGTGGCAATGATATCATCAGGAAAAAAAGGAACAAAGTGTTTATCATTTCTTTTGTACTTTTAGATTAATTTATATTATTCAGCTCTTTTATCACTACAACATATCAAACATTTTCCGAAAGACGGTGACGATGACACTATTAAAAAATGTCATGTATTGCTGACATGGGGAAATTGTGCATATAGCTCTTCTTTATATGAATGTTGGCAGCCTGATGGCTCAGTTTAATTGGTAAGGGGACAACGTTGTCATTATAAAACTGTCAAATAGGGAAATTGTTAAGGTGGCACTACTGGATCATGAATGTTGGCAGCCCTGGCAACTCGGTGGTATTCTGGGAAGCGACAATGACAGGACATGAATGGCATCGGCGACTGTCGCCACAATGTTCAACTATTATAGAACTTGGCAACGCCTGTGTTTATTATTATTCAGGTCTACTGCTAACAAAAATACACTTAGACTTGTGTTACCACAAGCTCTCTTGTGTCTGGAAAATGTGAGAAAAAGCTTTGTAGTGTTTTACATGATTGGTTTGTTTCGAGTAAATTTCTCTTGAAGTTTAGACTAATTTATTGTTAAAGAGACTCACGAGTAGTTTATATTTATTAACGCTATATAAAATTTAGTGACACTATGACTTTTGATCTCTGGTAAATGTAACGACATGATTTTTGTTTATAATATACCTTATAAAAAATTAATTTACATATACCGCGAGTCTATAAAGTCTTGCCCTGATAAAGAAACTGAATAGTATGAGAAAATTTGGTGATAAGATAGTTTTAATTTTAGTTTTAACAAGTAACTATGCACAAACTCAATACACTTCAATGTGTATTGTGTGCGCTTTGGGTAGCCAGTAATTCTTCTGGGCAACTTTTTAGTTAGTTTTTTTTATAACAACCATTTTTAGGTTTCAGTTAACATTTCCTGAGTACTGGGCATCACTTAATTCATTATTTTGTCTTAGTTTATAAATTAGGAACTGGGGAAGAAAAAAATCTTCGACAAATCAGAGGGAATGGGAAATCCAGAGAGGTCAATCACGGTGAAAGAGGTGGCAATTTAGTCAGCCCACGACGATCTATTTTTCTAGTGCGTTATAAGTAAACTGCAACACTAAGTTTACTCAGTGTTTACTCAGTTTACTCAGTTGATTGAGTAATAAACTAAGTCAATCAACTGAGTTTAGGTGTCAAAAAAATAATGAGAAAAAATTAGATTAAATCCCTTTAAAAATTGTAAGATGCGTGTGGCTGTAATAGTGTCCGTACAGCAAAGATATGAAATCAGGGCAAGACTTTGTGGACAGCCCTTACATTATGTTAAAGAATAAAACATAGTAGTAATATAACTATACAACATAGAGAATTGAATCAAATCGGTAAAAATTCCATTTCTAATTGTTAATACTGTTAATACTTTCATATATTCACTATTATTCATTGTTTTTTTTAGTTAGGAAATCATCTTTACTTACCAAGTCATCACTTTTTCCACAAAACAAATTTTGCATTTTTATGGTTAATAAAACGACCTATGTAATAAAATATTTATGTTTGTTCCATTAAGATGTAATGCTTGTCAAATTTTTTATAACCCTTACATAAAAATCAAACAGGTTTTCCTCAAGTAGCGGATGTTTTAAATATAAATAAATGAATTACAGTAGTTTACAGCCTGTATTTGACACGATTAAATCAACAATTCATAAAAGAATAATTATTCTTATGTGTCTTTTAACTCAATAAATGTCTTCAATGTTATATTGTACTGTTGCAGGTTAGAGCGGACAGAAAAGTAAACTGGCTACATATCGTCACCATATCTTCCACAAGACTGTAGTTTCGAATAGTGCTAGTGATATTCAAATTGTAGTGGGTGAAGATGGGTAACAGATCGGAGTGCGAGACGTTATCGTGTTGAACGTAGCGATGGGATCCAAGGGGGACAGCGGGAGTTTCATGTTCTCCTCGAACCTGGTGTCGACGGCGGTCTCTCCCAACCTGAGCATCAACGCCAGCTACGTGAACGCGACTCTGGCCGAGGAGGAGCCAGAATGGACCGATGTGTTGCTGTTCGTCTTCAAAGCCACCGTGATGGGGATGATCATCATAGGAGCGATCTTCGGCAACCTGCTGGTGATCGTCAGTGTGATGAGGCACCGGAAGCTGAGGATCATCACCAACTACTTCGTCGTCTCCCTGGCCTTCGCTGACATCCTGGTCGCCATAGCCGTGATGACCTTCAACGCCAGCCTCCAGCTGACCGGCCACTGGATGTTCTCCCAGTTCATGTGTGATGTGTGGAACTCTCTCGACGTGTACTTCTCCACCGCCTCCATCCTCCATCTATGCTGCATCAGTGTGGACAGGTACTACGCAATCGTGAAGCCACTCAAGTACCCCATTAACATGACCAAGAAGGTTGTGGCGCTGATGTTGGTGAACACGTGGCTCGCTCCCGCTGTCATCTCGTTCCCGCCCATCTTCTGCGGATGGTACACCACCAAGGATCATCAGATCAGGCCGAACGAGTGCGACTTCGAGGTACGTCTCGTGTACAGAATATTTGATTTGTATTTTTTAAGATAGTACGATAAATTCAGACTGTGAGGAAAGTATTGAGAAACGGCATAAATAACAGCCACCAGTGTTACCAATACAAATGAACGAACATGATGCGGTTTTCTGAGCTTATTATTCCCATTGAGAAACTTGAATTGCTTAAAATGCGCTTTAGTACTCAGAAAACAATTCACGACTGTCGTTTTGAAATTGAAAATCTATCTTATGTGATTGAACTTTTGCACAAGTTGCATTATTTCATTACAGGACGTGGCCGTTGTGACTTTGATGATTTCCTCTCTTAAGGAATTCGAACGAAGACCGTTCTATATGATTGTAATCATTGAAAGCGAATTTGTAGTTAGACTATCTAGTTGTCTCAATACACACCCCCCTCTTTCCACGAGGGGTAGCTCTTTTCCCCCTTCTAGTCTCACTTCCCATCCCTCCAATCTACTTAGAAGGTAATTAAAAAGAGTTCCTGAAGTCACGTATACTAATAAGGTCCCGTTTTTCACCATAGTTCATCAGAGTTAGCTTACTCAATTGTTTCTCAAGGCAGTCTACTAAAAACCCCACATTTTTATAATTAAAGAACAAACTATAAAATCACATATCTGCCTTTGCACGAAAATAACGGGTTCGGTAGTTATTTAAGTAAAATACCTACACAAATAAATATTTACTGCTCTTTCATTAAATAATTTAACAGCTTTTCCACAGTATATGAATCACTAAATTTAATATCACTAAAGGTATATCTAAAACATCACAGATTCTCAACGTGGAAAGAATTCTTGATTGAACCTATAAACTCCAAATACTATGTTTTATAGTAATTGAATTGTATTGAATGTCTTGAGAAGTATGGAAAATGCAATTATTCTGTATAATTAATAAATTAGAAAACCTGTTTCGACCAAATAATTATTCTAAAAAGCTAACTTCATGATAATAACTTAGTTTAGTACATTTAACAACTAATCATAACCGTATGGACATTAGTGAACAAATGTGTAGCTTATGGCCATGCATTTGCAGTGAATTGATTAAAATTAGACAGATTTATAAGAAACGGATTAAATTAGTTTTGCGATTCATTTAAAATATACTGTAGCCCAAAGGTTAACACTTTGTTTCTGTTTCAATCAGTGCATTCGTCATTAAACATTAATTAAACTCTAATGACAGATGTCAAAGCATAAAATATATAGCACATACAGGGTGTTTCAGAACTCTACCAATATTTCAGGGCATTGTTCCTGGGTTAGAAACATATCTAAATATCATATTTAAATTGTCCGGAAGTCTTTAGTTACTCACACAGCCGCCATTTTGTTTTTTCACTTGATAATTTTTATTTCCGTAACGGAAGGTTGTATTTAAATCATATTTGGTGTGAATCTTTATCATAACAATGTACATTTTCAGGAAAAACTTTATTTTTTTCCATCTTATATCTTCAAAATGGCGGCCACTTTAAATTTTCAAACTCAAATATCTCAAAATATTTAAATATTATAAAAATTTTACAAGACACAAAAAAGTTGACAAATTTAATCATCTAACCAATGGTACCAAGTGTGTAAGGATCTAACAACAAATAACGGAGTTATTGCGATTTTACTCCGTGAAAACATTGACTTTTCTGTTAAAACGGCCTTAATTTGCATTGATTTTAATGCAAAATCAATGTTTTCTCGGAGTAAAATCCCAATAACTCCGTTATTTGTTGTTAGATCCTTACAAACTTGGTACCATTCATTAGATAATTAAATTTGTCAACTTTTTGTGTCTTGTAAAATGTTTATAAAATTTACAGATTTTGAGATATTTGAGTTTGAAAATTTAAAATGGCCGCCATTTTGAAAATTACAGTGGAAAAAATAATTTTTTCCTGGAAGTGTACATTGGTATGATAAAGGCTCATACCAAATATGATTTAAATACAACCATCCGTTACGGAAATAAAAATTATAAAGTGAAAAAAACAAAATGGCGGCTGTGTGAGTAACTAAAGACTTCCGGACAATTTAAATATGATATTTAGATATGTTTCCAACCCAGAAACAATCCCCTAAAATATTGGTAGGGAGTTCTGAAACACCCTGTATAGTAAATAAAAACACCAGATGTGATTATTGATTCAAGTAATTTGATAAAAATTCAAGTGTGTTGAGGTACTTCTTTATTTCATGATATATTTTTTTATATTCTACTTTTTCATTGTAAAATATCTTTATTTTATATTGTTTTACACATTTTAACCAAGCGAAGGTTAACAGACGTCTTTAAGATGCTTAGTGTCTTAAAAAGTTTATGAATTAGGCTGAGAAAGTAGATGCAACGTAATGCACATGTTTTGAAGAGCAAAAAATCTCTTATTGCTATATTAGGTTTGAAAATGTTTAGGCATTAAAATTAACCAATAAAAGGATTAGAAATCTTTTTTATAAATTATAATTTTAGTATTATTCATATAATAAAATTTCAAGTATAAGCACAGTTTAATAAAGAGCTAAATTTTAATTCAAAATCGTTGAAACAAAAGGTTGAAAATTAATCTGCACTGTACACGGATTGTTAGACAGTTCATGGGCACCAATCGTTACCACGACTGCTTGACTGCTTTATGGCAAAGGATTTACTGAGTCTAGACTGTTCAGCATAAGTCATTGTAACAATAACAGAAATGCTGGGAAGGAGGGGGAGAAATGGTCTACTCAGTCATTAATTTAGTGAAAGCAAACAGTTTTGAGTTTTGTTGACCTCCATTGAAGGTCGGTTGGTTTTGATTAGTTTTGGAAAAAACTATTGATTCATACATTCGTAATACAATGTTTGTTTTGATTCATTCCAAAAGTGATTATTAGAGTGATGAGTTGAGGTTATTTATCAATTTTTTTATTTATTTAATTAAGATAAGTAACGACCACAGTAAATTTGTTCTTTATTTATTTCATCCACTATTTACCAAGCAAATCTTTTCAGTTACGGAATTATTCGTAATATCTGTATACACCTTTTTGCAAGTTATTTAACCAATTAATTAATTTTTGCAAGTTATTTAATTTATATTTAAGTTATTTATTTTATGTTATTATATTAACATTTAACACAAAACAATTATTAATATAAAGAAAAAATCACAGGATGATACAACCTCAATCGTTAACGACTGTTTCATTATGAAATATATTGCTAGTTTTTTTTTTCTTTCATTACTAACATATTTAAATGAAGAATCGTTCTTTCAAGTTGAAAATGATGACTACCGAAACTTAAAATCAATTGTTAATTAAGTTGTTAACTAATCCTCTATGGAATATTTAGAGCAAACTCAAACGATTGGTCCTATTGAAGTTACCCATGAAAAAAGATTGTATAACCAACACAATCATAAATACCATAGTTCACGCGGTAAGTCGCGTAACACTTTGGGCGACTTCTCACATTCTAAAGCAATGCCGAAGTATTTAGTAGAGTTTTACAACATTTCGTAGTATCTATAATTAATAATTTTGGGGTATATTTGAATGTGCTGGCTCAATTTGTGACCAGTGAAATTGAGCTTACTGTGTCATAGTCACATTATGGCTAGGTATTAAAACAACCTCAACAAAATCAATGACCTTAAGATAGAGAGTGATAATTTAGAATGCTAGAAAGAATGATTTTTCGCGCCAGGTTAACCCGTGGTACGCGCTGTTCTCCTCGTCGGTGTCGTTCTGGATCCCGTGCACCATCATGATCTTCACTTACCTGGCGATCTTCAAGGAGGCCAACCGCCAGGAGAAGCAGATCCACTCCCGCCTCGGCAACCCTGCGTTGCTTCAACACAACGGGGAGGTGCTCAGCTCCAGGTCAGCCAGAAGTTCAAGGTCATGCTCCCCCCACACTTCTTATCTACTCTTACACTTACTCTTGATAAGGCTATCTTGGGGACACATCAATTTTTAGGTATAGTAGTCTGAAAAAGAGCAGTTAGGATCAACGTGGGAAATTAAAAAAAGATCAGTTTAAGGCTCCGCTCTACCTGAGCCCGAATGCCACCGCCGCCCTAGCGCTAGGCGAGTTTTATTGCTGCAGAGGTTAACGAGAATCGTGTTTCAAAATGAACTAATTAAGACAGAGATTGACTCTTGCCTTTTTCTTAAAGTAGAAAGTCGGATCTCGTCGTAGATTTTTTTAATTTTTAAATCTAATTTCTAATTAATTTCAGTTATAGAAAAATCTCTAAAAAATCTCTCTAAAATCGTCTGTTTTCTCCAGTGGCGAGTTTTATACAGGCAGAGGTTTACGGGAATCGTGTTTTAAAACTAACTAATTAAGATAGAGATTGACTGTTACCTTTTTCTAAAAGAGGAAAGACTGATGTTGTCTTCTCAGGTTTTAGAATATTTAAATAAAATTTCAAATTTCAGTTATAGTTGTTTAAAATCATCTGTTTTTCTCTAGTAGCGAGTTTTATAGAGGCAGAGGTTTACGGGAATCGTGTTTTAAAATTAACTAATTAAGATAGAGATTGGCTCTTAACTTTTTCTAAAAGTAAAATGACGGATCCCGTCTTCTCTGGTTTTAGAATTATTAATAAAATTTATAATTCCAGATATAACTTTTTAAAATCATCTGTTTTTTTTTAATATTATTTTTAGCTGTAGTATTCTATTAGTTTTAATGAAATAATTATCAAAGTGTAGCAAACAAAATTTAGTACTGTTATTCTTCTTTAATAAGACACCGTAGCTGTATTTATAGCCCTAGGCTGCATTTAGCAGAAGATAACACGGTTCTGAAAAACCCTTGCATTTGGGTGGCGCCCTAGGGGTAGACCGGACCTTAAAGCTCTACTGTATGATCTTCAATTTTTTTACAAACTGACAACTACGAAACTACGCTAGAAAGATATCTTACATAGGTAATGATTTATATAATTAAGAATTCAAGTGTTAGACAGGACAGTGTAAAATACAGCCCTTTAAAGTATTTATCTTCTCGTACACATACAAGAGTCTTAATAGACGAGTAATATCAATTTTTACTCTTTATAATTCTAACGCAAATACGATCTGAAAAATATTACGACTTTATGTTCAAAACGAGTAATTTTATATTTATATTGCTCGTGTCATTTAGTGGGTTGAGAGTAAAGTAAGGAGAGGGCTGTCTCCTTTAGCTTTTAGAGATATCGGTGGAAAAGTCTGAAAATTCAAGGTCATAATTAATTTAAAGTTTGATTTGAATGAATAAATGTTCATTATGCAGTTTACTATTATAAATCTTTAAGAGCTTCAAAACAATCTTAATTTTATTTCATAAAGTGCGATACAAGATAATTGCCTAAAAATATTTGTTATTCTGATTCAGAGAATATTTATATTTTATTTAACATTGCCGTGTAAACGGATAGATTTGATGCACAAAACTTTTCAACAATTCTAAAAAATGTTGCAATTCTAAAAATACCCAGTTTTAAACCACGTCGTTAGCGTTGTTCAAATTCTAGTTAGAATTTCTCACTAACTATTTCATGAATGGAACCACAGCCGCATTCACATCTCGCACACCAGTGACACGCCCCGACACATTTGTCCTCCCCTTGTGGCTTGTTGATCATTAAATCCTAAAATGAATGCCCGTTCCGTGTATATAATGCATGCTATATCTCTGCATTCACCACCTGAGAGAGTATATTTTGTCCACTGAGGAATTGTTCATGGAAATGGACTTTTTTTAAAGTAAAATGTTAAGAATATGTTAATTTCTCTATTATTAGAAGAGAATTTTTTACAGACAACGGTAATATATTAACTTGTTGTTCCAAGAATACCATTGTTAAAATATTCGTATGAATCGGTGCTAGGTATAAATATTTTTTAACATTAAATATTGTTTATTTGAAATTGTTTTTCTTTGATGAGCCGATGTACTAGTAATTTAGTACAGTATTAAAAATGTTAGTTTCGCAAAAAATATAGTCGATTTAATTTTCTGTATCAAAAACTTTAGATGTGGGATAAAAGTGTAAACAATGCATTACGGAGGGTATATTTGCAACTAAAATTAACGATTAAGATTTTTATGTGATTTGATTTTTTACGAAAACAACCAAGCAGATTCTTTATTGTGGAAATCATTGCATATGCTTAATTAAGAGTTTTTCTTAAGCTTTGCTCATTATAATATCAGATTTTTATTCTACATTAGCTCACAATCTCAACAGAACTTTGACCTACGGTTATTAAAAGCGTAATCTTTCCCCTACGTTTAAATAATATAACCCTGCTTATAACTTTGATCTGTTGTGTTTGCTTGGCTTTGAATATATCAATTAACCCTTTCAAGTAATCATTACCTTAAATATACATATCTTCACTATCTTATTTTTCTTTACTACTATACCTTACCCTAACCACAGGATATTTTCAATGTTGTAACACTGTGTTTGTAATTGTTGCTATATTTCGATGTGTATTATAACTAATGTACTAAGCTCTTCCGACAAATTTCTTAGAATTAGGTGGTGCCAGTAGTAGTAAGACATGCAAGACAAGGAATCGAAATGAATTCGACATTGTTTTGCTTACATTAAAGCCTTAAGGAGCACGCAATATATTTTATGGAAATAATTAAAAAGTTTATGTCTATCCGTTTACCAGGTCCCTTAGCATACGGTGGGAGCTCCAACAAAAGTATGAAGAGTAAACAACGTAAAATCCGTGGTTAATCATTTACCTGTATTTCACTATTTATAATAATTCATAATTTATAAGTGTTACTTAATTTCATGTTATTTTCGTTCACTCCTAAAGGTCACCGATATGGCTTACTTCTGTACACGTATTTTTCAAATGGATCGGCTTATCAACTTCAAGTCCAGATTGCGGCATTCGTTTTCCTCTTCAAAGCTTTTTAAATTCATATACTACTTGATGGGGATTGCTATTAAAAGAACTTACCCCCAGGGTGAGAAGCGTATTTTGCAATGCACAACAAATTATTTCGCGTTACTCTAGTGATGTGTTAGATCATTTTAATATTTACAGTCGTCAATAAGTTAAGAAGTGGGTACTATTTCGGTACATCAGTATATTGTCCTTACAGTATGTTTCAGCTAATAGACGTTGTATAAAATTTACCCTATAATATAAAATATGCACTGTGATATATCTGGACTGCTATTTATTTTATTTGCAGTCAAATTTCAGCAAGTAGTTGACATGTTAGACAGATAATATGAGCATCGAATGGGCTATAACTTACAAGACATAAATTGTTCTTGTAGTGCTCGAGTAAGAAGGTGACGTATATCTTCGACCATTGAATATTATATGACCTTCACTGCACCACGTACTATTTACGACTGTAATACGTACATGTGTGCTTACGTACCGGGGTGGAAAAGATACGTACCTTGGGATACCAGGAAATTTCACACATAATTTTAACCAACATCATAAAATATTACCTGTACTATACCTCGTTAGACGTTTGTCCTGACCGTAGAAGGATTCTCAAATAATACTGTTTTGAAATATCGCTCGTGTGCCTTATCAATACAACCATAATAGAGGGTATTTAAACACAAGTATAAATGTCGTAATAAACATTGTAAATCGGGCTTTTATCAAGACAATAATAAATAGTACCATTCGATAGAGAAAATTTCAAGTTTGTTTCCAACAAGTTATAAATTTTCTGTACAAAAAAGCAAATCTAAATTATGCAATCAAATGCTGACCTGGCATATCAAAGTTTTATAAATTTAAAAAGTATTAATTCTTAAGTTTATGCTCTTTTGCTCGGTTTCCAAGAAGCTAAATGATGATGATGAGGGCACTAAAACTTTATTTTTAACTCGACCGAACAAAAATAAGTCGCATTCGGTCAATCCCCGACTGTCAGGAATTACGTTAGCGCACAAGAAGAGACACAAAGAGTTTTGAAGTCAATACCCTTTTACATGCTTGATCAGAACTTGAATATAGAATTGATGTCTCCCTTTTGACCCGTGGAGCATGGGATTGTAAAAAAATTAAATGACCTCTTTCGAATTGTATTGTTTATTTTTGTCTCTTGATGAAATTGTTTTTACTATGTTCATTGGAAAGAGTACATTTCTTTTTTAACTGTCCTTGATATGTTACTAAACGTATCGTGTCTCCCTTTACATACAGGGTTAGGCAAAAGTCTGGACACCCCCAGTTAACTTTTTAACGCGTTGCAGTAGGAAAACCAAACTCGGCACATGTTAACAACATGAAAAACTGCAATTTTTCATCAACTACACAACTTTGCCCCTGCCCCCAAAATGGGGTATTTTGGGGGCAGCCCCAAATTTTCAAATGTAAACCCCTATTGAGTGACCCCTCATTTTAAACGGTTTATCAAGAAAAATTAAATGGCACAAACCGGAGGTCGATATCTCATTTCTAACCAAAATGGCAGCCATTTTAAAATTCAAGGAGGGTAAATTGACGTTTGTTAAAATTAAATCGGAAAATAGCTTTTTTAGAATTGAGAATATCTGGAATTATTTTAGAATTGAACTTACTAGTTCATTTCTGCTACTAGGTTCAATTCTAAAATAATTCCAGAAATTATAAATTCTAAAAAGCTATTTTCCGATTTAATTTTAACAAATGTCAATTTATTTACCCTTCTCGAATTTTAAAATGGCTGCCATTTTGGTTAGAGATGAGATATCGACATCCGGTTTGTGCCATTCGATTTCTCTTGATAAACCGTTTAAAATGAGGGGTCACTCAATAGGGGTTTACATTCGAAAATTTGGGGCTGCCCCCAAAATACCCCATTTTGGGGGCAGGGGCAAAGTTGTGTAGTTGATGAAAAAGTGCAGTTTTTTATGTTGTTAACATGTGCCGAGTTTGGTTTTTATACTGCAACGCGTTAAAAAGTTAACTGGGGATGTCCAGACTTTTGCCTAACCCTGTATATACCATTATTATACAAATGAGATACCTGGGCCAGTTGACTGACCTCTAGAGGTCATTCAACTGGTCTAGGTCTCTTATTTCTACAATACTTACACCGTGTCCTGATAAAGCTTAACAGCTTTGTTGCTGAATAAAAAGTTTATTTCCAGGCTTATAGAACTTTTCATTTTGAAATAACAAAAGCCTATATTATCAAGTTTTTCTGGGTATAAGTTTTATTTTTTTAAATCAACATGGCTGTCATTGATGGGAACAAATTTTCAAAGCGATAGTCTTACTCTAAAAGCACTCAAGTTGTCATCAGTAATTTTGCAAACGGGTGCATTGATTACCAGTCTCAGATCTCGAATATTGGTGACTTTTGACTTTTAAACTTCGTCTTAGACAAAGCTCAAAATAAAAAAAAACAGAGGTTGCTAGGTCTAGTGACCGTGTGTCAGTACAGTGTAAAGAAAAATTAACATCCACTGCACACCATAGGACCTATATAACTTGGTTACATGTTATGGCTACATTACGCTACGGTTATTTTGCGGGTACGGTATGGTTATGTTACGGTTACAGCGGGGGCTCGAGCAAGACGCTGACACTGCACGAGGTGGGGCCGGCGCACCAGCACTCCACCCCCACCAAGGACCGTAACATCATCAAGATGAAGCGTGAGCACAAGGCGGCGCGCACGATCGGCATCATTATGCTGGTTGCTGTTCTTCTCATGATTATGTTACGGTTACAGCGGGGGCTCGAGCAAGACGCTGACACTGCACGAGGTGGGGCCGGCGCACCAGCACTCCACCCCCACCAAGGACCGCAACATCATCAAGATGAAGCGTGAGCACAAGGCGGCGCGCACGCTCGGCATCATCATGGGCACCTTCATACTCTGCTGGCTGCCGTTCTTCTCATGGTTCGGATCCACTTTTATAAGTTGATCTTGTATATAGTTTGCTAAACACATATAGGTTTGTCAATTTTCTCGTTGTGTAGTTTTTGAACTCTGCAAAAAAGGAAGCACGATAAGATATGCTGAATATCATTTGACCGATCTTAGTGCCGAGGATAATGTTATTGATATTTTGTTTAACTACGTGCTACAAGAACATTCTATGACGTGAATAATTTCCAAATGTTTTCAGTTATCAAAAAGTTTAATTTTAATATCGGAAAAAACATATAAGCAGCAGTGCAGGGTCGCAGAAATTTAAATTATGGTAAATGATCATGTGTTTTTATCCGGACATCTAAAAGCATTTTCAATTACAGTTAGAGGGGATATTTGGCTAGGCTGAGCAATAGAGGGAAGATTTTTGGCAGTCCCCTCTTGAACTTAAAATTATGATCATCTGATTGACCTTTCCACGCATTAAAAATGATAAAAATTAAATATAAATTTAAAATGTTTTGGATCAGCTTCAGAACTGGATTTCTTACTGATTTTCGTACTGATATATTAAAACGTATAGAGTGGCATTAACCTACCAATATAAATTAATGTATGAGATAATCTCTCAATATATTTGTTTATAAGTGATCGTAGATCTTTGGTCCAATTTCATTTCAAGAGTCGAATAAAGAGCCAAAAGCCCATAAAGACAAACCTTTCTGTGACCACTTCAGATACTTAATTAGTCACTGAAACTTCTATAACCTAAGAGCATACTACACCGTAAAACTAATTTGAGTGGGCTGGTTTTTCTAAGAAGCGTCCTAAATTTGGAAGCTCCCCGTATTTTATGATATTTAAAACATTTTCTTGCTCTTATTTTCTCAGCAAATCATTTAAAATAATTTCAACGAATGAAAGGAAATGCAACTTGTTAAATCAATAGTAATTTTCCGTTATGTATAAGCCACTTTTATAACATTCCAGAGACATTTCATTTTGTGTTTCGTTGAGCATTGTATTACATTGCATCTGAGCATAACTGGGATATTTCATTTCGTC
Source organism: Neoaliturus tenellus (assembly GCA_030545055.2). Classification (NCBI taxonomy): domain Eukaryota; kingdom Metazoa; phylum Arthropoda; class Insecta; order Hemiptera; family Cicadellidae; genus Neoaliturus; species Neoaliturus tenellus. The sequence goes on from CM061531.1 coordinate 24,579,677, forward strand.
TTTCTGTTCAACATACTTGGGATAGTTAGTTATTATGTTAAAAATTTCTAAGAAATTTCATATCTTGTTCCTGCTAAACCTCTCGGGGATATTTTATTTTGTGTTTCTTCTGACATTCTATTTCCTGTTTATATTGAATATCCCTTTTCAACTCATGTCTCTGTTCAAAATTCATAACTCTCATCGGTTTCTGTTACGATTTTAGAGAAATGTAAATTAAAACTGCCAAATAAATTCGTTTATGTGATAATCTCCCAAGATATAACATTGTATGTAGACTTACACTTTCCTAACACGTGTCCGCAGGTACGTGACCAACACCGTGTTCGGGGTCGAGTACCCGGACGTGGTGATGATCACAGTGTTCTGGGTCGGCTACTTCAACTCCACCCTCAACCCGCTGATCTACGCCTACTTCAACCGTGAGTTTCGGGAGGCGTTCCGGAACACCCTGCAGTGCGCGTTCTGCAGCCTCTGTCGTCGCCCACCCTCCGACCTGGACGCCCTGGACATGCGGCGGCCGAGCCTCCGCTACGACGACCGCACCCGGAGCGTCTACTCGGAGACCTACCTGAAGCACATCGACCGTCGACGCTCCTCCGAGCTCGGCTCGTCCCTGTGATACGAACAGACAGTATAGTGCAATGTAGTCATAGTCGTAGACAGTGCGTAGACTCTGCGGCGCGCCGCTACCAACACCAAACACACCAACGCGGCTGGCTGGAAACTCCTGTTTGTTTTGAAGTACGGTTGCTTTAGATTTTAGCGGCTTGAGGAAGACGTAAAATGTTAAGGCTTCGGTGTTTCCAACTGAAAAAACTAATTTAATTACTAATTGTAAACTATGATACTTACAAAAATACATCATTCAGCAACAAGTTGGAGGGTCTCAGGTTGTGTTTCGACGATAGTGCGTCATCATATCCTGAGACCGGCACATCTCAGGTGCTGAAATATGGATTAACTTAAAAAACTAAGAATCGCAAAAACACTCACGAAGACGAATCAAAATGTGAAGTAATAGATGTTTATCCAAATAATTTGACACAACTCGATTTTGGGTTAAAGCTGGACATCGTTGGATTTTACTTAAGGGTCAGTTGGCCTTATCCTGTAATATAGATAATGCCTTATTATAACTATATTATTCATTTGTATTTGTAGAATATACTAAGGAAAGTATTAGTATCATATATAACGTTAAAAAATAAGTTATCATATTCCGGTCGATATTTTTTTGTTGTTATCAACTTTTAATAAAATCACTTGGCAATTTTATCACCAATACAAGTATAAAAATGTTGGTAGCACTGGGTATCCATGAATACTAGGATGCGGACTACCCAAGTAGTTTCTATATCCAGCCTTCTAGCCGCATAAACCTAAAGTAATCGTACTGTCGTGATCCTACTGGTGCTATTATAAATGCCGTTCGAAATTATTTTATGTATATAACAGACAACAGATCAATCGTAAATGGTCTAGCTAAATTTTAGTAAATTCTAGCAATAATCATTAAATTCTTTTTGATTAAATGAATATTTTTCATTGAGGAAGCCGCAGAGCACTGCCTTTTACCCAACTTTCACCTAATTTGGGCGAGTTCTTTTAGTCTTTGCGAACAAACTGAGGTATTAAATTATTATTTGTAAATACTGTAAAACTTATAGTAATATTTTTGCCCGTTGAAAGCAATAAGTATTTTTTATAGATAGATAGTATTAATTTAATATTTATTGTACATATATCAACACTGCTCTGACGCTGTTCACTAACTAACTCACGGGTCTATAGTTTTTATATACTTTAAACAAATTGTACATAACTATTGTAGTTTTGTGATATAAAGTATATTTTATATTTGTCTGCATTTATGTAAAGTGTGGTGAAATCTATCAAAATTAAAGCAATGATTAAACTTGGATAAAACTACCATTGATTGGTGAGGGTGTTCGGGAATATTTCAAGTTCTTAAATTTTTATTTGTTTTAAAAGTATGATAAATATTATTATTTTACATATAATTTAAGTAAATATGTTTACAATTCTTAAGGGCCCAAATGTTGACAATATGTTGGGAAGTAAAGCATAGGTGAATGAAACCGTTAAAATCTCTTAAACAAATTTGCACACCACATTTACAAAATCTGGTTACAAATGAAGTATTAATAATAACAACTACAATAGCTTCTGCTGATACATCACCAAACTTAGCTTGTAAACTATTAAACTCTGAATCACTTACTTCGTCATATAGTTAAATTTCAAAAGTATAATAATTATATATTAATTTTAGATTGAAAAATTTTCTAAAAATTACCTTTAAAATTTTACATTACAATGTTAACACTTATAACCAAACCTTGGAAATCAATGTTGCCGCATTGGTGAGGTGTGTCATGTAACTAGCTTGGTGATAACTTCAAGAACGTTCTGATTAGACGGGCCGCTTTTGGCCTCGGATGTATTGTAGCGTCCGCCAATTCGACTTCCTTAATTTTAGATTTTTTGTTTACACTTACCCATGTTAAAACTGCGACCAAAAACATAGAAATCATATTTCATAAAATGTTTCCCGCAACACCACCATCAAATTTTACCAATAAATCTGATGTACATACCAATAGATATAACCGAAACAATGTGACATGCATGCGTGTATGTTGTACCAATAGCTGTAGCGTACTGTCATCCGCTCTATCTAATGGATATGGACGTAAACATTGTACACACTTACAAACTCAATGTCGTCTAATCGTAATTGTATTTATGGTCTGTATAAGAAAACTATGGTCCAACCCATGTCGGTGTGTTAATATAAAGTTTTGTAAGTTTTTAAAATTTGGTGTCTTGAATGGTCAGAAGAAGCAATATTTTTATGTCGATGCATTTTTGGGAATTCTGTGAAATCCTAGTGATGTTAGAGATTTTTTACTTCATGATTGGTTTGAAAAAATGTTATATTAGATCAATTAAATTATAATTGGTTACAAAGGACTTTACAGTATGTGTTATTGTTTCTACTTTTAACGCACCGACCAATTGTTTTGACAATCGTTCTTTGTATAAATAGTCAGAACAAGCTGTTTAGCTTTACTAGAAACTAACAATTATCCGACTGAGAAAAGGTATTGTATGCGAAAATCTCGTTGAATCAAAGTGTACTTACAAACTTTGTTATCTATGATAAAGAAGACGTATATTTTGCAGCGTAAAGTTGATTATTAAAAAGAGCATTATTTTATATGTTAAAAATTATCAAGAACTAAAGACCAATGGTTTTTCAATAATTTATCTGTTATTTTTCAAAATCTTTAATGTTATTAGCCTAATTATTTATAAGAAAACCTCGCTAAAGATAAAAAAAATTGTAAAGCATAACTAAATGTCAAATTGAATATAGGTAAAACATAGGAAATGAGTTTTACAGTTATGAGTTGTTTAAACTGCACTAGATTTGGTAAAAAAATATACACTACACACTAATAGCATAAGTTATAAAAAAACGTAACTTTTTATGGGTGTAATTAAAACTGTGGCCAATTAAAATTTCAACCGGATAATAAAACGTTTTTGTATCTAAGGAAAATATTTAAGGAGACCAATATATTCAACTTATTTAAATAGTATTGGGTTAATCAAATGGACGTACCAAAGTAAGCCACGCCTTAAAATTATTTTGAACAAAGATAAATTATCAAACTTAAAAATAAATAACAAAAATTTGTCGATAGCATACTTTACCTTTTCCCAACCACCCAGAGGCTTGTACTAACACAGGCCCTTAACCAACGAACTACCAAAACTAATGTATTTTAGTATTTTGTTCCTTTCTAATGTTATTCAGTGTTAAACGGGGAAAAGCACAAAGTATTGTACATAGTTTTGTAGCATTTGTAAAATATCGCGTGTCGTTTGTATGTGTAGTGTCCGCTGTACTTGTAGTGTGTACTTTACCCGTTGTTTGTATCATAGGGACAAGATGATTGTGATGAGTAGATCTAACAAATGTTGATATTATTTTTACTAATGCCAGAGTCTTCTATTTGTATATATCGCGCGAGATGGAGCTACCTGCAGTACGTAGTATATATGAAATGTATAAATCTGAGAATAAATATTTAAATAATGTGACACGTCCTGATTTATTCCTGTTTCTCTGATAATTTTACGAGAGTTTTAAAAGTATATTGTGTATTATTGCTTTAAAATCGAAAAATTATTATATTTTAAATAGTGTCAAATAGATTCATTCTTTAAGAATTGGACTTCAAACAAGGAATTAGATGGTTCGGTGCCTAGGAATTTAGATGGTGAATTTTAATATTCACGCAGGAAATGGTAGAGCTGTAAATGAAAACTGGAATAAAATTATAGATTTGTTCCCATTAGCTCATTCTTCCCATGATGTGCTAGATTTAGAATAATTAATTATTTAATTTTGACGGTTTAACTCTAAAAGTGCAAGTTTGTATTTTAGTCAAGCGAAAATGCAAAGATTAAAACATTCTTATATCAGGTATGGGGGGGGGGGTATATTGTGAGGGAGTGAGGGGTTCAGTAATATTTGCTATTGCTTATTTCTAATGATCCTATTTCTTTTCTTAAGGAATCTTAATCACATTAAGAGAGTGGAATTAAAGCTAAAACCTAAAGGGTCTTACGGATGTATGATTACAGTACATCAGTATACTTATAAATCTTGTTGAGTTAGTTGAACATTTTATGCATCCAAATGAATAATCAATTTAATACTAAACTAATTTCTAGTGATGGTTATTAAATTGAAAAGAATGTGTTTAAAAAACCTCATAAAACCAATAATATTTCCTATTATTAATCTCAATTACTAATTCAAAGAAATATACTTCCAACTGAAAAGTTTGTTGTAAGAGAGGTTATTTCTTTCAGCAAGTCTTTGAAAATACTCTTTTTATAGATTATCAACACATAAAAATGCTTTCATATAAAAAATATTTTTTAGAATAAATTTTGTATTAGTTAATAAAAATATATAATTATAAATTAATTATTCTCTCTAAATTAAAATTCTTGTAAAAACACTTTACAATTGAACGACGAAACCAACAAAACTAAAACCAACACTTTTTCACTTTGAGTGAAAAACACGTTAAAATATTGGAAGATCTTTACAGTTTGAAATGAATAAAAACTGGGATTTCAAGGACGGACGTCACAACTAGCAGAGGGCCTGCTAATCCCATTTGTAAATGTCAGGTGTTGACATCTACATGACATTCTTTCCTCTACTTCTTCAGTTAGCCAGAAAAATTAAAATGACATTTTTTACTATTTTTTCTAGGACTTAATTCATGAATTGCCAGCACTATATGTCGTATTTATAATTCTACCTTACATTTTTTACTTAAATTCAATCATTGTTCACTTTAACCTGTAAAATTATTAAAAATATTGGCTTATGAACATAAAATTGTACTTTCATTTATACTTTAACTTTTTGTTGTTTTTTTTTAAGAAGACATTTTATACTTGAGAGAGATGAATTAAATGTATTTTAATTAAATAAAAATAGTTTTTCTGACAGGAATCAAACAGTGCTTTGTTTAATTGTTAGCCAAAATGAGAATGAGGGAATTCTGTTTACTTGTTATTCACAATTCTGAATATTCTGTTTAACTGTTATTCAAGATAAGAATGGGGGCTCATTTTGGTTATAATACTTACACAAAAGACGAAAAAAGTTTTGTCTCAGGTCAGTAAAACATTATTAAGCCTCTATGAAAACTTGCATATCATTGCGGATGCGCTTAGCAATGAAATACTCCACTATATCTTAAATATTGTTTAGAGAAAGTCCTTTGTGCTTCTTTTCCAAATTTTAAAAATAATCAATTTCATTTGATTTAAGAAAATATTTTATTAAAATGATGTATTTTTAACTACAATATTTAAATATTTCTAATACAGATTAACATTCACCATAACTTAACAAAACATTTCAATCATTTCCTAGAGAGCTATGAATTACAGTTTCTAACTTACACACATAATATTAAACAGACGAGTTAATAAAGAGCTCCATTATTTTAAGTGAGAGGTTGTGTTTTATATGTGCTGAGGCAGCACTTAAGGTGGTCATTAGGGATAACATAGTGGACCAACATTACACCATCAGCCGCCGTACCTCCCCAGTGGCGAACATACATCCAACTTATTGCTATATGCTTATGGACATGGGGGGCACAGGGGCTACGGGGAGCAGCTTCGGGCATGAAAGCACGGAAACATGAAGGGCCCGGGGGCACGTGGCGGAGTGGTGATGCGAAGTCTAAATGAGGACTAGGGGCATCGATGGTATGAAGTATGGGGGTCAGATGGGCATGGGGGAATGTGGGAGGCTTGAGGGACATATGTGTCATGGGGAACACGGGGAAGGACGGTGGGTATGTGGGCACGGGAGTACCGTGGTTGGGGGCCGTGGGGGCGCGAGGTTTTCGGGGGCACTGGGGTTAGTGGGGCATGGGAGCTAAAGTGGAGGCATGGGGAGGAATGGTGGGCATGGGGGCACGGGGGTATGGGGGTATGGGAATGGGGCACAAGGGTCGGTGGCACGGAAATCTGTGGCACGGAAGGTGGTTGGGCGTTTGGGGGCATTGGGGTGGAATGAGGAACATAAAAATGTAGCACGGGGATGAATATCAGGCATGTGGGAATGGGAGAATGGAGGGCGCAGGGGCATGAGGGGGTGAGGAGTAATGGGAGATGGGGGTAATCGGGCTCCGGGGGCATAGGGGTACAAGAAGCACGAGTCAGGAGAGGGGAACGGGGGCACAGGGAGGCATGGGGTCACGGCGAATGTGGGGAATGGGGGGCACATGGGTCCAGGGTGAAGAAGTGTACAGTATTAATGGACTCATGTTGTAATGATCTATTATCATGACCATGTTTAATTTTAAAACTATTTTACCGCGTTTGGTTGTACAATAGTGCAGTAATTTTCATTTTTTCCACAGAATAGATTACTGTATTCTAAACAGGGGAAATCGTTGGTAAATAACAGATTTGATACCACCCAAAATTTTCTTCAAGATTAGGAAATGTTTTATTAGAAAACCCTAAGGTGTAAAATCACACTACAGCTTAAGAAAAATACAGTTTTGCTGCAAGGAGGTGATAAATTGAAACTTATTTTTGGGCACAACGTAAACATTTTGATTTTTAAGGGCCTTTGCCCGTACAAGCCACTAGTAAATTATATTTGACCTAATCATTACACACAGTAATGAGACTATAACATGTAATGTAGGCAGCGTTAGTTAGCTAGTAGGATTACAATAATCAGATTAACGGAGCTGCGGTCGTACCGTAGTTCCAACTTACAGCAGCACAGTAATGACGATACAACATGAAATGTATTCTTCATTCGTTGGTCTGAAAGTACTGTGATAATCAGCCTAATTGTTGCCTAATTTTACTGTCAAAAGACGTTGATGTAAAGAAAAGGTGAAATAAAAGCATCAGTGAGCTATTAAATGTATGACATTTCAACAAGCCAACAACTTACCTATTTAACACATCTCAAATCACAAGTTACAATTTGTGCTTAATACACGAGTAAGTAATAACACTTACTTCTCCTAAAAAAAATACTATAAGGAGTCAGCAAATGATGTTAGTTGATTACACTTAAAATATAATATTACTGTACTTTACTTATAATCATAACAGGTGTGAGTTACTGCTTACGTTATTGTTGTTGTAGTCGTTGTACAGTCACATTGTAGTTGCCTCATCTCTGGAGTAGCGTGCGCTGATGACAACAACGGTATTGTATGGCTATCTACAATACGTGCTGCGCTGTCTACAATAGCTAACACCTCGTGCACTTAACCCTACGTGAAAACCTTCATAAGGGAACCTATTAAATAGGACTTTAAAAGGAGTCGTTGAATTACTCAGTTTACAATTATTAAATTAAATTAACTGTGAGAATATTCATTGATATCGTACGTATTGTATAAAAATTCACAGTTATGATGATTTTTAGCGAATTTCCCTATAGGGAATACGCTATTACGGTAGTAGCCATGGTAAGACCTAAGCCCGGGACCACTTTACTTTTTCATTTTGAGGTCCCCAGAAGCCAAAAACACCATTCGTTCATTTTCATATATATGTGTATATATATATATATATATATATATATATATATATATATATATATATCTATCTATATATGTGTCCGTGGTACTGATAACTTTTGAAGGGGACCTCCGATTTTGATGAAATTTGGTATGGAGGTGTAAGACTAGGTCTATTTTCATGAGTTAGCGAACCAGCATTGTCGGGTTATGGGAACGGGGTTTTATGGGGTTTCAAAAGGGTCAAAAATGGGTTTTTGGCATTTTTGGACCTTAATTTTTAAAATTGATCAATTTTAACTGAAACCATTTAAAAGACCTTAAAAAACAAACAATTTGGTATTTTGAATTTTTATCATAGCATAACTGGTTACGGGGCAAATCCAAAAATGTGTTTTCCATGTTATTCTTATGGGAAATCAAGAAAACCCTATATCTTGCTTATTTATTGACATAACTTAATCAAATTTGGTATGAACATTATCTATATAAAGTTTAACTTATACTTGCAACCCATATGGCGGCAAACCTACATACTCACCCCCATGGGGTTTATGGGGAAAATAAAAAATTGCCAGAGTTGATACAATTTTGTGTTTACATTCACCAATTATTGATTAACTTAGATTTTCTAACAACACCCAATGGCAGAAAACCTACATACTCGATCCTATGGTGTTTTTTATGGGGAAAGTAAATAATCTGAAATTCCATTGGAAATTCGCTGAGTACGCAGGTCTTCTGCGACGGGGGTATTTTATTTATATAAACCTCTTTAAATAAAATTAAACTTATAAAAACTTTATGTCTTATGCCAACGAGGTGTTTCCTATTTCAAAGTAGACCACTGAAATCCAAGAAACACAATGAATAAAAAGATATTTGAGGAACACGTATTCTTATCGGTGTTTGAAATTCGGAAAACCTTTGGAAGAACAGCAAATTTTACTTGGAATTTTCTTTTTAATTTTGGGAAATTTAAAACATTCTTTCCTGAAAACTGTTGAATATCTTCGTACATCTCCTAATTATGTTAAAACAGAATATACAAAAGCAAATAAAGGTAAAACAATAGAGTATTCCAAATTTGGACTAAATGAATCCTCTTCACATTTGCCGTGAAAGAAAAATAAAATAAATATTGAAATACTTTGTTTCCTCTCATGTCTTTAGAGCAGGTAAACGAGTTCTGATCACGGAAAGTAGAGATATACCCGTAAGCATTAACGGTGGGCAGTAAGTCTCACAAAAGGTCCACAAGGGCGTGGTGAAGGCAATATCCACTAACTTTGCTCCTTATCCACTCCATTGTCCTTAAAGCCTATTATCACCCATAGTATTTCTTCAACATATAATGGGTTATTAGATCTTCACCTACCTTTTAATTTGATTCGGATTTTAAAAATAAGTTTTTATGATGGTAATAGGAATGTTTTGATAAAATATAGATTTGTACAAAGTGTTGGTTAACTATCTTTTAAAAATATGTAAATTTGTTTCTTAGGTCAAGACAAACAAAAAAGTTGTTGTAAGCATAAATCCTAAAGTGCCTCTTTAAGTCGCTAGCCACCATTTTGTATTTTACACTAAATAATTTTTATTTCAATAACGGATCATTGTATTAAGTCTATACTTAGCATGGACCTTTATCACAGCAATGTTCATTTTCAGAGGAAAAAGAATTTTTATGATATGTATTTTCAAAATTGCGACCATCTAAAATTTTAAACTCAAATATCACGAAACCGGTAAATTTTTTCAAAGTGTTACAAGGGATAAAAAATTTGGCAAAGAAAATAATCTATTACTTAATTAATACATTACTTATTACTAAGCAAACATTCGTGTAAGAACACCTCACGATTTATGTATGATGAATGTTTTTGCTCGTAGATCATATTAGAAGTATCTTTTGATTGTAATTGATGATGTTAAAGTTCAAGAGTTCTTCTCAAAGATATAGAACATAAAAATAACATTGACCTTATAATATTCAAAATATTTACCACATATTTAATACTGAGTAGAAATAAGAAAACAATATTGACTTTTCATGAAATAGAATGAAACCAACAAAATAAAAACCGACACTTTTCTCACTTTGAGAGAAAAACACGTTTAACTATTGGAAGAGTTTTACAGTTTTAAACGAAAAAATCTGGGATTTGAAGGACGGGGGACACAACCAGCAGAGGGCCTGCTAATCCCATTTGTAAATGTCAGGTGTTGACATCTACATGACATTCTTTCCTGCCCTTCTTCATTTAACAAAAAATGTTAATGACATTTTTTCTTTTTTTCTAGTATATAATTCATGAATTACCAGCACTATATGTCGTATTTATAATTTGACCTAAAATTTTAACTGAAATTCCATTAAAGTACACTTAACATTTTTTATTATTTGAGAGAACATCTTTTTTAAGGCGAGTGTAAGAGGAATTAAAAGCATTTTAAGGAAATACAAATATTTTTTTGGGCAGAAAAATAAATATAGTATTTTGCTTCATTGTTGGCCAAGATAAGAATGAGGAACTATAGTCATTTTTATATTGAGGTCAGAGACGTAAAAAGGGTTTTCTCGAGACAATCTAACATTAATAAGCCTCTATGCAAACTTCCAAATCAGTGCGGATGCACTTAACGATGAAGTACTACTCTATATTCTAAATATTATTTAGAGAAAGTTCTTCGTGCTTCTTTTACAAATTTTAAAATAAACAATGACCATTTAAATTCAACTTAAGTCGACATTTTTTTCCAAGCGATATGTTTATTTTAATACAATTTAACATATGTAGTCTTTCTAATACAACAACAAACAAGTCTTTCTAATACAGCATAACATTCACCGTCACTTAAAAAAATATATATTAACAACTTTCTAGAAGGCGATTAATTACAATTACAAACTTACACACATAACATTAAACAGATGAGTTAATAAAGAGCTCCGTTATTTTAAGCGATAGGTTGTGTTTTATATGTGCTGAGGCAGCACTTAAGGTGGTCATTAGGGATAACATAGTGGACCAACATTACACCATCAGCCGCTGTACCTCCCCAGTGGCGAACATACATCCAACTTATTGCTGGACGCACGTTTAAATTTGGGGAGAAAGGTTTCCATATAACTAGGTGATTTTCAAGTTTAAAGTAGAGTAAATTACTTACAACAACCTAAAAGTGTTGATAGCACAAATTAATTTTTTTCAATGAAGAAACTACTTAATTTCCAAGAGGATTTGACACGTTTACAACTTTGACAATAATTGTGACTAAAAGTTGGAACTATAAAAATACTTAGGTATATTGTAGCATGGCCTTTAAATAGTCAATTATAAATATTTACCTTGCAATATGGGCTAGTTTATATAAATAGATTTAATGAATTCTATAGTGCTTCTAATAAATTTATTGCTTAAAAACGGATGCCATTCACCCACGGTTACAAGTTAACCGTGAGATCTCATAATTCAAATTGGTTTTTTTAAGATTGCGAGGAAGATGAAATACGATTCAGGGCATCGCGGGCACTGATTGCATTTAAACTAATTATTAATTTCTTTTTCTTTTTACTTGTGTCTGTGACGCTGAGTTTATATTGACAAATAAACTAGTTCTTCTATTATTCATAAATGATATTATTAGATGTAAAATTGCTGTACGTAATGGTTCAAATAATTATGTGTAATCAATTACCTAATTCAATGACGTTAAACTGAGTTGACGCAAGTAAAGGTTCAAAAAAATAAAACATAATAATGCGACATAATAATGTTACATTCGAATTAAGTTTAAAAAACTTAATAAAAAATATATATACATAACTTTATTAAGTATTTATCATGTAAAGAGGCAGAGGTTGAAACTTATTAATTGGTTTTCAAAATTAAGCAAATTAAAATTTGGATACAATTAAAACATTTATTCACAAATCAAATTAAAAAGTAAGATAGCATGAAATAAGGGCTTAGAAATATGAAAGATAATTATATTTTCAATCCAAAATGTCAATTAAATTCATTCAAATGATGATATAACATATTACTCCAGTCTTAATTCTAAGAGTTACGAATGGGGCCCATGGTCCTTAATGCGTTAAACTAATTATTAATTTCTTTTTCTTTATAGGCCCCTACTTGTGTCTGTGACGCTGAGTTCTTATTGACGAATAAAATAGTTCTTCTATTATTCATAAATAATATTATGAGATGTAAAATTGCTGTACGTAATGGTTCAAATAATTATGTGTAATCAATTACCTATTTCACTGACGTTAAACTGAGTTGACGCAAGTAAAGGTTAGAAAAAATAAAACATAATAATTCGACATAATAATGTGAAACTCGAATTAAGTTTAAAAACTTAATAAAAAAATAAATAACTTTATTAAGCATTTATCATTCAAAGAGGCAGAGGTAAAAACTTATTTATTAGTTTTCAAAATTAAGTTAGTTAAAATTTGCATACAATAACAACATTGATTAACTAATCAAATTAAAAGCAGCATAAATATACAAACAGGGTTAGCGTTATTCTTAAAAAGAAAAAAAAAAAACTGTTGGTAGCACCAATTATTATTATTTTTAAATATTACTAAGTATTCTATAAAAAAATGTTAGTGATAAAGACACAAGGAAAAGTATTACAACAACTTACTTATTCTTTGGACATCTTGACACAAGACCACCGAAACACTAGGAACATCCCAGAACTTTCGACGCCGTCAAAAATTTATTTTTGGCATAATTTTTTTCTTTAGGATACATGTGGAAATTCCTTTTTAACTAATGTGACATACTCTTTTACTTGTTTAAAGCTCTTTGTTAGAGATGGTGAGTTTATGTTGTTTGGTAAATTATTGCGGATATTATCCATCATTGAATATTAAAAAAGAATTGACGATTTTCCGGGATCTGGCATCTGATGCCGTCTTCAGGTGAGAGAGATACCTAGACATAACAAAGTTAGTAAAAACACACCAGGCGAACCTGGAGAAGACCAATGGCCAAACCTGAAATTAGAAATAGCAGTCACATAAATTAAATAAAACACTAATAAATGCACAAAACTTCAACAGAAAACTGTGTGAAAGCAGTCAAACAAAGCACAAAAAAATTTAAAATACACTGTGCCAATCAGAAGACAGTACATTCATGCCAAGCACACGTCAGCAATGCCAGCCAGGTTATTAGGGTTTCATTCAATTTTTGTGACTGCCTTTCCTGATTATAGACTCGACTATTGGTGTTCTCGAGGTTCGCGTGGTGTGTTTTACTACCTTTGTAATGTTCTAGGTATCCCTCCCACCTGAAGACGGAATAAGATTGCAGATCCCGAAACGTCGTGAATTTGTTTTTTACTATTCAGTGATGGAGAATGTCTGGAACAATCTACAAACAACGTTGCATATTCTGTTACATATAAAAAAACAAGACTCCGATCTGATTTAACTAAGTTAACAGGGCAACATGATGGGAATAATTGGCTCAGAATAGGGTTCCAAGTTCTCGAAAATGTTGAATCAATAAGTAATGCCAACAAAACATAATGAAACGGTGTATTGGTTAAGTATGAAGATGAAGAACTGTCATAGTTTAAAAAATACTTATCATAATGAACAGTATAAAAAATAATAGACTAATGGTAAAAGCGTTTTTAATAATAGAAAGCCCAATTAATATTATACAGTATAAATTATACTTAATTTTATCATTAAAAAATACCGTAATGAGAGTATAACATTAATGTAGGCAGCGTCAGTTAGCTAGTAGGATTACAATAATCAGATTAACGGAGCTGCGGTCGTACCGTAGTTCCAACTTACAGCAGCACAGTAATGACGATACAACATGAAATGTATTCTTCATTCGTTGGTCTGAAAGTACTGTGATAATCAGCCTAATTGTTGCCTAATTTTACTGTCAAAAGACGTTGATGTAAAGAAAAGGTGAAATAAAAGCATCAGTGAGCTATTAAATGTATGACATTTCAACAAGCCAACAACTTACCTATTTAACACATCTCAAATCACAAGTTACAAGTTTTGCTTAATACACGAGTAAGTAATAACACTTACTTCTCCTAAAAAAATACTATAAGGAGTCAGCAAATGATGTTAGTTGATTACACTTAAAATATAATATTACTGTACTTTACTTATAATCAAAACAGGTGTGAGTTACTGCTTGCGTTATTGTTGTTGTAGTCGTTGTACAGTCACATTGTAGTTTCCTCATCTGTTGAGTAGCGTGCGCTGATGACAACAACGGTATTGTATGGCTGTCTACAATACGTGCTGCGCTGTCTACAATAGCTAACACCTCGTGCACTTAACCCTACGTGAAAACCTTCATAAGGGAACCTATTAAATAGGACTTTAATAGGAGTCATTGAATTACTCTGCTCACAATTATTTGATTAAATTTAACTGTCAGAATATTTATTGATATCGTACGTATCGTATAAACAACTCACAGGTATGATCACATTCATTTTAATCAACCTCATTAAATAAGATTAAACTAATAAATAATCGAAATTTTATGCCCACGGGGTGTTTCCTATTTTAAATTAGAATACTGAAATCGAAGAAAAAACAATAGAAATAGTTATTTGTGCTTCTAGGGACTAAAATACAATGTTTTCTCCCTGAAGGGAAAGTGTTGTCGCCCTCGGCTTCGCCTTCGGGCGACAATTTCCCTGAGGGAGAAAAATACTTTAGTCCCTTGATGCACACAACATTTTTCCTCAACCTACACGAATAACATTTAGGCCTAATAGGCCTACCATACACAATTTAACTTTACCTTCTTTTGATCCCTTACTCCATCAAGCTGGATCAGGCACATCAACATAAAAAACACACACAAGGTAGGCTATATCATTTTTAAAGAACACGAAAAAAACAAAATATAATTTAAGCCTAGTCAAAAGTTTTACACTTATGTTTTGGACTTCTTAGGTTAATAGCCTACCCAAGCGAAATGTAAACAAACACGTACACTGTCACGGCCATCTCTAGTACTAGAGATGCTGCTCACTGCTGACAGAATGGTCATCAGGTGAGCAGCAACTACAGCTGCTATTAGTCAACAATGAGTAACGAAACAAATACAAGCAACAGCTGACTGTGGCTCATGTTCTTTTTAATCTCTCTTTCAATGTTATTCTTATGTAACTAACTTTAGCAACGTGGTACGAAAAATCTTGAGTTTTTCCTAGGTAGAACAATTAAATTAATTTGGGAAAACACTTTGTTGAAGGCGGGTGGGAGGTGAATTAAATGCATTTTAATAAAATAAAAATCTTTTTCTGCTAATAGTATACTGTCGTCAGCCAAGATAAGAATGTAGGACTATTTCGGTTTTTTATATTGAAGCTAAAGAAGTTTAAAGGGTTGGTTGTCTCAGGACAGTCCAGTCTTATTAAGCCTCTATATATATCGTATGGCATTAATAGCCAGCCACCAACTTCAGAAAAATATAATACATTCTCTGAGGTGCTTAGCACCTGCGTCAAAAAATTTAAAAACTAAACTAAAAACATAAAGTTATGATCTCTCTTTACAAAGCTAAATCCAGGGCGCTAAGCCATTGCAACCCAGCTTCACTTGCACAATGCAGCCCAATCAATCCTTCGGGGAAAGCACTCAAAGGGCACTCATTGACTATGTGAGTCATAGTCTGCAACTCCGCTCCACAGCGGCATGACTGGTCTTCTGTCATTCCCCATTTGTATTTCCAATAATTACATCTTCCCACACCAGTGCGGAATCGATTGAGAACGGTCCACTGCTTCCGAGGAAGATCCATACCACTTACTGCTAAGGTTGGGTCAGCAATTAAGCCTCTATGCAAACCCTCTATTCAATGCGGATGCGCTTAGTAACGAAGTGCTACTCTAGATCCCAAATATCATTGAGATAGTACAATTTGTGCTTCCTTTAGAAAGTTTAAAACTAAACAATAATTAATGAATTTGACTCATAAAGGGATTTGATTCAAAGAGTATACTTTTAACTACTATAGTTTTATAAACATTTATAATATACCATTCTATTCACCATAGCTAAACAAAATATTTCAATTATTTTAAGCATTGATAGAGAACTACCAATGCTAGTTTCAAACTTACACACATAACACTAAACAGAAAAGTTAATAAAGTGGTACATTATTTTAAGCGAGAGGTTGTGTTTTATATGTGCTGAGGCAGCACTTAAGGTGGTCATTAGGGATAACATAGTGGACCAACATTACACCATCAGCCGCTGTACCTCCCCAGTGGCGAACATACGTCCAACTTATTGCTGGACGCACGTTTAAATTTGGGGAGAAAGGTTCCCATATAACTAGGTGATTTTCAAGTTAAAAAGTAAATTACAACAACCTAAAAAAGTTGATCGCAAAATTCATTCTTTTATACAGGGTGTCTTGATATTCCGTCACAGAATATGGTTAATTGGATGAAAATTAGCAAAAAGATTCATATGAAGTTATGTCCTAATATGCATATTTACCCAGGTATCCGCCGTTTTATGTTTTCTACTTAATAATTTTTATTTCGTTGAGGGGTTGATGTAGGGATTTTATATTTGGCATGGATCTTTATAATTATAATGCCCTTTAAAGAAATACTTTTTTTCAGATGCATATTTTCAAAATGGCAGCCATTTAAAATTTTTAAACACAAATAATTTAAAACTGGTAAATAATATCAAAATTTGACAAGTCTAAAAAAAGTTGAGAAACGTTATAATCTAACCAATGATACGAAGTTTGTTAGGATTTTAGAACAACAAAAAACAGAGTTATTGTGATTTTTCTATTAAAATAACTTGAATTTGCATTAATTGTAATGCAAAAGCAAATATAGCTAAAACAATAGAGGATTATAAATTTTTAGGAAAGGAATCCTCTTCGTTTACTATGAAAGAAGAATAAATAAATATTGGAATGCGTTTTTCCTCTAATTTCTTTATAACTGGTCAAAGAGTTCTGATCACGGAAAGTAAGCATTAATGGTGGGCAGTAAGTCTCACAAAGGTCCACAAGGGCGTGGTGAAGGAAATATCCACTAACTTTGCTCCTTATCCACTCCATTGTCCTTAAAGCCCATTATCACCCATAGTATTTCTTCAACATATGATGTGTTATTAGATGTTTACCAACTATTTTTTATTTGATTCCGTTTTTATAAAGGAGTTTTAATGATGGTAATAGGAATGTTTGATAACTGAGTCAATGAATCACCCACACAGTTGATCATTAGGTCGCTCTGTCGCCACACTTCAAACTATTATGAGAGGCGATTTAACAGAATGTTTTTAAGGTAAAGATTTTCAGTTAAAATTTACGTCACAACGTAGGGAAGTCCTCTCGACCTCTTTTTAATTCACTACACATAAAAAAAAAAATACCTATATTATTATTTTCAAGTTTTTTTTGTGCTCTTTACACAGTGTGATACAATAACAGTCTTAACCCGGTTCGTAAAAAATATTTAAGGTTTTTTATTAATTATAAGTCTACAATTATAATTCATAACCTCGGTTATTTTGTTCCATAATATAATTCCTTAAACGTAAGCTAATGGAAAAATCTAGTTATGTTACAAACATATATAAGTCTCCGAAAGGTTGAAGTAAACATAGTTGTAAATTATAATACTTAAAAAATTATAATACTTGGATCACAATACTTGGTCATCAAGATGACTGTAGTAAGTAGGAGTTGAGCCCAATTAAATCCCATTAAAGATAATAATTGTGACAATTTCTGTGACAACTCTGGTTGACGCCACCTAGGAAACAACGATTTTAAAAGTGTTGAAAATCAACATTTTACTCTTTGTTACCTGCAAGTGTTGCCATAGCTTTGGGGAACAGCAACTATTCTCGTTTGCGTTGGAGATTGTTTGTCCTATACTTAATACAATAAAGAATTTAAAACCAAACAAGGTTTCATTATGGTTTAATTTATACTTATTATCATTGTCTATTGGTTTGTTATTAATTAATAGTCCACATATAAAATATAGTAATATGGTGGCGTTACGAAGAATAACGTACCCGTAGCAACACCGCTTCTTCCGCTTTTTCAATCAGCTGTGTAATGGTAAATACTCTCACGTAACTTGACTTCCGTTGTAGTTTTCACGCTTCATGTCCGGAACACCGAAATGAACCAACAGACGAAAAATATACAGCAGACCTTGAAGAGCAGTTATGTTTTTCTCTGCCGATCTTGAGATAGCAAAAAAATACTAACTTTTCTTAGGATCGAACCGGAAAAGGCAAACACTATAACCACTCATCCACCCAAACAGATATGTGACACAAATGACTCTCAAATATATTTAAGGTAAATAGTTGGTGTTTAACTAGAAACCGCTAATTAAAAAGTCAGGATTTTAATACAATTATGTAGTAACATATCACAGTTTCAGTAAAAATGCAATTAAATCATAACTAAAAAATCAACAATTTATTTCTCAAGTGCTATATGTAATACTTAATGCTCAAAACCTTCAATTTTTATTAAAACCCCTGATTAAATGTAGAGAAAAATCAACATTACTGAATAAATAATAAACTGCATATATTTTATTTGATGAAGGAACCACGAAGGCATGCGGCGTACGTCATAGTTTGGGTAGAGATTTGGACAGTGAGTGGTATGCAGATTCGTAACAGTCGTAACCATGAAATACAGAGGAAACATGCAAATCAGGGCTGAAGGAGTAATCCGCCATTATTTATCTGGAGACCGACTAGTAGGGGCTGTTCCGTGACGAATACCAATGAGGATTGCGTCAAGTAAGTATGTCTGTCGACCTCAGTGTTAAGAGTATTCATTGCCTTTTTGGAGAAAATAAATCTTGACTTTTAGTTTCATCAAAACTAAATGATAATCTTAACTCCGTCAATCATACGCTAAATGATTGGCGGAGGTAATATTTTATTAATCGTTCAAGCAGTATCCAGGAAAGAAGAATTTTAATGAAAGAATAGAAAAACAACAAAATAATTTTAATAAAACTATTATTCGATATTAAATGATTTATTTATTACTTACAATACATTCGAGCAGTATTAGACAATATCTTTAAACACCAAATAAAAAAATATATGCTAAAGGTTAAAAACGGATTTACAAAACCAATGTCTCTTAGATTTCCATGTAATATACAGCCTATTTACCTAATGCTATATGAAAAATATACTTTCTGTATTTTAATCTATGAAGATTTTTTTTAAAGAATTGTCGGTATAAGATGTATCACCGCCATATCATAACTATATTTGACACAAAACTTCAAAATAATAACCCGTGGTGTATTGTTCTTCACTCACCTTATGGATGACCATAAATGTCAAAAAATTGTGACAGGTAAAGAAAGATAAAACATAAACGGTTACTTTTACTTCGGTTTATACAGATATAATTTATATACCAAAGTTGACCAATTAGGTATAAATATGTTGGAATTTAGATTTTAATAACCATTAGGTGAGATACCAGACGACTAACAGAGAGTCTTCTTCCAATTTACTGTTTATTAAGGTTCAAACCAAACGTTTACATATTATAAAACTACACATCTCTAACGTAACTCTAACGTAACGTAACTACACATCCCTAAACCAATATCAAATAAGAAATAATGGGTGGGTCTTACTTTAATTTCTCGACTTTGGTGTGCAAACGGTTGGCATACAGGACTACCAGTAAGGAATGATCTTCGTCTGGGAAACATAATACACATATATTAGTAACAGGTAAGTCTAATACTAAGTTCTTTAATATGCATATCAAATTTCCTCAATTAAAATCATTAAATCTTTCATGTGAAAATCATGTTAAGGACAAGACTTTAAATTCAGTTGTTTACATATTTTCTCTACTTTTCTGGGGCATATGTAATTTCGTGGGATTTTGAATGAAGCAATTATACAGGGTGGTTATAAAGTCACTTCCCCCCTAAGATTTTTCTACAATTTATATTAAAATTGATTTTCAATGACGGGATTCATTGTATAGGTACATACTCTAACTTTTGTAGTAATTTAAAATTTTGGGAGTTACCTGAGGTCTAAGATGTAGGAGTCAACTTCAAAATTCCTTATGAGAAGATAGTCGTGTGACACGTCAAATAACACTGCCTTTTCCCCCTGAAAACAGTGGTGCAATCTAAATTCAAAAGGGTTATACCGTTTTCAAGATATCTGTAGGTCTAAGATGTAGGAGTCGACTTAAAATTTTAACTAGAAGCTAGTCATGTGACATGTCAAATAACACTGCCTTTTCCCCCTGAAAACAGTGGTGCAATCTAAATTCAAAAGGGTTATACCGTTTTCAAGAAATCTGTAGGTCTAAGATGTAGGAGACGACTTAAAAGTTTTAACTAGAAGCTAGTCATGCCACATGTCAAATAACACTGCCTTTTCCCCCTGAAAACAGTGGTGCAATCTAAATTCAAAAGGATTATACCGTTTTTAAAATATCTTTAGGTCTAAGATGTAGGAGTCATGTCACATGTCGCATGACTAGCTTCTAGTTAACATTTTTAAGTCGACTCCTACATCTTAGACCTACAGATTTCTTGAAAACGGTATAACTCTTTTGAATTTAGATTGCACCACTGTTTTCAGGGGGAAAAGGCAGTGTTATTTGACGTGTCACATGACTAGCTTCTAGTTAAAATTTTAAGTCGACTCCTACATCTTAGACCTACAGATATCTTGAAAACGGTATAACCCTTTTGAATTTAGATTGCTCAACAGTTTTCAGGAGGAAAAGGCAGTGTTATTTGACATGTCGCATGACAAGCTTCTCATAAGGAATTTTGAAGTTGACTCCTACATCTTAGACCTCAGGAAACTCCCAAAATTTTTAATTGCTACAAAAGTTAGGGTATGTACATATACAATGAATCCCTACGTTGAAAATCACTTTTAATATAAATTGTAGAAAAATCCTAGGGGGGAAGGGACTTTATAACCACCCTGTATGATTAGTGGTGATAGATAGGCAATGACATGTAGAATCGTGTACTACCGGGTGTTTTGTCTGAAAGTCTGGCCGAGCTGGTGTATGACGTCATACTTCCAAAATGGCCGCTAACGGTGACATTGATGCCTTTCTATCGCTATAATTTCTTTACGGTTGATTTTATGAAGAATTTTTTAATGTTGTTTCTTATTTATAACAAGATAAGGAACAAAAAAGGGAATCCAGCTTGAGGAACTGCCGCCATTTTTAAAAAAATGGCCGCCATCGTGGATCTGGTCCTTTGTGTTTAATATTAAAGCATAAAACCACTCCTAAATTTAATAAAACCGTGCAGTTTTCTTCTGATAATTTAAGGAAGGTAAGTACTGCATTCTGCCTGGGTAGTAATTTTCTGCCGCCATCTTGGATTCGCCATTTTGGATAAGGTAATTTTTTTAATGTAAACATAGTGATGTGGCACATCATTTCACACTGTTTTTCCATGCTGATTGCATTTTCGAAGTCCGTTTTTGAATATATTTATTCATTTTCGAGATATAATCAATATACTATTCTTTCCTGTACATTTCTTATGGACATTTTGAACTTTAATTAGTATTTAGGATTATTTTTCACATAATTCCGGTTCTGGTCTCAATATGCAGTTTGTTAAAGTCATAAAACACTGCACGGGCTTCAATTTGAGCTGCTACTTATTTAAATTTGATGAATTATAGGCGAGTATAAAGCTCAATTCATCAGAAAACCTTTTCTTTTTTTAATACAATTTAATTTAGTTAATTATTTATTTCTTGGGTTATGATCAAGATACAATGATCAATTTAGTTTTAAATAAATCACAAAAATTTTGGCTTAAAGCTTAGTCATGATCTGTCATTAAAGCATAAAATTAATAAATTACAAATGTTGGTGATGGAGAGAGCATTATGACTTACCCTGAACGAGTACGATTTTTACTGTCTATAGCTCAAATGAAAGTCAATTTATAAGTTAATAAAGTTTATATTAATGGATTAATAATATTTTTAACCCGTGCATCAAAATTTTAGAGTCAGTTTCGACTGTTTATTGGTTTTTAGTTTTACATGTTGGCTATACTGTCTAAACAGGAAAATATTCATTTGTTGGCTGATCAATTGTTTAATACAATACATATACAATAAAAATACACTAAATGTGCACCAAACTTTCTTAGTATTCACTGTTCACATCAATCTCATTATTCATAAACAAACAATTCCTGCTCTTATCCCTACTCCAGCCATCAATCGACAAAAATTGTAAGTAAAAATATTTTATTACACTTGGCTAAGCTTGATTAAGAGAAAATGGTTAATGAAATTTGCACTAGCTGTAAAAGGGAAATCATTGAGGGGCAGGAAAATGCTATAGAATGTCAGGCATGTAGTAATTGGGTTCATGGGCTAAAAGATTGTAGCGGCATTAAGAAAACTTTTTTTGACAAAATGACCAAAAATGATACGTTTATCTGTCCATCTTGTGTTAAACTTTGTAAATCTTAAGGGGGAATTACCTGTGCAAACTTTAAAAGATGAACTAAGTAGGGCTCAACAACTAAACTTAGAATTAAACGCTAAAAACACTGAATTGCTAGGGATGTTGGAGGAAAGTGACAAAAAAATTATCCAGTTGAAGAAGGATTTTGATGAATTAAATGAACAGTATAAGGCAGCCTTGGTGTGTCTTGAAGATGGTAGAACTAGGCCTGGCCCCAATTTTGATGGCATTATAAACAGCTTGCCGATTGAGACATCCAACAGATTCAATGTTCTTGCAGATAATGATCCGGGGTCAGATGGCTCCCTCGAAGAAAAAAATAACGAGATCCTTTCGGTTAAAGCAATGAAAATGAGTAAAAATAGGGTAAATAGGCCTATCAATGGTGGTGGGAAGCATGCATTTAGTGTTAAGATTGTGTGTGACAGCCAGGGCAGATCTTTTGGTTCTAAATTGAATGAAAAAGTGAGAGAGAGTGACTGGAAAGCGACTGCCTGGGTTATGCCTGGTGCTCCATTCGGAGCGGTGTTGGAGCGAGCTGAAAGGGCGATTGAGAGCATTGAGGGGGGGGATTGTATGGTCGTGATGGGTGGGGTGAATGAGGTGACAGAGGTCACAGTAGGGCAATTAGATTGTAAGCTAGATAAGTTAGTAACTAAGGCGTGCAATAAAAAGGTGGTATTTCTTGAAACTCCATACAGGTATGACAGGGGATTAGGCCTAAATGAAAATAATCTAATCAAAATCCAAAACGTAAAACTGAAGGAGGTCTGCTCCAAAAATGGGTGGGTTTTTGTGGAACTTAACAATCTTCTCTCAAGAAAAAGCTATACTAGACAAGGTTTACATCTAAACAGTCATGGCAAAAATATTGTCTGTGAAGCTATTGCTAGCTATTTGAAGTTATTTAGTCAGGTCGCCAAGTCAAAAAACGAGCTAGAAATAGACAGGACAACAACACTAGACACATAAGAAAACTCACCGTAACAGCTGCTGTAGGCCTTCCTACCCCCAATCCTATAGTCAACAGTCTTGTAGAAAATGAAAATAATAGGTCCACTTTAAATAATAGCTCTAATAAGAATAGCCTGAATGTAATTTTTCTAAATACAAATGGAATTCTAGGTAAAATTGAACAACTTGAGATCTTTTGGAAGAGGAACAGCCAGACTTTGTCCTTTTGGCTGAGCATGGGCTGGATAGCAGTAGCTTAAATACACTGGAGATAAATAATTTTTCACTGGTTAACAGTTTCTGTAGAAGCAATAAAGGGAAAGGAGGCGTAGCTATCTATAAAAAATTAAGTATTAATGCCGAAGTGAAACCTATTGAAATAGGTAACAGCTTATCAGATGAAGAGGTTTTTGAAAAAACACAAATTAAGGTGACTATGGGGGGAGTAGGGTTTATCATTGCGGCTGTTTACAGAACGCCTGATGACAGAAATGTTGATAGTTTCCTGGAAAAACTGGACCATTATATAAATTATTGCAAAGAAATAAAACCGGAACTAATTATTGGAGGCGATTTCAACATTGATATTCTGCAACAAAGCAACAAATCTAAAAAATTTCTCAACGTTCTTAAAAGTGTAGGAATGCAAACAAAAATTAATATCCCAACTAGAATAAACTACAATGACACAGAAACTTGTATCGACAATTTTGTAACTAATATATAGAAAAGTACAGCAAATGTAATCCAACCACTAATATCTGATCATCATGCCATTAGCCTAACCACACCCTTCTCAACAAATAATAGAAAAAAGACAAGTTTTTTATCAAGGAAAATAGGCCATACTAATCTGCAAGAACTCAAACACAGACTTGAAGCTGAAAGCTGGGACGAGGTTTACTTAGTGGAACCTGAAAATGTTGACTTACAATATAATAAATTTATTGACACCTTCCTGTTCCATTACAATGTAGCATGCCCTCAGATTAAGAAGCAATTAAAAACAGAAAATAAAATTAAATGGATGAACAAAGAAGTACAAAATTGCAAAACTTATATGTTTCATTGCTATGCAGAATGGAGAAGGACTAAACTTCCACAAGATAAACTAGCCTATAATAAAGCCAGAATCAATTTTGTAAACAAGATCAAATCGGCAAAGGCAGAATGGATGAATAGAATATTAGATTCATCTAATAATAAGTCTAGAGATGCATGGAAAATAATCGGGCATTTCAATTTCTCAACAAAATCCAATGTTGAAAAAATATCATTTTGGAAGATAAAAATCAGAACAAAAAGATAGCAAATCCAACTTTAGTAGCTGAAACATTCAATAACTTTTTCATAAACGTGGGAAATTCAGGAAATGGGCCTATGCACAACTCACCTCAAATTAAAAACAGGGACAATTCAATTGCAACCTTTGACAGATTTACATGTATTACTGAGCAGAAATTACTGGACACAATAAATAAGTTCCAACCCAAAACCTCAAGCGGAGCAGACCAAATCAGTATGAAGGTTCTCAAGTTTTGTAGGTTAGAAATAGTTAAGCCTCTTTTAGCCATTTCCAATAATATGGTAAGTTATGGTTGCTTTCCAAATAGTTGTAAGATCTCGGTGGTTCGACCAATATTCAAGAAGGGAGACGAAACATTGGTAAGTGACTATCGTCCAATCTCACTCCTACCAGCCGTCTCTAAAATACTGGAGAAAATTGTTTGCGATCAAATGACAGATTTTTTAGAAGAAAACAAAATGTTGAGTCTGAGGCAGTATGGGTTTAGGAGGGGAAAATCAACAAAATTAGCGTTGGTTAACTTCATTAGCGGCTGTATCGACGCGGCGGAGGGGGGTGAGTCGGTGATAGGTTGTTTCGCCGACTTGTCCAAGGCCTTCGACTGCGTCGATATATCGCTCCTGCTTTTGAAGTTAGAAAATTCAGGATTTCAGGGATCAGCCCTAAAATTATTAAAATCATATCTCACAAACAGAACACAAAAGACAGAAATACAACACAAATCAAAAAATAAAATAAAAAGTTTTCAATCCACACTCAAAACAGTAGTTTCAGGAGTTCCGCAAGGCTCAATACTAGGACCGGTTTTTTTCATTCTATACATCAACGACATCTCAGAAACTATTCCAGTCCATAATCTTTTTCAATTTGCAGATGACACAACAATTTTTACAAAAAACAAAAAACCTCAACAGCTAGAAATAGAATCACACCAGATTGCAAACCAATTAACACAATACTTCTCAGAGCATTCACTAAACCTAAACTCGACCAAAACACACTTTCTACACATCCAAACACAGCAGAAAAAAATACATTCCAATACACCCCCTCCTAGCCTATTCATTGGCGAAGACGAAATAGCAAATGTGGAGACGGCCGATTTCTTGGGAGTGAGGTTGGACGAGGGCATGACCTGGAATGAGCATGTTGGGTGGCTTGAGGGTAGACTAGCAAAGGGCCTATTTATCTTGAGACAAGTTTGTAAATTTAACAACAATCACTTGGCAAGGACTGTTTATTTTTCCCTCTTTGAAACACATATAAACTATTCAATAATCCTTTGGGGTTCAACCAAAGGAAATCTCAAAAAGATTTTTCTTCTTCAAAAAAAGGCAATAAGGGCTATGGCCAAGTTGCCCCCAGGGTCTCACTGTCAGGACACTTATAGGCAGCTAAACATTTTAACTGTTCCAAACCTTTTTATTTTTGAAAGTATAATGTACATTAAAAAGGAAAATAAACTCCCAACCGAAAAAAATCACAAGTACAACACTCGTTTCAAATCAAACTTCTCAGAACTTCACAAATTGTCAATATATGAACGCAAACCGGAATATATAGGGAAAAAACTCTTTCAAGCCCTGCCAAGTGAGCTTCAAACTATTTCCAAGATAACAGTTTTTAAAAAGAGGCTAAAATCATACCTTGTTCAACATAGTTTTTATAGTATTGAAAGCTTTCTGGAGTTCGGAAAGTGACCTACCACTTCCACTGACATGGCCATCCGGTCCTTTGCCTACCTAAACCAATTACCTTAAGCCTCAGCAAGATTGTCCTGACCCCGTCAGGCAAGAAATGACAAGCTCAACGCCGCTTCGGTGGACTACTGAGCGCCGAGGGATGTAATGTAATGTAATGTAACAGTAAATAGTAAACAATTGATCAGCTGACGTTAAATGAATATTTTCCTGTTTAGACAGTGTAGCCAACATATAAAACTAAAAACCAATAAACAGTCGAAACTGACTCTAAAATTTTGATGCATGGGTCAAAATTATTATTAATTTATTAATGTAAACTTTATCTACAATTTATCAAATACCACCCACTCATGTATCAGAGTATCTCCATAACCATAGGGTATAGAGGGTTAAAATTTGGCATGGACGTTCCTCTTTGTTAAAAAAACGCTTTATATACTCAAAATATACTTTAGGTTTTGAAGTCCTTTTAGGGCTCTGCCCCCACTGGACTTCAAAATTACTACAGAGCCTACGGGGTTAAACTTTGACGTGGATGGTTCCCTTTTCTCATATGAACTCACTTAGAAATGGTTATGCAAAAATAGTTTATTTATTTATTTATTTGCATATAAACGGTATACACCATTTTACATTAAGATTCAAGCAGTCCAATTTTGCAGGCAATAGGCTAAATAGATGGCTGGCATAACATGCAATGTAGTACTTAAAAACTATACAAGCAGTAACTAATTCATGGACAAGCAAGCACAATAAATAATGATTTATCAAGACTAAGCAATTCATATCAAGAAAATAAATAAGATTTAACAAGACTAGACATTGCAAGACTAAGCAATAATTACAAGACAAGAAATAAAGATTTACAAAGCTAAGACATTACAAGACTAAGCAAAACATTCAAGACAATAATGACGATTTAACAATACTAAGCAATACATTACAAGACAAAAAATAACTTAAGTTAAAGAATGTGGTAACAAAGTATATGCATCTGATTAAACCACAGAAATACAGAAATGGTAATACTGACTAACAAACATGCAATAATGAAAAGGTTGAGCAAAATGAACAAGTGAAAGACAATGGGGTGTAACGGATCACAGGATCACTGAAGCCACTTTCCTCGTAAAGAACTGCACTGAGCCACTGAAGAAGTCAATCAGAGCAGCAGCTTCACCTCCAGATCGCATGAGTCTTGACAGGCCATTGCGGTATGCTTAGTAGGTAGGCAGGTACTTTCTTTGAAATGCAGTCCTGGATCTTGTACCCTGTGGAACAGCAAAGTTGACAAGTTGGAGGAGTTCAGGACAGTCTATGTATCCATTGACCAGCTTGAAGAGGATAATAAGGTCGATATGTTTATCGATGTTTATCGATATGTTTAGTTTTTAAAATCATTTAGGGCTCTGCCCCACTGGACTTCAAAATTACTCAAGGACCTACGGTGTTGAAACTTGATTTGAAATTCCTTTTTACATATTTGTACTCAATAAGAAACGGTTTTGCAAATGTGGTTTTTGAAGTCCTGAAGAGCTCTGCCCCACTATGGCCTATCTCTAGGGCCTACGAGGTTAAAATTTGACATGGACGTCCCTCTTTGCTCAAATAGGAGCTCACTTAGAAACGGTCTTGCAAAGATAGATTTTGAAGCCCTTTAGGAACCTCCCACCTACTGGACTTAAAAATTACTATAAGGGCTTATGGGGTTGAAATTTGACATGTTCGTTCCTCTTTGCTCATAGGTGCTTACTAGGAAAAGGTTTTGCAATATCCAATGCTCTGCTTACACTTCTTCAATGTTTTAATATAAATCTTAATGATGAAGATTTCGTTGCTCTTTAAAGAGACTTTATTATACATAAAATAAATTCAATCACGGGCAAAGTAGTGACGGGCAACAGCTAGTTAATATATAAATTGACTTTCATTTGAGCTGTAGATAGTAAAAATCGTAAGGGTAAGTCATAATGCTCTATCCATATCAACATCTGTAATTCAATAAATTTTATGCTTTAACGACAGATCATGACTCAGCTAAAAATTGTCTGATTTTAACTATCGGCATTTCAAATAAAAGGCAATATATTTGTGATTATTTAATACTAAATTGATCACTGTATCTTGATCACAACCCAAGAAATAAATAATTAACTAAATTACATTGTATTTTGGAAAAATAGGTTTTCTGATGAATTGAGCTTTATAACTCGCCTATAATTAATCAAATTTTAATCATTAGCATCTCAAATTGAAGCCCTTGCAGTGTTTTATGACTTCAACGAACTGCATATTGAGACCAGAACCGGAGTTATGTGAAAAATAATCCTAAATATTAATTAAAGTTCAAAATGTCCATAAGAAATGTACAGGAAAGAATAGTATATTGATTATATCTCGAAAATGAATAAATATATTCAAAAACGGACTTCGAAAATGCAATCAGCATGGAAAAACAGTGTGAAATGATGTGCCACATCACTATGTTTACATTAAAAAAATTACCTTATCCAAAATGGCGGATCCAAGATGGCGGCAGAAAATTACTACCCAGTCAGAATGCAGTACTTACCTTCCTTAAATTATCAGCAGAAAACTGCACGGTTTTATTACATTTAGGAGTGGTTTTATGCTTTAATATTAAACACAAAGGACCAGATCCACGATGGCGGCCATTTTTTTCAAAATGGCGGCATGTTCCTCAAGCTGGATTCCCTTTTTTGTTCCTTATCTTGTTATAAATAAGAAACAACATAAAAAAAGTTGTAATAAAATCAACCGTAAAGAAATTATAGCGATAGAAAGGTATCAATGTCACCGTTAGCGGCCATTTTGGAAGTATGACGTCATACACCAGCTCGGCCAGACTTTCAGACAAAACACCCGGTAGTACACGATTCTACATGTCATTGCCTACCTATCGCCACCAGTCATATAATTGCTTCATTCAAAATCCCACGAACCTTCCTATATTGACATATGCCCCTACACTAATAATTACAGGCCTTTACAATTACTACGACATTTCTTTTTGCCTTGCACACCAAATATAAAATTTTAACGTTCCACTTAGTTTGAATCTGTTTTACATACAGTGATGCCACCAGGCCAAAACAAAAGGGTTCTTCTTACTTCTAATTATATGAATGTAATTAAATATTTTATAACAAACTCTAGATCGGTACATTTACCTAAGCTTGACTTGACTTGATCGTGAGGTTCCAGTGAGCTGGAAGAGCTCACTGCGGCTGTTTTAGGGCGTTGCCCTCTTCAGCCTTGGCTAGGGTTTGTGGATGCGGTGCGACACTACGGCAGGACTTTTTTTGTTTTTTCTTTCGTTGCCTGCTTTCGTGCCGGGGTGGGGTTAGGCGTAGCGGTTGACTCCGACATTACGGTAGGACTTTTTTTGTTTTTTCTTTGGTTGCCTACTTTCATGCCGGAGGGGAGGGGGAGGGGAGGAGTTCTGACACTACGGTAGGGCTTTTTTTATTTTTTCTTTCGGTGCCTACTTTCGCGCCAGAGGGGGAAGGGAGCCACTGCGACCAGGACTTTGAATAATCAGAAGACTGCTAAACGATATGCCTGGCGCAGTCGGGGTAGGGTTGAGGTTTGCTACGGTCGTTATGGAGTTACTGTGCGGGTGTGCGGTTTGTGGTTATTGGTTGGTTACGGAGGCAGGTCTAGGTTAGAAAGGTGGTGGATTGTGAGGGTTTGGCGGTCGGTGAAGTACGGGTCGAAGTAAGGCGTTAGGATTTCTGAGTGGCGGGCTTTGTCGAGGTATCGGGTGTTGAGGTGAAGGAGGAAGTCGCGGAGTGGTGGGATGTTATGGGCTTCGTAAGCCGAGTGGTTACGGGCCCATGGGGGAAGGTGGGAGGCTAGGCGGAGGGCTCGTCTCTCGGTCATCTCCAGATTGGAGATGTGGCGGTCGGGGAGCGTCAGGAGGAGGGGGTGGGAGTACGTGAGGACGGGACGGATTACAGAGGTGTAGAGGCGGGCGAGGACTGTAGTGGAGCAGGGTTGGCGGCGGTTGTTGAGGACACGGAGTGCCCGAAGGCGGGTGGTGGCTCGGCGTTTGGAATCTTTGATGTGAGGGATGAAGGAGAGGTTTGAGTCCAACTTAACACCCAGGTAGGTGCAGGATTTTCGGAGGTCAAGACGGATGTTGTTGAAGGTGATGGGATCTGATTTGGTACGGCGGTAGCGGCGGGAGTGGAAGTTGAAGAAGCAGAGTTGGGTTTTGGAGGCATTGAGGAGGATGCGCCAGCGGTTGCAGTAGGTCAGGTAATTGTCGAGGGTTTCGGAGGTTTTGCGGAGTAAGGTGTCGTGCCTACGTTCTGAAACCCAGAACGCCGTGTCATCGGCGAACTGGGCCAGACCGCAGGAGGTGTCGGTGGGGTTGAGGGGAACGGGGGCTGGGAGGTCACGGACGTACAAAATGTACAGGAGGGGACTTATGGCGGAGCCCTGGGGGACCCCAGCCATAAGGGTGAAGGGGGTGGATAGGTTGCCATGTAGCCGGACTTGGGCGGTGCGTCCATCAAGGAAGTGGGAGATTCATCGTACGATGGGGGCAGGGAACTGGAGTGCCAGCAGCTTGGCCCGAAGGCCATTGTGCCAAACCGTGTCGAAGGCCTTTTGGACATCCATCAGGGCTAGGATTGTGGGGCGGTGGAGCGAGTTATTCGTCTGGAGGCATGTGACGACCCGCAGAAGCTGGTCGTACATGTTGACTCCAGGCCGAAAACCCGCTTGGGTGTTGGGGAGGAGGCCTAGGAGGTTGAGATGGGAGTGGAGCCTTGCGGCAAGGATTTTCTCGAAAAGTTTCGAGAGGGTCGAGGTGAGGGATATGGGTCGGTAGTTGGATGGGTTTCTGGGGTCCTTGTGGGGCTTGGGGAACAGGATGACATGGGCATGTTTCCATGCCCGTGGGGAGTAGCCGAGGTGGAGGACGGAGGTGTAGAGAACGGTAAGTAGGTTGATGAGTAGTGGAGGGGATTTCCTGATCAGAAGGTTGGATATGCCGTCAGGACCGGGGTCGGTGTTGCGGAGGCGTTTGCGTTTGAGTAAAATTTCGTCAGGAGTGATTGGTCGGAGGAGTTCATGGTCTGGAAGGACTGGGGGAATAGCGTCAGGTGGTCTGAAGAGGTCTGGTTGCCGGTCAACAAGTTCGTTGATGTGTCGGAAGTGTGCCTCATCAAAGTAGGGGTGTTGTGGAACGGAATGGATGGCGGCCAGGCAATCGCGGAACGCCTCAGCCTTGCCTTGGCTGTCCGCGACGACTGTACCGTCAACAAGGAGGGGGGATGTTTGGGTGGGGGGGTTGTTTGTGCGTTTGACGAGACGCCAGAACGCACGGGGGTTGTTGTGGAAGTCGGAGTCCGCCTTCTCGCACACTTTCATTGCCCTGGTGTCCCTGAAGGCGCGCATGGCAACCTTGACACGTTCTACCAGAGCCCTGTAGGTGTCGTGAAGGTAGGGGGAGGAGGGGTCCCGGAGAAGGAGACGACGAACTCGTCGTTTCGCTTTGATGAGGTCAAGTATGTCGGGGGGCAGTCTCAGTGGGGTGTGGAGGACACGTTTTACGGGGATGGCAAGGTCCTTCGCCGTGACAATGGCAGAGGTGATGGTTGTGTGGAATTCCTTGACTTGGGCAGGGGTGCGGGGTGGTTGGGCACGAGTCAGTGGGTCGAGGGAGGTAGTCAGGGAATGGGTGAATAGATCCCAATCCGCGCTTCGATAATCAGTGATTTCAAATGCTTCATGGGAGTCTATCTTGTAGGGAAAGGACCTGACTTTCAAGTCGAAATTCAGGGGGACATGGTCGGAGCCCAAGTCGTGGCCGGAAAGGATTTTAAGAATTTTACTGGATAGTTCTGGTGAGGTAATGAGTTTGTCTGGGGAGGTCGGGACTTGGCCCTCATGGCCTGGGTATCGAGTGGGGGGTGTCTGGTGGTGGTGGAGACCGGAGTCGATGAGGAACCGGACTAGCAGCCTACCTTGGGGTGTAGTAGTACGGTCCCCAAGGGCCTGGTGGTGGCTGTTCAGATCGGCCGCTATTACCAGTCTCGGGTGGGTAGCGGCGACCTGGGCCATTAGGTCAACTAGTTCCGGAGTGAGGGGGGTTGTGTGCAGAGTGAGCAGGGCGATGGGTTCTTGCCTGGGAAGATGGATCGTGGCCATGAGGGCCGAGTGTGGGTCACCTGGGAGGGGGGAGTGTCTGACGTCAAGTTCAGAACGGAAGGCGATGGCGAGGCCACCGGAGTTTGACAGGTGGTCACGGCGAATTATGGTTAAATTTGGAAGGAATGCAGTACGGTTTGGGGTAAGTTTTGTCTCGTTCAGAGTCAAAATGTCCAGTTTGAAGTCGTCGGTCAGGGTACGGAGTGCGGAGCGTTTGGCGAAGAAGGAGTTGAGGTTAATGTGGCAGATGCGGAGGGAGGACTTGGTCTTGTCAACAACTACCATTTACCTAAGCCTAATTATTTTTACCTGGCCTTTATCGTGGAGAAAGTCTTAAAACCCGTTATGTAAATAAATGCTTAATTGAAAAGAAAAAAATAACGATGCCATATTACTCACACTCGCTAGTCAATGTTTTACCTCCAAATGAATTATTTAAAGTACATTTTCTTTATTTGTAGTTTGTCGAACTCTATAGTCTATAGTTTATCTGGTCAGTGGCGGTAGATAACGCTATTGGTTATTGTTTAAACGATTTGACCCCGAGAGCATCGGCTGAATTGACCGTGACACTTGTCACTTGAGTCGCCTGACACCACTTGTGTGAATCACTTGTGTGAATCACTCGTGTGATGCACACAAGTGCGTACCTTATTAATCTTTCACACCCACCATGAGACTATTTTTAGAAATTTTATTGTTATTTCAATAGGTATTGTAAGAGTTTATATAACATTGATTGTCTTGCGTCCAGTAAAAGTATTTTTAACTCATACCAACTTGTTGAACGTTATGATAATGTGTTATATACATGTAATTCTCAACCCGATGAAGTGTTGAAGTGAACAGAACAATAAAAATAGTTAAAAAATATACAGCATGTTTGGAAACTCTCGTAAAAAAATCCGTTTATTGATTCCTAGGAACAACATGTATCCTAAAATGCTTCGTTAAGCTGCTAGTCGCCAAAATACTTTATAGTATTTTTATTTCAATAACGGATGAGCGAAATCTATTCATAAATTTCATCGTTTAAATTTCTCGTGGTATTGCAGTATAAAAGAGTGCACTGTAATTAGTTTTATTATTATTTAAATAATGATGAAAAGTATTTAACATTTAATTGATGGTAATTCACAACTCAGGCGTATTTGCTAATGACAAACATGACATATGATACTGAAAACGCAGTGACGCCACATTTACAATCCGTCAGAAATGTCATACTGGCACTCCGCCAGTGCAAATCATAACTCAATTCTATTTATAATATACTTATTACATCACAATGGCAAATTTCTAGACACAAACAACAATATGTCATTGTAAATATTTGTGGAGAAGAAACAAAATATTTTATGGATAATTTTGTTGTTCTTGGGACAATTTTAATAGTCTTGATTGTTTGCAATGGGAAAGCAAACAGGACTATATGGAAAGTAATACAGTGTCATCAAAAAGGCTGTTCCTAATTTTACAATTCGTAAATCGTGTAAAAATATACTAAAGTATGTTAATTCGAGCTTACAGTTTTGAATTTTGATAAGAGTACTCAATAAATCTTCTTCAACTTCCTGACGATCTGTGGCCCTTCAATACTGTGCAATATGTTCTGAGCACTGTCTTGCCTGTCAGTTCTCAAACAGAGGAATTGAAACCTTCAAGTATAATTCAAATTTGGACATGTAGTATTTCTATAGTTAATCTCATTTATTAAAGATTTTACACAAAAGTTTCTCATTACTAATAATAGGAGAAGTCCGGTAATCATACACTTAGAACTTATCAAACCCCTGTTGGAAGCATATAGCAAAATATTGGGGTTCACGCTGTGTTTCAATGTTTACAACATACAGAACGCGGATTTTTTAAAGTTTGTGTTGCAGAATAAAAAAAAAAAATTTAATTAACTTGAAACCAAAAAAACTTGAATCTTATAAAAAAATGTCCAAGTCAACTTCGTTGATTTCATGAGTTTTTTTAGCTAGTGGGAAAGAAACTTGACTTAAATTAAGTAAAGGAAAAATTGATTAAGCTTTTCTTTGAAAACAACATTTTCAGCAACTAAATAGCATGTCCATTTTTATATACGCGTATAAGAAATAAGTTAAATAGGTGTGTGTTTTATAAAATTAATGAAAGAATTTATTTTTATTTGTGTCGTATTGACACTGTCTATTTCACCAAGAGACTCTGGAGGACGTTTATCTTTACAACTTAGCCCCTCTTCTTCAAATTTACTATCTTTTACTTTATTAATTTATTACCTGAATAGCTTGTTACATTGGTATATAAAACCTTGATAACATTTACAATTTCAAACGTTAGTAATACAAACAAACTATTCTTTAGTTACTACAATAATTAAATAACAATAAAAAAGTAGGAGATTTATCTAGGTAATGAGATAAAACTTGTAACTAATAAAAATAATGTTTTAATCACCTTATTTTCCCTCTACGGAATCTAGATTGGACGTTATATGCTCGACTGACGGTGATGTTCAACCAACGGTACAGAGCGAGAGTTTGCTGCTGGAGGCTACAGAATGAGCACAAATCGTCTCTACTGCAGTAATACATACCCGAATGTTTGTGCGTCGAATTCGCTGCACCTAGCTTTGTTGCATTGGCAACATTTGCTATCCAATGGTAAATAGTGGAAGTGGATTGTTAAACAGATTAATTAACATGTGAATCTACATTTCCATATGTTGGTATTTCATTTCTAACTATAGGTTACTTTATTGTATAACACCAATATTGCTCGATAACTAAGACCTCAAATTAAATATAAAAATTCCTTATCGTGAATAAAACTATTAATGATTTAAATTGGATACCAAAGTAAATCGTGAAACGATAGATGGAACATAATCTTCATTGTATAAATGCCTCCACCTGTGTTAAGTATAAAATGATGCCTTATGTTTTCGAATAGAAATATTTTGGTGTATGACGTTTTACTCTTTGGGCATAAACAAATGTTCCTGCTTTTAAATGACCCATTAAGAACTCTGCCTACTTTTTAAATCCCTGTTTCAAGACTTATATGACTATAACAGAGTAGAATCTGAATATCAAAATGTTGTTGATAGTTAGAAGGTTCTTGATTAGTATACCTGAGCAATTTCTCGGTTACTTACACAATTCCTCGAAGTAATTATAACTTAACAAACGGTGCGCTAAAATCACTGGTGATTAAGGCTTTTTTCATTCAAAACGAGTGTTTTAATGTGAGCCTGTGGTGCTGCACTCTGGTATAAATTTGAAATAAATATCTGTAATGTGTTTATTTTATAGTTAACACCTGATTTCATCACCGTTACTATTTTTTTTTTTATCGCAATACTACAAATTGTTTATTTGTTTATCTTTCATTTAACTTTTACTCATATCAACACTGATAAAACCGGTATAAAATACGATGCAATAATGATAAATTGTGTTTTTACAGTATCATTCAGTAATTCAGAAACTGGCTGAAAAGGAAAACCACATGTCGTTTGTTTCTTTAAGACCAATGTTAAAAGTTTTAGAATTTTAATTCTAGATTATAATGAAATAAAATTTTTCCATGGCATTTAAAGAAAAGCATTGCATCAGTTTTTAAAAACCGCGTGCTTATATACATGTGTTCATACAAATATCTTACTCGGATAACCTTCAATGGAAACTTAAAGGTCATGGTGGAGGGGAAACATCCTTGAAATTGAGTAGGCTTAAGAGTCATCTTCATCCTTGTCAAGACACTGAAAACATGCCTCCTCATTCCCCTATTTTGGCCGGTGTTTTTGAATACATATAACTCTCACAAATATGTTTTCTCGTAGATTAAGATTGAATATATGACCCACAAACCTGATATATTAAATAAAAACCTATAATTTTAGTACAAAAATATCTTAAAAGAAAAAGAAATGAGTCCTTTTCTACGTCAGTGAGAGTTATATGTTTACTTTTTTAAGTGGGAACTCTAATGTAACTATTCAACTAAACGATTACCAACAAAATAGGTTGAATAACGACATTCAAAACGGGTGATTACAAAACCATGTTTAGCTCAACGAGCGTATGATTTATTTACATTGTCGACTTCCCCATTAGCCCAATGGTAAGGATAACTATAACTAGACAGAGTGTGACCTCTTGAACATGTCCATGATGTAATGGTCATTGGATGTTTTTTTTATTTATTTTTTTACAATTCATCATATGAGGTCGTTTTGTACTATTGACTGAAAACTTGTTTAGGAAATCATCCTCGAAAATTGGCTTGCCTTCCATGTTGTTAATTTTTCCGTATATTTAACGTAATTTCACTTATTACTCCTAAAAAAATCGCCATACTACGCTGTGATTTGTCTCGGAACGTCACTGGGATTCCAATAGTAGCATATTGTAGTCCTAGATCTGTAATCGTTTACATCGCAACTTGTCTAAAGTAAGCTTCAAATACCTTGTGTTGCGAATCTATCTTAAAGCTTACACGACGTTAAGTGCATACTGTTTTGTGTTCTTAGATACTCAAGAATAACATGACAATTTTAATCGATTTTTTCCGATGTTTTAATTATGAATGTTTAGTGATTAGAAAAGAAAACAAGTATAA
This sequence comes from Neoaliturus tenellus, assembly GCA_030545055.2. Lineage (NCBI taxonomy): Eukaryota > Metazoa > Arthropoda > Insecta > Hemiptera > Cicadellidae > Neoaliturus > Neoaliturus tenellus. Next base: position 24,617,091 of record CM061531.1, read on the forward strand.
ATCGCATAATATGGTGAAAAACAGCATTCGCACATCTGTCGAAAGGGGTTTGCAGCCCTCATATGTTTTTTTCGTCTTGGTCTTAAAACACGATCTCCGACCGTCAAAACTCCATTTTCGGCCCTAGGGGCGCAATATACTATACAACACAGATCAACAGATTTAACAGAGGATTCAACAGTTCATATGTAATTCAGAAAGGATAATTCAGTTCATATGCAACAGTTCAGTTTAAATGGATTATTTCAGAAAAGGCATATGTAACATTTTTTTACAATGGAGAAAAACAAGAAAACCATTATTGTGTGATTCATTGCAAATTTGTTTTTAAAACATTATTTTGTTAAAGTGTTTTGGATTAAGTTTGAATTAATGTACATTAAACAATTAATGTACACTATTTTTTACATGTAAATAGTGTTTATTTTTAAATAAGTGCTCACAAAATAGCCTTTTCTACAAAATATGATATTTTGCAAGTTTTGTCCACATCAAATTCATAAAGATGCATTATACACCGGTTAAAATGAACAAAATTTGCTTTGATTTAAATGAAAAAGCAATGTTTTTATGAAGAAAAATCACAATAACTCTGTTACTTGTTGTCAGATCCTTACAAAATTGGTACCATTGGTTAGATAATTTATTTTGTCAACTTTTTTATGTCTTTTATAAAATTTACTGATTGTGAGATATTTGAGTATGAATATTTAAAATGGCCGCCATTTGGAAAATATACAGTGGAAAAAATTGTTTTTCTTGGAAATATATAATCTCATGATAGATTCATATTAAATATAAACTGAATATAAATATCCGTTACGGAAATAAAAATTATCAAGTGAAAAAATGGCGGCTGTGTGAGTAATTAAAGACTTCCAGACAATTTAAATATGATATTTAGATATGTTTCTAACCCAGAAACAATGCCCTAAAATATTGGTAGGGAGTTCTGAAACACCCTTTATAAAAAAAGGAAAATGTATTAAAGAGCCATGAAATTTATTTTACCGTGATTTAGGCTAAGTAATAATAAAAAATACAATATTTTCTAAAAGCTTAAAATTTTTTATATAAAGACGATGTACTTGTACCTTAAAGAAATCTGAACACTAACCATTTCATCTCTCTCATCTCCATTGACTTCTGAAATTGTTTTTGTTCATGAAAACATTGGAAGAGAGAAATCTTTATTTTTACATAAATAATCTTTTAATTTGTTCAGATCTGCAATCTTTTTGTTTTTGATTGGAACCCTACCCTTTAGATAAGATTTTGTTGCCGACAGGACAGCAAACTTTTCCTTGACGGTGTTTTTTTTTTCAGTCTTTGTCACTGTAAGGTATGTTTTATATGTACATCTTTTGCCACAATCTTCCCCTTGGTAGCAGTATGGTAGTTAAATTCTTTAGAAACCTTAAATACGATTTCTACCAACCTACAGATTGCTCGGTGTATCTGTGCTGATGGCTTTCGAGAAAAGAGGATGGACAAGGGACGGGGAAGGGTTACTTTTCCAAAAACATCGGTCTGTTGTATCTAGGTCGTCATTGAGATCCAAAAATGTTGCATTCGATCAGAGAGAAAACGAAAGAAGTATACGAGAATAAAGTAAATTTTATACTATATTTGTCGAAAACCATGAGCACAGATACACCGACCATCTGTAACGTAGGCAGTGTTCATTGTTCATTGTTGTATTCATTGTTCTTTTTTCTCAATACTTTGTTGATTAAACAGGGAAGGAGGCATCCCACATGAACCCTTTGTATACCAACATATGAATATATGTTAGTACATTAATAACTTATGGTTAACTCAGATAACTTCAATAATGTAAAAGTGCAACCAAAAGTAACAACCTGTAACAACCAAAAATTGTCAATTTTACGCTTATAGAAATACCAGTAATAATTTACAACTTTTTGCTGTTAACTCTGGTTTTACTCACATTAACATGAATGCGAATCAATCACTTTCTGAAATGAACTATTCAATTGTGCAATTTAAAAATTATGATTAACAAATGAAGCGCAAATGTAAAGTGTCCATCTACCTTCAAATTGAACCTAAGCCTGAGCCAGGTATTGTTACTTACTAAATGTTGCCTTTATAGACACTTTCATACATCTGAGACAGCCGCAATATAAGACCGCGACAGGTGACTTTGTTGTAATTGCTTCGGTCAAAAATAGCCGCTTGAATTGCCGCCAAAATGTCGCGCCAGCTGCCCGTCAGCTGTGATAATATTTACAACTGAGTGGTGGTTATTGTGTCTCTAGATAAAATCAGCTGTTTATGCTGCCTTCTTCTTATACTTAACGCAGAATATCTTGGCCTCTGACATACTCCACTTCTGGATTCAAATTGGTAAGCATATGACACTAAAAACAGTCTGCGACAATCTGCAACTTTGTCGCTCAGCTCCAATTGTTTGAACTGTAAACGGTCATCACAGGCCAAGATATTCCGTGTTATCTGTACTCCTGATGATATTCTCACCATAGAGTGACGATTGGCATTACTGTTATAGCAAGAGAGAGGGAGAAGAAAGACATTGTAGCTGATGTTGAGAGTCGAAAGTTTCACCATGTTGTTCTGTAGAAATATATTTCAAAAATGTTATTGATCCGTGAGCTAGTTATATGGCAGACTAATCGGGACATATAATGTTTAAACTATCTACTAATGTATCTTAAAAAACCCTTTAACTCTTAAAAAGTTTTTATATTTGAACGAATTTTAGTATTCGAACAAATTGATTGCTCCAAAGGCAGGGAAGTTTTTATTGGATACACATAACCTATCCACCCTTAATAACTCATACCGACCATATTAGCGTCACTTAAAAAGTTTGTATATACTATACATGCAATTGGCCAAAATATGAACAATAAATAAATTTTTATGAAAAATAAACTCTTATTACTGACCTATAGCAAGCTTAAAGCGTCCATTAAACCGCTATGAAGGCTACAGAACGTTTAATATTATGTTTTATGTTATTGCGTGTAAAGTATTTATTTTTTACTTTTTGTTTGGCTTTCTCTGTGACGACTGACTTTGACTAATTGACGTATAAAATGGAATATCTCAATTTAAGCGAAAATTAGAAGAGAAGAAATGTAAAGTAGCATTTAAATAAGCTTATATGAGCAGTGGATGTGATAAAAAAATCTTACAAGAAACAATATAAACTGTGAAATAAAATAAACGAAGAAAAACATTTTAATAGACACTATGTATAACATTCTATAAAAATTGTTAAGGGTTAATTTATAAATTAATTTTTTTTCTTTTTACTTATGCCAAGTCCAACAATAACTTTAAATGCCGAGTTGGTCATCTATGTGTATTATAAAGGCAATGAAATATTTTCTGTCATCTCCTCGCAAGCTCATAGCAGTAGAAACGCAAAGCCCGGTAATCCTAGTTAAGCAGCCCACCTAAGAGGGGATGCAGACCGCTTAGCGCCATCTCACAGCTACTCGCCCTCATATAGCGTCGGTTAAACATACAGGTTACTCATCCATAACTCATCCATGAGGTGGATAAATTACTCATTGTTACTCATAGTTTATTACCCAAGTATACGACTAACTACCTTTAGTGAGTCACACCTAATTGGAACGAGTCAACATGTGTAATTATCACTGACTAGCATTTTCATTGAGTTAATCATTCGTTAAATCCAAGTGAGTAACGCATGGTTATTTGTTTTTGTGTGCTCAAATAACCTGTACGTTCTCAACTCGTCAATAGCGTAACTTTACACCTACAGTTGCTTATATAACTTGGATGAGCTAACCGAACGTGGCAACATATCCCTTGCTGGTATCTAACGGTACAATTTATGAGACATCATTTTGCAACATACTTTTAGTTAATTGTTATTCGATTATATTTATTATGAGAGTATGAAATCATACATGATCCAAAAAATATTGGTGTATATAAATGTTTAAAGTGACTGCAAGATTAAAAACCATCTTTAAAAATTTTCCCACTAAAATAAAATAATTGGAAACACAAGGCAAGAAAGTCAGAAAAAGGCAAAATTATAATGCACAGTTAAATATTGCTTAAGATATTGCCCGTTGCCACAGTAAATCCCTCTCCAGACGAGGAATAAGCAAAAAGTACAATCTCATCATTGAAAGTCCCTCAGTAAGCTCCTTACAGACCTCGATACTGCTAGCCGAGCAAGCGTGATTCCTCGTTGCATTATTTAATATGATGACATGTTTGTTACTGCAAACGCTACAAGTCATTCTTTCGGGTTTTAAATATTTTTAAGACACTAGTAATAAGTGTATTTTTAGAAAATGTTTAAAATGGATTAATAATGCTCAATTATTGCTTAGAAAGCTTTTATTTTTTGCTTAATCAATGTCTAAGAAACACATAGTACATTTTATACTGGCAAAAAAAAAAAAAAAAAAAAAAAAAAAAAAAAAAAAAAAAAAAAAAAAAAAACTTGTACCAATCTTATACGGCTACAGCTACAATTAATAATCATGAAATAATGCATTTTTGTAAATAGAAGAACACTTCACCTAATATAATATTTAGAAGATTGTTCCGTTGTATCACTTATTGTTCCACTTTACTTTTTGTTTGTTTTACGCCAAGGTGTAAATAATAGTAACTGAATAGCAGATATTTAACTACAGAAAAATCGCACAAAATATTTTCCTAAACCCATAACATTTTTGAGACAAATTTCAAACAGAAGATTGGTAAATTTTTGTTATTGGTTAAAACATTGCTATGTTAAAATTAAAATTGATAAAGAATTTTTAAACCAAAAAGATATGAATAAAGTGAGCTAATAAGTGCAAACTTAGTTAATTTCGCTTAAGTTTCGGTTTTGTTTTTAGAATTTTCTATAATTTGGACAAAGTTATATTATTATATCGTTTTCATTGATAAATTACAAAACAAACCCAACAATAACCAAAACGCTACATTGAAATAAAAATTCATTGGAACTGAAATGAACAAATATGAATCTGTTGTAGATACAATTGCTGATACTATTACTTCTATAGTTTTACTTTTGTAATCCTTGAGTTCTCTTTGCATTAACATTTCTATGAACTATCAACTATATCAAAATATTTTTTAACTCTCAAACATTTAATTGTGATAGAATCATACCAATATTTCTTGGGAAAATTCGTGTTATATTTGTAAGGTTTTTAGTGTAAATTACTTGTTTACTTGATATAAACATAATCAAACAACAATATGACTCTTTATGAGTAAAGACCATAAAACTATTGATATAATAAATAGTTTATTCCAATATTTTTTTTCATTATTGCCGTTATGAAATAGAGATGTGACAGACAGACAACTTTGCTTTAATCGCTTTGGGCAAAAATAAATCCTCGAATTCGAGCCAAGAACATCAAGCAGCTATCGTGTCTGGTTTGGTAATATTTATTAGTGAAACTGTAAATTGTTGGTATTGTATTTACATTTATTTAGATCTGATATTATTGCGATTGTATTTGTGTAACGATCCTGAGAAAACTGAGTGCTTGTAGATATTTCAATACTGGACCCAGCTGCCTTTGGTCATTGAGCTATTAATTAATAATCCTGAAAAATGAATCAGATATTATTTTCAGTAACAAATCTACACCTCATCTGATCCATCACACTCACCCTTCAGTCGTACTCACCTTAAAGTACGCACCATAAAGTGAGTCGGTGTTTAGAGAAGTCTCTTTTATTATAGTTAAATTTTACCTCAGGAGCACTAAAAAGACATTCTATTGTATGCTTCAAAACGTACTTTTTATTTATTCCTAGAATATTTAGTACTCCATGACATATGTTTTATTGATGCTTTCAAAATACTGAAAAATATTTATAAATATTTACATAATTTAGTAAAGGAAGGAAGGAATGAAGTAAAGTTTAGAATTCTGTGCATTTACAATATTTTTTATAACAAATTTTTAATAAAATATAATAATATATAATATGGTTGATAAAAATTGATCATAAACTTAAAATATTGAACATTTGAATAATCATAAAATTAATATGGATTCGTAAATCTTTTTTTATTATTAAAATGGATTAAAAGAGGGTATTTGGTAATATGTTTAATGTGTTTTTTCGAATCAAATGAACAATCAATTATACCTTTACAGATACATACAATTATGAGTAAGACAAAACAAACACATGGTAGGTATTATTTTTTTACAATAAATGTTCCCAACTTTAATATTTATATGAACTATACATATATGAACATTTTCATAACTAAAATATTTCGGAATAACTGTCTTTAATGCTTTTGCTATCTCCAATTATAATGGCATATTAAACTGATTAATATATTATGGAAATTAAGAAACAAAACTTTATAAAACATTTATTCATACCAACTGATAAAACCTGTAGCTAACGACAATTTTGATCTGCAACAACGTTAAAAAGATATTTCTTCTGAAAATAAATTCCCCAAAAAGGAAATTTACCAAAACAATAAAATTAGTGAGCAAAATTAACACATTAGACCCGTAATATTAATTTGAAGGTATGTTATTTAGATACAGTATGTCAAATAAAAATTATTACCTCAAAACCTCAAAAACTAAAAGGATAAATTTATAAAATCAAAACTAATGAATCATTTTTGTACTCATGGTATTATTTATACAAACTCATAACAGCTAGAAAAGAACTGTATGGAAGGGTTGGACGTTCCCGAAATGAATGATGGCATCTTCAACTTGTCAGGACGACATTGTAGTTTTTCACAACTTGAAAGCCCCTTTTCTTTAATTTAATTTTTTGATGGATGATAAACTAGGATACGATTGTTAAGTAATTTACTCCACTACATTTAAAAAAAATTATTCTTCACAAACACAATTGATTGTTTTCAACAAATTTGTGCCATATTGTTTAATGCTAAGTTCATTCAAGAGGTAAGGGCGGATATCAGGTGAAAAATGACTGGAAACATAAGATTTTTATCTGCTTGGATTCAAATGAAATTGTTATTGAAATATGTCATTTTGAATACAATCAGACAAAAAATAAAATTAAAGAAAGACAGATTTACTCAATATTACTTTTCCTATGAGAATAGTACCACAAAAATTTTTAAAATATAAAATGCGAACAGACACCCTCGTTTAAAATACGAGTATGAAAATTTTTACACCAGCGGCGTCTGGTAAACCACTGAGTAAGCTCGCGACTCCTCAACGCATACATTTTTACTCTTTGGATTTCATTTTTATGTTTTAAACGAGCAGCACGCTTCGTCAGTAAAAAAAAACACAATATATATTAACAGTTGGCAAATACTGTATATAAAAAATGAAAAGCCATAAAAATATCTGATAAAGATCTAAATCTCATGCCAACGAGGTGTTTTCAATTTCAAACTAGCTTTCCCAGCATGCTTTGCAATGCTAACTTGAGCAATTTTTGCCCTTAAGGTGTGCTCGTTCACTACGCTCACTCGCCGTCAGGTTTAGCTCGTTCGCTAAGCTCACTCTAAACAATTCTTTAATATCCTCTAGTTCTTTATTACCAATCTTCCCTCAATAATTTAAATGAAAACAGCTATTTACAAAATTAATATTCCTTAATGTAATCACATGTTTTAATATAAAAGTGTACCTCTTATAAGAATAACATGGTATTTTTTAAGACCTGTGGGGCGGTGCCCTATATGAATAAAAGGTAGCCTATGTTTTATTCCTGGTTCGAAGCTACCTTCCCACCAATTTTCAGCTATATCAGTTCAGCCGTTTTCGAGATATATGTGGTGGGACAACACGACTTTTGTTTATACATATTATATAGATAAGAACACTGAAATGTAAGAAAAAACGTTGTAAAAATAGATGTTTAAGGAACATGTATTCTTATCGGCGTTTTAAATTCTTGAAATGTTTTGAAAATGCCGAAGTTTTACTTCAAATATTTACTTTTGAGAATTTTACAATCCTTCTTTACTACATACTGTTACATGATACTTCTTGGCACAACTTTTAATTTTGGTAAAACAGTATCTACAAAAGCAAATATAGCCAAAACAATAGAGGATTCTAAATTTGCAATAAACAAATCCTCTTCACTTTTGCTATGAAAGAAAAGTAAAATAAATATTGAAATACTTTGTTTCCTCCCATGTCTTTAGAGCTGGTAACAGAGTTCTGATCACGGAAAGTAAAGATATACCCGTAAGCATTAACGGTGGCAGTAAGTCTCACAAAAGGTCCACAAGGCGTGGTGAAGGCAATATCCACTAACTTTGCTCCTTATCCACTACATTGTCCTTAAAGCCCATTATCACCCATAGTATTTTTTAACATATAATATGCTTTTAGTTGTTCACCTATAACATCGGAAGTCAATAAACTTATAAATATATAAGGAAAATTACTGAACAAAACTTTACAAAACAATTATTTATAGCAACTGATAAAAACCTGTAGCTAACGATCATTTTTATCTGCAACATCATTATAAGAAACGTTCTCCTGAAAATAATTTCCCTAAAGTGTAAATTTACGAAAACAAGTAAAACTAGTGAGCAAACTTAGCACACCTTGAATATTAATTATTGATTTGGAGGAATGTTATTTAACAAGAGTATGTCAAATAACAACCATTGTTGTTGTTACCTCAAAAACTAAAGAAAGAAATTCATAAAATCGAAACTAATGAATCATTTTTTTGCACTCTTGGTATTATTTCTACAAACTCATAACAGCTAGTAAAGAACGGAACGGAGGGATTGGACGGTGTCAAAATGAATTATGACATCTTCAACTTGTCAGGACGACATTGTAGTTTTTCACAACTTGAAGTCTTTTCTTTAATTTAACTTTATGATAGACGATAAACTATGATAGATCAAATAGCTCGATGTGTGATTTTTATAGTCTCATACACACCTTTTACCCTTTATTCACGTTTTGCTCTCTATTTCAAATCAACAAAAGTATCAAAAAACACTTATCGAAATTCTAAAACGTAATTCGTTTTAAGACAACTTTTTACAATTTGATCTTGTACGCCTATTTCTGCACCAGTGCCAGACACAGGCACAGTAAGGTAGACACTGTGCCAGTAGTGGATACTTTCGTCTTTGAAAGGTAATAATTACCTTATTTTTCAACTAAAACGAAATGTTTTTTATTGACATGATCTTTGATTACTTTTCTCTTGTTTGTAAACAAAGGCTATGAATTATGCTTTTTTTAAGGGATTAAGAGTATTTTTATTTGAGGCCTACTGAAATTTGCCATTGAAGAGGTCACTCTTATTCAAATTGATAAGGAGGTGTGTTTAGAATTTCTTAATTTTAGTAAGGTTTAAAGATACATAGGTTTATAAATTGTATAAATATGTAATTACGGAAAGATTTGTGTCAGTTTAACGTAATAATTTGAAAGTTTTTATCAATATATGCAAGAATAAAACACTGTCCACTACTCGTACACGAATTTCAATGAAAATATTTATACAACAATGATACAATATACCACACTGTCCAGTAGTGGACAGTGAGGTATATTGTATCTTATTTTAAGGTTTTGTTGGTTCACATTCTGAGTATGTATGTGTTTAAATGTTAGAGTGCCATTTGTGGTAATAGCTGCACATCTCTCAGGTTGTTTTGCGTAATTTTATAACTCATGTATTATAATAACTTCAAAAGTTGTTTATTTGGTCTAGCTATATAGTTTTAAATATATTTTTGCCAAAAAGACACATGAAAAAATCAGATAACAAGTTTACTGCTAAACCATACTTCTTTTACAAGTCGTCTCAAATGATCCTAAATAAATCCTTAAGTGTTTGAATAGAAATACGGTAAAATAGCAACACATGCAATAAAATTCAATTCTCCAATCATGTTTTATGTTGTCTTCATGTATTGTATTCAAATTAATTTTATGAACCATTGGCCAGTAATTATGTGAAAAATTGTAAATACTTGGGTTTATTGCTTGATCAATATCTTGATTCAAATTATCATATCAATCTATTTTTCATACGAAATGGTAGAAAACAGTTAAGATTCAATGAGGTGTCCACAGTGGAACAAGCGTCTGTCCACTACTGGTACATGCTCTTTTTTAACCGTCCACCACGGGAACATGTGCATAACGTTTTTTAATCGGTTCATACAAGATGATTTTATACTGGAAACTACATTTATTGAATAATTTGCAAACAAAATTAAACCAGGCTTCACCTTGATCCATTAAAACTATTGTAGGTATTCAAATTTCCCAGCAATTCGGTGTCAAACTCCCTCCTCTCCTAATACTGTCCACTACTGGTGCGTTTACCTTAAGACGACCCATTCAGGTGAACGACCTCATCAGTTTAAATACTGCGATAAAGCATTCACACAAATATCAAATCTAAAAATACATATTTAGACCCAAAATTATGTTTCACCTGAACCACAGGTGTCCCCAAAACCTGGCCCTTTCACCGAGGTTGCAAAGGAAAGTATTTTAAGAAGTGTGTTGGTTAAGAGCCTACACACACCTAATTTGGCACACTGCCTAAATTGTCATAAAATTCCCTACAAAATAAACTTTTTTTTTAACAAGTAAAATTTGACTAAAATAGTAATAATTATTCAAATCTAACTAAAGCAGTTTTTAGGTGTTTTGTTACTGTCCTGTACTTACTTAATACTTAAGTACTTAAGTAATTACTTGTATTTCAAGAGCATTTCTAGAGCTGGAGAAAACGTTACACCAAAGCCGGATCTACTTTCGAACTTTAAATTAACCTCCTCCTTCCAGTTTATATTAACGTTTAAAGCGCGAAGGTTTTATTGTAAAAAAAGTCTTTGAAAGGGTATTTTATGACGGACTTATATACAATATTGTTAATAATAACTTTTTCCAAAGTAGAAATATATTTTTGGTAAAGGTTTTTATACATGAGTTGAGTACTTCATAACAATGGTTTAGCTTCACATTTTATTCCAACTGGTATTCCATCTTTTAAAAACTACAATCAAAGGCAATGAAAAAAATCAGCATTTTTCTGATCACTAGCATTAATGGATTAGTGACTGTACATTATAGCAAAAAGTTTATTGTTGATGAAGTTCACACTCAAGAATCAGATGAAAGTAAACTAAATCGAAACTGCAAACAGTTAATAGGACGTGATTTTATGTTATGACGAGAGATGATTAAAAATGACTATACATGACTATGCATTTAGAGAATGCGCATGAGGACCGGCCATCAGCAGAAGAGCAAGGCAGCGCCAGTGCCAGTGCTGCAACAAAAACGACTTCAGATCAGGACAGCCTCTAGAAGCTCGTCAGCCAGCTGACGGAGAGCTGTCAGAAAACATCGTTGAGCAGGCAAGAAGAAGAAAGGAGACTGCGGAATATTCACACTCGCCTATCTTCAAGGAGAGAACCGTTTGATGTGGTCATAATTTATGTGACAGCTGACGGAGAGCTGTCAGATTACATAATCGTTGAACAGGCAATAAGAAGAAAGGAGACTGCGGAATATTCACACTCGCCTATCTTCAAGGAGAGAACCGTTTGATGTGGTCATAATTTATGTGACAGCTGACGGAGAGCTGTCAGATTACATAATCGTTGAACAGGCAATAAGAAGAAAGGAGACTGCGGAATATTCACACTCGCCTATCTTCAAGGAGAGAACCGTTTGATGTGGTCATAATTTATGTGACAGCTGACGGAGAACTTATTACACATACAATTGATTTTGTTTGTACAATAGATTTTAATTTTAACAAAATTGAAATAAAAAATTTCAACTACACACTTATATATAGTATAAATAAAAAGCTTTGTAGAACCAGTACTCGCCTACGGTACTCGATGGGGGATTCGCCCCCATGACCCTTTAGGGGTTGTTCTAAATTTGTAGAATAATTAAAAATCAAGTATGTAATAAGTTAGTTCCAGCTAATATCAATCATAGTAACACTGGAGTTTTAACTGAAGTGAAAAAATTAATATGATGCAATCCGTGTACATTGTTACTGACAATCGATGGAGCGTATAACGGTTTACCTAAAATGGCACAGTTGATTATTGTTTAAAATGATTTAGGTATATTTTTAAAGGGGTATTAGCGATTTTGTCATAACTGAGCTGTTATTTATCAAAGTAAAATAAAATTCAAATTTAAATGTGTAAATTTTACTTTGTCAGAGGTGTACACCGAACATCACTATACCTGTAAATGAAAATGGTAGTGGCTGTATAAACTGTTACCGGCCATGATGATTTCATCAATAATAGGAGACGAAGATTCAACATTAGTGAACTTCCAAGCTAGCGCACTTGATGCATTGGCTACCAACTGTGCATTAATACTGTATAAATCAAAGTAATTTTTCATAGATATTAACAATCTCAACTAAAGAGCAGATCCAAAGAAGATAATACAGTACTTGTTTCAAACACGGGTGTAGTTGAAAGAGATCATTATAACACAAGCATAATTTAAACAAAGATGTAGTTAAATGAAAGATGTTCGATATCATTGTCTGCAGATGTTAGGGCCAACCATTTTTTGCTGCTATGGCTGAAAGCTAAAGTAAGATTACATTTCTAGTAAGCCTACGTGGTCCCAGGATTTAACTTGAAACACTCTGCTGTATCCATAAGTTGACAACTCATTAAAATCATATTTATAATTATTACAGTGTATGTTTGAAACAAGGGTGTAGTTGAAAGAGATAATTTTAATACGAGTGAGAACTAAACCTGGTAAGTGATCTACGTTACTGACACAGCCATATCCACTAACACGGCTGTACTAAGTTACCGTGAAATCTAAATTTTTAACTTTTTTATAGATTAAAAGTGAAAAAATTGCTAGGTTTTCGAATTTTTTGTGAATATAAATCATGTAAGCTAAAAGAATGTCAAATTTCAAGTCTCTAGCTTGAACGGTTGCGTCAGAACTTTTATATACATCAGTCAGTTACACATGCGGCTGACTTGATATTGATTGATTGTTTTCAAGATAGCTGTTTTGTTACTGTCCTGTAGCTGTTGTGTAATAAATTTATCAATAAACAAATTAAATGAAGTAATGAATACCTAAGTGAGTGAGTCAGTCTGTGAATGAGTGAGTTACATCAAGATCTGAATAAATTTTAGATGAATTTTAGAAATTGTAATTTTAGATTTCTCAGGGTTATTATATTTAATATGTTTAATTTTATGTTTTATTCATTTCAACTTTCTTCTATAGTATGCAGAAATAAAAGCTGAACTAACTAATCAAGTATAATAAATAGCAATTCATAATTACATTATTTGGCCCAAACCCTGTATTGTAATTCAAAAAGGGAAGTTTCCGCGATTTTCTTTCAAAGCTTTTCTTGCACTTGCGAAACCTCAAACGACTGATTGATCAAAGGCTCAAATCTTCAGATACCTAACAAACCGATATTTTAAAATATTCCATTTCCTGGTAATAGTGTGTACGCAATGAAAAAAAAAATACTAATAAACTTGAAACTTTAACAACTTTATAAAGCTTGAACTTATGTTACATTTAGTAATATGGAGAACCTCAAAGAAGTATTTAAGAATAGTATCCTATTATTAAATAAATACTTTAATACACTATTATTTAAGATAATTTATGAAAATTGAGAACTAAAGTAATAAAGATATATCGTTAATGGCAATTAGACCTAAAACGACGAATAAATACTTCATAAAGCTGCCAGAATAGTAGTTCTGGGCAGATTTCGTATTCCGCCCATCACTGATTGTCCGGCCCTCCACTTTCAGCTGTTACAAGACTCAGCTTTTATCCCTGATGATCAGCAGACACCGAGCTCAGCGGATAATGAACCCGTCTCATGGTGTGTCATTAGGGACTGTGTTCAGTGTAATATTACATTACCATCATTATGTGCAAGAATTATACGACGTATTCTTAATTAGAATCAACCAACTTTTAAATAAAAATACGTATTGTTTTTTTGCGAAAGCAGGTGAAAATATATAATGTAATTCGCAATCTAATAATAAATTTTCATATAAAGTTTTGCATTTAAACTTTTAACCAATGTTGCATGATTTGGTGTTCATTGTTCATGTCATATATCAATGCTTAAAATTGACAATCTTTAGTTCTAAGAAATCATGTCAATTGAAACTAAAATGATTTTCCAAAGCTGTTTTTATTATTTATTTAAATTTTTTGCCTTAAAATGTCAACAAAGAACGATTATCATTGAAGTTTATTTCTTAAAACAAGATCAAATATACAACAGCTGAACGCGCAATCTTTGATTTTATATTAACAATTGGCATTTTTTCCAAGAGCAAAATTTCCCAGTTAGTCCAGTACGGTATGGGGCTTATTCGCACTTGGAATCTGTGATTGTGTTTAAATGTTGAAACTACTGATAATGTAGGTTGTTAAGATATATTTAAGTGATAATCAAGTGTCAAAAGTAGTTTAATATATATATATATATATATATATATATATATATATATATATATATATATATATATAGGGATTTGTTATTAATAATTTCATTTAACGTCACAATGGCTCAAAACAAATTTGTATCTTTCACTATAGGTTATTTTAAAATAATAAAGATACTAAGTAAAAACTTTTTTCTCTGATACCTGAACCATCTCGTTCGCAATGCTATTGTTGATATGACAAATATCAGTAACAATTTGAATAAATAAATTCTAATGATCCTATGTAACAAAAGTAGATTCCGTTAAATCTGTAACAAAATGGCTGCTGATCGGGGAGCAAGTCCCCTATGGCGACGTAAAGCATTGGGTGGCACCCGCCGAAGGTACGGTTTATGATTTACCGTTCTGTCCTTCGAGGCCAAGCGTCGAATATAACTTGTAATATTTACAAGTTCATCTCCCCACACAGCTTTTAACTATTTATGCTGCACGACTGCGTCACGTCGCCAAGTCCAATTCAACCGAGCAGACGACGACACGAAACACATAGCTCTACTCGTGATCCACTTTAGATCGAAATGTAATGTTGCATGTAGCTTTTTTGTACTTGTTTAAAGTGTCATATTTCGTATACAAGACAGAATGTTACCTTAACTCAAGTTCTTTTATATATAAGGGTCAAATAATATTTATAAAAGCCTAAAACCTCAGCAATAGTTTATTTGTCCAAAATTATAAAAAATGTGAGGGAACAATGCCATGATGATGTCGCGGACTGACATTTCCACATTCGATTCCCAAAGGACATGTCGACTTTTCCGGCAAAGTCCTCTTCCATTCCATATTTTATTTAAATTATCTACCTAACAAAAAAGCCACGCTTCATTTTTTAAACTCCCGTTTCAGATACATTATCTGCCTGAGAGTATATATACAATGTACTTAAATTTGTTAAAATGAACGTAATATTATTTCCACTTATTATGTACACTGAGGAAGATGTAGAAATATTTAATAAGATAAAGACTATCTTTAAGCTTTGTGCATGATATTAAACAGAATTCCTTTTTGGAAGTTGTCTCAGATTATGAAAACTAAAATAAAAACTTTATTTAATATTAGATATTGTAAGAAACAATATGGAACTGATATGATTGCATTCCAAACTGGTGGTATTATTGGGAACCATCCTACACAAAAGTAACTGTAATTTTGGCATTAATACATAGCTTTACAATCCTTTCACAAATTGTTCCTTAACCAAAAGGAAAAAGACTTTGTTCCTTATAAAAAAAACTTTAAATTTTAAAAAATAATGGGTTTTAAATTTTGTGGGTTGAATCACAGATATACAGTATAACTGTTCGGACCAAGTATCATTAAAAGGTCTGTATGTACTGATTCAAGTGTATAAGCAGTGTTTTTTAGACAACTTCTCTATATGGAATAAGCTATTGTGGACATTTTGGTAGTACTTAAGGTAATATGTAAGCCAGGGACGTGATATTTTTTGTTTTGAGATCCTCAGAAGTCAAGAGTCTTATGTAAGTCATAAATATGAATATGTATGTATGAATGTAAAATTATAACTAAATAAACAGCCACATTATATATAAAGATGTTACTTGTCTTTTAAAGGCATCACCTAGGCCTATTTTTAAGGTTACATTGTGTAAAAGATTAAAAATACCACATTACCATGAGCACCTTCATTAACATTTTTGCACAAGTTTCAGGTATATAAGGTATGTCCACACCTGAGTGATTTATGGTGTGCTAAGCTTACCTCTTGACATATGCCTTAGCGCATAGAGGAATGCGTTTAAGACACACCCTATCTGAGGCAATATAAGGTTGAGTCCATAACGCAAGGTCATAGCCTTGGATGAATGTGCGTTTCAAAATTCATTTTCCTCTTGATTGTAGCTTTGTCCTTTTCGTTTTAGTCTACGCTATGACAACAATAAAAAATAAGCAATCTCTCGAATTTATCGGTTTATATAAATTCCTATAATTTATAGGTATTATTTCTATAACCTAAATTTATAGGTTTTATGAATGTTTGTGGGACATCACCACCAAACAATATACAAACAAAACCAAAAGAAGTTATGTCTACTTGGCCACAGACCAAAATATCATATTACTGAATGGCAAAAAGAAACAAAATTAAAAGTCGAAGGTTTTACTTCTAAAGAACACAAAAAACCAACAACGGAAAAATTGGCGATTGTGCAGACTCAGCCTACGAACTATGTACAACTATATTTGCATACGTAACGTTATGATCATTGCAGATTCAGTCACTCTCCGAGAGACGAAGGGGTCTCTACAAAGTAATCCCGCCCACAAAGCGACCCTGCCGGCCGAAGGATAGGTAAATATCAATCAATTTATTACGGAATTATTTATAAATTACCCTCTCACGAGATATATTTACAAAAAGTATGCCTCAAACACAGTTATCTTTTCAAAAACTTTCCTTCGGAAGCCATATATTTTTCTGTCGCTTGATGGATCTTTTGTCCTCCATAATTCGTTTCGTACTTCTTTCACAGCCCTAGACTGATTACGAGGGATTCTGCGCAGTGGTTTTACGCCACTATAATTTCCAGTGATCCGCCGACAGGTTCCAGGCATTGACTTGTACAGGTATCCTCTTAATCAAAAGATTTTAGAGTGCAGTAGAATCGTAGACAATCTGACTGGGAGCATTGAAAGTTGTGGAGGCATACACATGCTAGCACCATGTCACACAAGGTATCCTCCAATTTTAGTTCAATTGGCTTACGAATAACCCAAAATGCTGACGGAAACAATCCAAAATTATTTTCCACCAAACGCCTTGTCCGAGAAAGTCTGCCATTGAAACATTTACAGAAAAGGGTTTCATTATTTGACATGTCAATGTAAAGGCGCCATCCGCAAGTCCTGCGCACTGCATTGTTTTTTTCTACCTCGAAGAGGTTTCTAAATTTTAAAATTTAAAGTTTTTTTTATAAGGAACAAAGTCTTTTTCCTTTTGGTTAAGGAACAATTTGTGAAAGGATTGTAAAGCTATGTATTAATGCCAAAATTACAGTTACTTTTGTGTAGGATGGTTCCCAATAATACCACCAGTTTGGAATGCAATCATATCAGTTCCATATTGTTTCTTACAATATCTAATATTAAATAAAGTTTTTATTTTAGTTTTCATAATCTGAGACAACTTCCAAAAAGGAATTCTGTTTAATATCATGCACAAAGCTTAAAGATAGTCTTTATCTTATTAAATATTTCTACATCTTCCTCAGTGTACATAATAAGTGGAAATAATATTACGTTCATTTTAACAAATTTAAGTACATTGTATATATACTCTCAGGCAGATAATGTATCTGAAACGGGAGTTTAAAAAATGAAGCGTGGCTTTTTTGTTAGGTAGATAATTTAAATAAAATATGGAATGGAAGAGGACTTTGCCGGAAAAGTCGACATGTCCTTTGGGAATCGAATGTGGAAATGTCAGTCCGCGACATCATCATGGCATTGTTCCCTCACATTTTTTATAATTTTGGACAAATAAACTATTGCTGAGGTTTTAGGCTTTTATAAATATTATTTGACCCTTATATATAAAAGAACTTGAGTTAAGGTAACATTCTGTCTTGTATACGAAATATGACACTTTAAACAAGTACAAAAAAGCTACATGCAACATTACATTTCGATCTAAAGTGGATCACGAGTAGAGCTATGTGTTTCGTGTCGTCGTCTGCTCGGTTGAATTGGACTTGGCGACGTGACGCAGTCGTGCAGCATAAATAGTTAAAAGCTGTGTGGGGAGATGAACTTGTAAATATTACAACTCGACGCTTGGCCTCGAAGGACAGAACGGTAAATCATAAACCGTACCTTCGGCGGGTGCCACCCAATGCTTTACGTCGCCATAGGGGACTTGCTCCCCGATCAGCAGCCATTTTGTTACAGATTTAACGGAATCTACTTTTGTTACATAGGATCATTAGAATTTATTTATTCAAATTGTTACTGATATTTGTCATATCAACAATAGCATTGCGAACGAGATGGTTCAGGTATCAGAGAAAAAAGTTTTTACTTAGTATCTTTATTATTTTAAAATAACCTATAGTGAAAGATACAAATTTGTTTTGAGCTATTGTGACGTTAAATGAAATTATTAATAACAAATCCCTATATATATATATATATATATATATATATATATATATATATATATATATATATATATATATATATATATTTTTAACTACTTTTGACACTTGATTATCACTTAAATATATCTTAACAACCTACATTATCAGTAGTTTCAACATTTAAACACAATCACAGATTCCAAGTGCGAATAAGCCCCATACCGTACTGGACTAACTGGGAAATTTTGCTCTTGGAAAAAATGCCAATTGTTAATATAAAATCAAAGATTGCGCGTTCAGCTGTTGTATATTTGATCTTGTTTTAAGAAATAAACTTCAATGATAATCGTTCTTTGTTGACATTTTAAGGCAAAAAATTTAAATAAATAATAAAAACAGCTTTGGAAAATCATTTCAGTTTCAATTGACATGATTTCTTAGAACTAAAGATTGTCAATTTTAAGCATTGATATATGACATGAACAATGAACACCAAATCATGCAACATTGGTTAAAAGTTTAAATGCAAAACTTTATATGAAAATTTATTATTAGATTGCGAATTACATTATATATTTTCACCTGCTCTCCCAAAAAAAACAATACGTATTTTTATTTAAAAGTTGGTTGATTCTAATTAAGAATACTTCGTATAATTCTTGCACATAATGATGGTAATGTAATATTACACTGAACACAGTCCCTAATGACACACCATGAGACGGGTTCATTATCCGCTGAGCTCGGTGTCTGCTGATCATCAGGGATAAAAGCTGAGTCTTGTAACAGCTGAAAGTGGAGGGCCGGACAAACAGTGACGGGCGGAATACGAAATCTGCCCAGAACTACTATTCTGGCAGCTTTATGAAGTATTTATTCGTCGTTTTAGGTCTAATTGCCATTAACGATATATCTTTATTACTTTAGTTCTCAATTTTCATAAATTATCTTAAATAATAGTGTATTAAAGTATTTATTTAATAATAGGATACTATTCTTAAATACTTCTTTGAGGTTCTCCATATTACTAAATGTAACATAAGTTCAAGCTTTATAAAGTTGTTAAAGTTTCAAGTTTATTAGTATTTTTTTTTTTCATTGCGTACACACTATTACCAGGAAATGGAATATTTTAAAATATCGGTTTGTTAGGTATCTGAAGATTTGAGCCTTTGATCAATCAGTCGTTTGAGGTTTCGCAAGTGCAAGAAAAGCTTTGAAAGAAAATCGCGGAAACTTCCCTTTTTGAATTACAATACAGGGTTTGGGCCAAATAATGTAATTATGAATTGCTATTTATTATACTTGATTAGTTAGTTCAGCTTTTATTTCTGCATACTATAGAAGAAAGTTGAAATGAATAAAACATAAAATTAAACATATTAA
This sequence comes from Neoaliturus tenellus, assembly GCA_030545055.2. NCBI lineage: Eukaryota > Metazoa > Arthropoda > Insecta > Hemiptera > Cicadellidae > Neoaliturus > Neoaliturus tenellus. The sequence goes on from CM061531.1 coordinate 24,637,104, forward strand.
ATATAATAACCCTGAGAAATCTAAAATTACAATTTCTAAAATTCATCTAAAATTTATTCAGATCTTGATGTAACTCACTCATTCACAGACTGACTCACTCACTTAGGTATTCATTACTTCATTTAATTTGTTTATTGATAAATTTATTACACAACAGCTACAGGACAGTAACAAAACAGCTATCTTGAAAACAATCAATCAATATCAAGTCAGCCGCATGTGTAACTGACTGATGTATATAAAAGTTCTGACGCAACCGTTCAAGCTAGAGACTTGAAATTTGACATTCTTTTAGCTTACATGATTTATATTCACAAAAAATTCGAAAACCTAGCAATTTTTTCACTTTTAATCTATAAAAAAGTTAAAAATTTAGATTTCACGGTAACTTAGTACAGCCGTGTTAGTGGATATGGCTGTGTCAGTAACGTAGATCACTTACCAGGTTTAGTTCTCACTCGTATTAAAATTATCTCTTTCAACTACACCCTTGTTTCAAACATACACTGTAATAATTATAAATATGATTTTAATGAGTTGTCAACTTATGGATACAGCAGAGTGTTTCAAGTTAAATCCTGGGACCACGTAGGCTTACTAGAAATGTAATCTTACTTTAGCTTTCAGCCATAGCAGCAAAAAATGGTTGGCCCTAACATCTGCAGACAATGATATCGAACATCTTTCATTTAACTACATCTTTGTTTAAATTATGCTTGTGTTATAATGATCTCTTTCAACTACACCCGTGTTTGAAACAAGTACTGTATTATCTTCTTTGGATCTGCTCTTTAGTTGAGATTGTTAATATCTATGAAAAATTACTTTGATTTATACAGTATTAATGCACAGTTGGTAGCCAATGCATCAAGTGCGCTAGCTTGGAAGTTCACTAATGTTGAATCTTCGTCTCCTATTATTGATGAAATCATCATGGCCGGTAACAGTTTATACAGCCACTACCATTTTCATTTACAGGTATAGTGATGTTCGGTGTACACCTCTGACAAAGTAAAATTTACACATTTAAATTTGAATTTTATTTTACTTTGATAAATAACAGCTCAGTTATGACAAAATCGCTAATACCCCTTTAAAAATATATCTAAATCATTTTAAACAATAATCAACTGTGCCATTTTAGGTAAACCGTTATACGCTCCATCGATTGTCAGTAACAATGTACACGGATTGCATCATATTAATTTTTTCACTTCAGTTAAAACTCCAGTGTTACTATGATTGATATTAGCTGGAACTAACTTATTACATACTTGATTTTTAATTATTCTACAAATTTAGAACAACCCCTAAAGGGTCATGGGGGCGAATCCCCCATCGAGTACCGTAGGCGAGTACTGGTTCTACAAAGCTTTTTATTTATACTATATATAAGTGTGTAGTTGAAATTTTTTATTTCAATTTTGTTAAAATTAAAATCTATTGTACAAACAAAATCAATTGTATGTGTAATAAGTTCTCCGTCAGCTGTCACATAAATTATGACCACATCAAACGGTTCTCTCCTTGAAGATAGGCGAGTGTGAATATTCCGCAGTCTCCTTTCTTCTTATTGCCTGTTCAACGATTATGTAATCTGACAGCTCTCCGTCAGCTGTCACATAAATTATGACCACATCAAACGGTTCTCTCCTTGAAGATAGGCGAGTGTGAATATTCCGCAGTCTCCTTTCTTCTTATTGCCTGTTCAACGATTATGTAATCTGACAGCTCTCCGTCAGCTGTCACATAAATTATGACCACATCAAACGGTTCTCTCCTTGAAGATAGGCGAGTGTGAATATTCCGCAGTCTCCTTTCTTCTTCTTGCCTGCTCAACGATGTTTTCTGACAGCTCTCCGTCAGCTGGCTGACGAGCTTCTAGAGGCTGTCCTGATCTGAAGTCGTTTTTGTTGCAGCACTGGCACTGGCGCTGCCTTGCTCTTCTGCTGATGGCCGGTCCTCATGCGCATTCTCTAAATGCATAGTCATGTATAGTCATTTTTAATCATCTCTCGTCATAACATAAAATCACGTCCTATTAACTGTTTGCAGTTTCGATTTAGTTTACTTTCATCTGATTCTTGAGTGTGAACTTCATCAACAATAAACTTTTTGCTATAATGTACAGTCACTAATCCATTAATGCTAGTGATCAGAAAAATGCTGATTTTTTTCATTGCCTTTGATTGTAGTTTTTAAAAGATGGAATACCAGTTGGAATAAAATGTGAAGCTAAACCATTGTTATGAAGTACTCAACTCATGTATAAAAACCTTTACCAAAAATATATTTCTACTTTGGAAAAAGTTATTATTAACAATATTGTATATAAGTCCGTCATAAAATACCCTTTCAAAGACTTTTTTTACAATAAAACCTTCGCGCTTTAAACGTTAATATAAACTGGAAGGAGGAGGTTAATTTAAAGTTCGAAAGTAGATCCGGCTTTGGTGTAACGTTTTCTCCAGCTCTAGAAATGCTCTTGAAATACAAGTATTTACTTAAGTACTTAAGTATTAAGTAAGTACAGGACAGTAACAAAACACCTAAAAACTGCTTTAGTTAGATTTGAATAATTATTACTATTTTAGTCAAATTTTACTTGTTAAAAAAAAGTTTATTTTGTAGGGAATTTTATGACAATTTAGGCAGTGTGCCAAATTAGGTGTGTGTAGGCTCTTAACCAACACACTTCTTAAAATACTTTCCTTTGCAACCTCGGTGAAAGGGCCAGGTTTTGGGGACACCTGTGGTTCAGGTGAAACATAATTTTGAGTAGTGGGAAAAAGCCACTTCTAAACCGGAAGTGACGTCAGCTGCCAGGGCAGCTGCAGGGGTCAGATGGTGTCAGTTGCCAGGGCAGCTGCAGGGTGCAGATGGCGAGAGCATATGCCCTGAATTTGAAGTAGAATTGGGCATGAATTAAGAGTTAATTCAAAACTGAAATTTAACAGTTATAACTGGGGCTTGGAAAGTATGTCAAGGTCATCCAGAGTAAGTTTTAAAAAAGCCTATCCAACTACCACCAGAAATAGTTCAAAGTTGAACTAGTTGGTGATAGTGGGATAGGTTGAAGTAACTTTTGAATTTTATTTGTGAACATACAATTAATGTGCAACAGCAGAGTTTAAACAAGTTGAACTTTTGTGATGAACTACAGAGTTGTAAATGCAAACACCAACGACGATGAGAAGGTAAACGCAGAGTCCCCAGATGATGTATTTGAAAAGCTTGAACAAACGTAACATTTCGAGTTGGTTTTCCCGTTCCATTTCCAATCGTTTAATTTCCAATTTCAATTTATCCTCTTCCATTCTAGTTATGAAGGGAACTTCATCCATCATATCCATCATGATTTTGTAGTGTTTGAAATTTTAAAACAAGTGATGTTGATAGTTCAAAAGTTGAAGATGGAATGAGAAGTGAAAGCGAGAAATGTTAGTTAAATAAAGAAGTGGTGGGGGGAACGAAGAATTACAAAGAAGTGGTGGGGGAAATATTTTGCTGTTCATTATTACCATCAGTAGTGTCAGATGGTGCAGGAGTTAGATTTAGTAAACTGTCTTCGTCCGAACTTTCAATCTTATCACAAATAGGACAATCGTATGTTATTTCCAAATTCATTTTGATGGTTGTAAAATTATCTACAAGTTCTTGTAAAATATTAAAAATGTCTTGTAACTCTTCCCTAGAGTTTATTTCAAAACTAGAATTCATTCGGGCCAATGGAGAGTTGTTCATTATTGGAGAGTCGGTGATGGAATGAGGATCGGCGCATAGGGAGGGGGCTTATATAACGGTAACCTTGAGCAGGCGTCTAGGGAGGGGGGCTGTCTAGGGAGGGGGCTTTTATATAGGGAACCTTGAGCTTATGATTGAATAAAACATTTAGTTCTTCTTCTCCATCTTTTAATTCAATTATTTGAACCGAAGTAGTTGTTTCATCTTCTTCACTTGATGAAGAAAACAATTCACCAGGATTTAAATATTGAACTACAATTCTGAACCATCTTATAGGATATTCGTCAATGACAGAAAGTAAGTTTTGAAACAATTCTTCCATCTCCTCCCTGTCAGTTATTATATGTTCAAATTTGATAAATTTGTTTTCCATGTTGTTAGTTAGAGTGTTGGAAGTGGAATGATTTAATATTATATAAAAATTAGAACTAGTGGTGGGGGGAAATCTCAAGGTCATCCAAATGAAGTTTTAAAAAAGAGTGTAAAACTGAAATTACACATTTGATAGTTCTACAGGATCGGAATACCAATCTGATCTGTATTTACATCTTTTTATCATATGTGTACAAAAATCATCTTGATGAGAATTGGTGCGTTGACAATGAGCAAGATCTAGAGGGTGAAATTTGAAACATCTTTGAGGACAACATGTATGAAAATATCTTGATTTGTAAAATTTGAAAGTTCGCAATTCCGGTGGTGGTAGTTGTTTTGTTTTGCATTTGCAATAACAAGATCCGAAGAATTCACATTTAGTACAAGCTAACCCATCCACCATCATTGGTCCTAAATCTGTACACTGTTGTTCACAACAGTAACGAGGTTTGTACTTGTATTTTTGCTCTTCCATGTTGACGCTGCGGAGTCCAGTGAAAGAATAAGAGTGTATAGTGTTCAATAGTGAGTTTTATGTACTGTGAAAAGTGGTAGGGGTAATTTCAAGGTCATCCAAATGGAGTTTTAAAAAATTATACCTTACAAGTGTAAGGATTATTAAAATTTAGGAAGTTTGTTTCTCTTTGTTTTCTTCAGACTTTTTCTCTCTCTCCGCCTTAGCCATAGCAACAAGTTCTTCTGTTGATAATGGATGTACTTCAGGAAATTTTAAAATTAATTTAGCTTGATATCCTTCTTTAGTTAATACATCTAAATCTTGGGTCATTTGTTCAATGGTGTTGTAGTCTTTTCCATAGATTTTTCCATCAAGTTGAATCATCATTCTGTACAACATTTTCTTAACCCATTAAGGCCCATGGTCCCCATCTGGGACATTTAGAATTAAGACTAGAGTAAAATGTTATATGGCATCATTAGAATGAATTTAATTGACATTTTGAATTGAAAATATGATAATCTTTCGTATTTTAAAGCCGTAATGGCACACACACAGTTAACAGTAGTAAAAAGTAGCAAAATCAGTGTTGACCAAGGTGCAACTCTCAAAGAATCAACCGATCCCGTCAACTTCCACGCAAGCCTGCCACCGTTTATTTAACGTGGGCCCTCCCACCAACGTTACCACAGATCGGCTAACCCTTTAAGAGTTGCATCACCAGGTCAGGGTTTGGTCGTGAGCGGATTCGAACCCGCGCCGACGCAGACATCCTGGCCAAGGATGCCTACGCCTTAGCCATCTGAGCTATCACGACCGGCAGCCTAGACACAAGAATTAGGGTTATGAACAGTGCGCGCCCCTAGCGGGGCAGACTGTAGGCTGTGGGTATGCGAGTTCGCTACGAGAGCGCAGCACTAAGCCACCGCACTAAATTTAATATAAATAATTTGGCATTAAATGGGTTAAATAGGTCTTGTCGTGGTGAGAGCTAAGAAGCGAATGATTATTTATACAAGTATCACATCCTTTTTATTAACTCACATTGATCATGTGATTCTTTAGTTGTAGCTTTGTCTGTCAAAAGTTATTCAACATTGGTAATACTTTTGGAACTTGATGTTATGTTGACCAGTTGGCGATGAAGAAGTTGTAGGTTGTGTAGAAATAAATATTTCATCATCGCAATATTTTGTTTTAGTGAACATCCTTGTATTAGTAGCACTAACATCAACAGTTAAGTGATAACCACCGGTAAGTAAAACTCGCATTTCGTTAGTTAAATCTTCAAGTTGTTCAAAAGTAGTTATGGTGTTGGTATCATAAGATGCACACTTAACCTTTAGGGACATGTTGCAGTTTTATATTCAGGGATTAAGAGCGAGATGTGTACGGTATGAAAGGTAGCAGTAGACTGATGAATTTTGCAAGTACATTTCCCCTTTTATAATTATACAAAATTGGGTCAAGGTCATCCTGTGGAATTTTTAAAAAAAGCAACATATTGTAATGTACAAAGACATTACAATATGTTGCTTTTTTTATTTTTATTTTTTGTTTTGTTTTATATCATATTTATTGAAAAAACAAATACAAAGAAATATTTACAATGTTATGTACAAATTAATCAGTAGTAGGTGTTACATGAATTGTAAGTTCAGTAGAGTTGTTTCCACTGGGTCCATGTGATACCAAATAGAGTGCGCCGGGTTGAATTATACGAAGATCTTCATTTTGAAGTAGTTGTATGAAGCGCTTTGGTAAGAAGATCTGAAATTTTGCTTCATCACCAATTGTATAAGGTGCCTCGCTCAAAGTGCAATTTATAGCATCACCTACTGAAGTTTCCATTTTCTTAATAGTATGAATGATGTAGTGTTTCTCTTCTTTTAGTTCAGAACATTTCTTCGTAGGTAGAATTGATGATTTAGAATGAGCGTTGAACTGATCAACTAAACTTTGAAGTAAGTTCTGTGATGCCATATTGATGTTGTTGTTAATCTTCTTGTTAATAAGAATGTCCGTCGGAGATGTTGTCTCTTCGGAGGTTTGAGTAATACTCATGCTGTGTCATGGTAGCGCTCTCACTTTTATAATCGACACTACCCCCACCACTGACACTACCCCCACCAGTTTGTTGAAGGAAATTATTCAAGCGGTAGGCATTCTTTAAAGCGCACTGCGACCTTCGATGTTTAAAACTTTTTGATGAAATACAAAGTTCGTTGAAGTAGCATTGGAAATCTTTATCAATTATTGCATTAATCACTTCGTTGCTTGTAAATGATTGTATCCAATTTGCTTTTTCCAATCCCCTTGTGTAGATAATTTTAAACTCTTTGCAATAATGATTCATAATGTGCGGCATCATATTATAATTAATGAAACCTTCATCCCATCTTAAGTTGTGAAAATGTTTGTTCAACCATTTGTTTGTAACTTTCGCTTTAGTTGTTAGTCTATTAAATGGTACTGGAGGTTTGAACAAATAATGATAAACTACTGATGTGTTCATGTCCAAGATTACTAATTCTTTAATAATAAAATTACCATCATTTCCTCGGAAAGCTTGAAATTCAATTATACCTCTTTTAACTTCCATTATATGTGGCGCATTAGAAAACGAAACCCGTTTATTCATGATGAAGTCTTACTAACAACTGACTTAAAAATTGAATGAGCCGATGTTTATAACAGACAGGATTGTTCTTCTTCTTTCACTTCTTGTGCCACTTCATCAATATTAAAATTAGTGTGATAGTTGTTTAATTGTCTCCACATTTCAACTTCTTGAGGTATTCTATTAAAGATTGAAGTATCCACGGGACCGTATAAAATTGGAACAAAAGGTTTTTTGTCCAATGTATCAATTAGATAGTCTTTAATTATTGCACTTGAAAATATTAGTTGTTTCAAATATCTGGTGACGGGACCGGTAGTACAACTTAAAGTATAAAATTCTTCTTTAGTGAAATATAATTTAACATTATGTGTAGTTAAATCTCTGAAGCGAACAATTTGTCCTCCACGATGTTTTACTATATCAACTTCAATATTTGATTCCAATAAACTTAATCTTGTTCTTCTTCCAAATGTGTTGTTACTTAAATAGCACTCCAAAAGATGTAAATGTTTCATGAGAGATTCCCAAGTAATTTCACTGAAAGTAACCATTTTGTTTCCATGATTTAAAATAACAATTGGTGAATAATCCATTGATTTTAAAATTCCAACTGATATACTTTTTGTCATGCATGAAGAAATTGGGTAGATAATCCGAAGAAATACTTCTGTTAAAATATTGGTTGTAATGTTAACTTCAACCTTCTTCCTTTTTACTTCTTTTTCAGCTTTTTCTTCTTCTCTCTTCTTATGTTTGTTGAATTTTAGGAACTCGTCCATTTCTCGTTCAACTTGTTTTTCTATATCTGAACTATTATCATCCATTAGAGGTGTATTTTCTTCTCCGTTAGTAGAATTCATCTTGCGAATGATGTTTCCCATACGACGGTTGAAGATAGAATGAAGTTTCTACTAATTATTTTCTCGCTTTTATATTTTTCGTAAATCCTTGAAATTTATACAATTACATAATTGTTTGTTTTGAACTTGTCTTTCACAAATGAAATTCTAACCTCAAAAAATAAAGCAGATAATTCTAACCTCAAAAATTTGCAGTTGTTGTACAATTCTTCTTAAAGTACATTCTTCACAATTCCGGTCAGCGGTGTATAAGTAACTATTTTATCATGTAGAATTAGACAGTATGCCGAAGTTCCATCCGCTACTGGTTCTTCAAATTCCATTTCAATTTTTATATCTACACTTGATGATTTTACCGATTCATTTTGTTTTGAACAATCGATTACAATTATTGGAGCCTTGGAATAATACTGGTCAGGTGATAATAGTGGTGTATTAGTCTTTCCATAATATGACGATTGAAATCTTGCATACATATCGTATAAAATAGAAAAACGTTTTTTGCTGAACATGACATTCAAATTGTCATAGGGAAAGAATTGAGAGTTTAGGAAAACTTTACAATTCTTTATTTTACAGTGATCAAATTGACCAGCATTTGCAGTGATAACATCTTTTCGCTTAGTTTGAAAACCGAGTATTATGTACCTTGCTCGTTCCAAGTAAGTTGATGTCTTGACGGTCCATGTTTGTCGTTCTGTCTGAGGTAGTGTAGGGTATTCATGAAATTCCCAACTTCGGAATGGCATCACAATATCACGGTCAGATTTCAACTTTCTCAATAATAGGATTCTATGTTCATCAGCCAATCTTACATGAGGTACTCTCCAAACAACTTTATCCAACTGTAGTTGCCATTCCAGTTTATCTTCCGTAGTTGCAGGGTCTGCAAGTATCAAGTCCTTATTAGTTGAAGATCTGAGTAATACTAATTCTTGTTTGACATTTATTATTACCCGTTTGTAATCTTCAGCGAATCCCAAAAGCAATCGTAAAGGTACATGAAAATCAAAGTGACCGTTGGAAGCTGGTGTTATAGTGTCTTTATCGGGGGCAACCCATCCGGCGGTGACTATTGAATTCTTCTCATGCGGTGTTAATGATGTTAATCCTTTCAATGTCGTTGTTAAACCAACCTTTTTTGTTGAATCAACCGTCACCCCTGATATTTCATATCTTATTTCATCAAAAAGATATGCCATCGGGTTATTTATAAAAGGAACTGTTGAAGCAGTTTTTCCATCCAATTTTAATACCCGTCCTTCAATGTACAAGTAACTTTCACACGGTAAAGTGTAAATATCTTGTTGTTGAATGGGGATCCTTATTTCATCGTTATTGTTTAATTTTGATGAAGTGTAAGGGTTGTGCGTGTGATATTCCTTCTCCCATAGTGTTTCGTCGAACGTTGGTCCTTGAGATATATCCAGGATATCCATCGCTGTTAAGTTTCAATCCAATCTTCTGTAGAAAACGAATGTTTTCCGATGTTAACTCTTCCAATGTCGAGGAGCTACTGAGCTCCCGACTCTTCCGTTGCGGTTTAAATGATAATCCCATGTTGACTTTTATGTTGCTGCTCTGATATGTATCCGTATAGTAATTGTTTCTCCTCTAAAGTCAACACTATGACCGTCTTGATCCAATATGTTCAGTACGATGTCTGAAATGAAACTGGTGTTTAACGGTAGGTATATCAAGTTTTGTGGCTTCTCAACAATTTTAAAACCGGGAGCCACTGTTGGATAAAATGTATGTAAAATATGTTGATTAACTCCATCTCTATACGATCCGTGTATAATGTTGCACGTGACATCAATACTATTTACTTTCAATATTGTTACAGTTGAATCACCTGAATGAGTAGTTCCAGGAGTTAAGATTTTTTTTTTTGTATCTGTAAATCCAAGTAAACTGCCAATCGACTGTTCCAAGCTGACATCAATATAATATTTTGAAGTTATTTCTGCTTTTAAAGTATTATTGTTTCCTTTAACGGTGATATTGTCTTCTCCGAGTTGTTTCTGTAATAATTGGTTTATATCATCAATTTCATAAGCTCCAGTAGGAAATGTAATTATTTTCAATTCTGAGTATTTTCCTGCAGCATCCTTAGTTTCATAATAATGTAGTAAATTGTTTTTTCCTTCTGTAACATTAGGAATTGAATTGTAGGTAGTCAAATCAAGTAATGCCGCTTCCCATAATCTTTCCTTGGATAGACGCAATGCTGGGAACAGCGTACTTTTCAATGTGGATGAATTTCCACTCAGTGACACTGTATACGATGACATCTTAAAGCTGACTGACACTCTTCGCTAGAAACTCCAAACATAAATGCCCACATATTTCAGTATTGTTAGGTTGTTCTCTTTTGTAATTGTAAAAAATGTTTTTGGAGTTTCGAAAATAATGTTGCAGTTCTTTTGGCGGTGGTAGATTGCCAAAACTGTCAAAGTAGTAAATGGTTTGTCCGAGTTTTTTATAGCATACCCAATGAGTGCCTGGACCATAGGTGGAATCCAAATTTACTATTCCAGTTTCATTTTTCCATATTTTAGTTGGTAATGCATCTTTCATAAAAACTCCTCGAAAGAATGGTATTTTCAAACATTTTACATAATCATTTAACTGATGATTTGTTAAGGCTTTATTTGGAATTATCAATTGATTCTTCTTATTTAGTACACACGGTATGGTCTTAGGTATAAACCTGCTCCGTTTTTTACCATTTGCCAAACAGAAGTCTTCTTTACACTTGCCTTATGAGTTCTACGACGTCCTTTTTTAATGTTTCCACCTCTTTTGGGAGCGTCTCTCTTTGCAGGTCTTCCTCTGCGACGTCTTCCACCACCTAACTTTGCTTTTGTCTTCATGGCTGTAGTTACTGCCCAAGCTGCTGCTTTTTCTGCAATATTTGCGTCACTTGATTTTACTCTTTGCCAAGCTTTTTCCGCTAGAATTTTATCTGCTATTGATCTATTTGTTGAATCTTTATACTTTGAATATGCTATATCGTGTTCTTTGCAAGCTTGATCTAATTTATTAATTCCAGGATCTCCTCTTGCTAAACGTTTTGCCAACTTAGTTCCAGGTCCACAATATTGATAACCTCCGGGCAGATGTAATTCGTATGGTAAAGCGTCTATTGCTCGATTTACAACAGCACCAATAGGTATCCGTCTAAGCAGGGATAACGCAGTTGAAGTTATACCACGTCCTCTCTTGTTGCTGTCTTGATGATGACTGAGTGATACGGCCTTCATTATGTAGTCTTATATAAACTGGTGTGTTTACTCCACAAGATACATTACATAAATGAATAAGTTATGTATAATTTTTTATATTTAAACACTTAGTTATTCAAATTAATTATATACTGATTTATAATTCTATTTTTAATCCAAGCTTCTCGTTCATCGGGTTGAATCATCACATGATTCGTTGTACTAGCTATATGATTATGGGTATCAATAAGTAAATTGCCCACTATTCTTATTAAACAATCTAAATTTACAGCATCTTTTGGATGTTGAGGATCATGTAATTGCATAATACGTTTATCATTACATGTGTAAGCTGTTGAATCACTTTTTGATGTTTTTATGACTTGTCCAATAGTAGCAGCATCATTTGAATCTTCGCCTGGTAAAATATTAATTATTTTCTTCATCTTTGCATCATATTTGGTCCCAAAGTGTTTATCCCAAGTTATTGTTTGTTTCATTGTAACACAATCATTTGCTTCGTAACCAGGATAAATATCTTTTATTCTTCTATTACGACCATTGTATGTACCTAATGTACCACCAGTAGCAATTAATGTTTGCACCATTAGAGGTACATCTGTATCTTTTATACCAAATCTTCCATTTGTTATTGTTTTACGTCCTGCATCCCATTCATCATTATTTCCTTGCATTAAATTAAACTTTTCATTTCCATGTATAAATTTATCTCCCCGCTTTAACACGGCATCTTCATGTTTTACAAAATTGGATGTTTCCTTTTTTAATTCTTTAGATAATTGTTCTATAGTAACAGCATCTTTTGGTTGAGAACCAAACTTTACATTTGTCAATGTTTTACCATGACAATCGATTTCATTAACATCTTGTAAAATACAGTTGTCCTTGATGTATTTTAGGTTTACAGCATCACCGTCTTCCTTTGGGTATCCAATGTCATTTATAATAAATTTATAAAAAGAATATCCATGTTCAGTTTTTTCCGGTATTATAGAATGTAAATATTCTTTATTAACTGAATCTTTATCATTTTTGGGATTTCCCACGTTGGTTATTCTATAATTTCCAGCATCATATGTTTGTCCATCTTTTAAGTTGTTACCCCATTGCAATTTTAAAGTATTTGAAAGTTCAGATGATAAGTACTCTTTAGTAATTGCATCAGAACCTTCAGTTGGTTTACCAACATTAATTAATCTATGTGATTCAACATCATAAGTATTCTTATGTAATTTTAATGATGTTGAAGTAGCTTCTTTTACTGTCTTCAAATTTGCTCCATCAGTATCTTCTTCTGGATCTTTAACTAGTTTTAAACGTTTATTACTTATGCTATAGTCACCTTCAGGTGTTTGCGGTAATCCACTTCTTTTTCTGTCTTCTCCAACTTGCACTCCTAAAGCGGAGTACCGTCCGAACTTGTCGACGCTCATGTTAGAACTGATACGTCTTATGCTTGCACCTCTTTTATATCCACGGACAATTATACGACTATACCGCGATTCCTAAGTTCATCAACTAGAGCCACCCATTCATTATTCAAACCTGTATGACCGGCTTCCATGGCTTCATGCAATAGTCTCATTCTATCAACCAATTTATTGATATCATTGTAGTAAATCACATTCGTATTGTATAGATTTTTCATCAATCCTTTACCAGATGTTGAAGTATCTCCTTTACTCTTTTTACCATGTTGTTCAAGAAGTGATAAATCCATAAGTGATAAAGATTTTCTTTTCAGTGGTTGTCTCACCGCTGGTGCAGTACGTAATGTTGGCAATTTTCGTGGAGGAAACAACTTTTTTATAACGATGTTATATTTTGTTGCACGTGAACGATTAATCATTGCATCCTTTGAGTAGTTTCTTTTATGAGCGTTAGTATTTTGTAGAATCTCCTTAAAAACACTTAAATCTTTGGATGAATATCTTAGTGGTATGTTTTTAAAAATTAATTCATATAATCCTTTTGTTCCTTTATATCTATGCTCACCAATAATGATGTAATCGTCTTGTGTTATTTCAAGCTTTGAATCGCCAATCTTCAATTCATTCCCATCAATTCTTGCTCCGTATACATGTGATCTACTCAAATTCGGGTTTGATTTCATGTCATGTAGCATTTTCATTATATATTTTCTTCCAAGAGGTCCATGTTGTAATATATCGCTACTCAATTGAGTTAAATTTGGAATAGATTGTTCTGCTTCTGGTATTGGCTGTTCTTCTTCCTTTTCAACAATTGGTTCTTCTTCTTCTTTTGTTTCTTCTTGCTCACTAGCACTTGTATATGAATCATCATCTTCTTCTTTTTTTAATGCTTGTACTTCTTGTTTAGAAACTGGTAGTAAAACATCTCCTTCATAACGAGGTTTACCAATAGTTTCTGATATCTGTTTTAAAGGTTCCGTAATAGGTTTAAATGTAGTCTCTAGAAATTCTTCTCTTTCACTTAAACCCATCCTCAATGCACGATTCTTCATCCTAATAGAATCACTCAGTGATTTTATTTCTTTCAATAGTTTTTCTTGATTCACCATGTTTACACTGTGAAGTTCAACATGTAACTAGATGTAGCATCGGTAGTTCAACGCATAAATACAAATTTATCCAACCCTATACGATATCTACCATTTTTAATATCTTCTTCCTTCATAATAACGAGAAAGCTATATTTCTCATTCCATGCTTTGCCACACATCTCTTTAAATTTTTCAAATGGCATATCCGCATTTACATGATCATTATATATATGCTTTAAATTTGTTTCATCTTGCTTGAAGATGATCAACATATTTGCATTGTCTCTTATAAGTTGTTTTGGAATTTTACTGTATGTTTGACCAATATAAATGCTATCAATATTATGATGTCTTCCCATAGCAAAATAATTCCTTATTGTGTCATGATTTTCACAAGAAACATCGTCAAATATAAAAATAGAAAATGGTTTTGCTTCATTTGGTTGCATAATTGTTTCACTGGCATTAAACTTGTAAAAATTCACTTCAGGTACACTTGCAAGTACTTTATCCAATAATTGATATTTTGGTTGTTGCAATGATTTTGAAAAAATGTATATATTATTAAAACGCAATCCTTTAGGATTAGTTATAAGGTTAAAAACAACATTAGTTTTTCCACAATTTGAAGGACCAGTTATTAGACATCTTATCGTATTTGGTAGTAATTCACCATGTTTTCCATGATTTAACTTATCATTGTCAACTGTCAATTCATCAATGTTATTGATATTAAATCGATCTTTTTGTTGTACAATCTCCATCTTGTATAAAGGTTAAACACACAATGAGCTATTAAACAACTATACTAAGTCTTTTGAAGGAATCCAAGAGTCTTCACTTTTATCAAACCCTAACCACCGGACTTTAACCATATCCTTTTTCCTTTGTAAAATCTTCTCGACAAGATATACATCACCAACTGTTGATTTCAACAATTCGTGTCCGTAGAATCCACCTTGAAGTAATTCACCCTTGTTATCCTTTAATAAATAGGTTTCAGGTATAGTTGGTTGCACTTTATAAATTGTAAATACTTCATTAGTCCAATTTGGTAGATATCTTTTACTAAATACACCTTTGTATTTGCTTATACGAACTTTATCGTTGACCTTGAACTTCTTTGGTTGCAATTTTTCTAATTTCGGTGTTGTATTATTTTTAATGCGTTGTAATACAATTTTCGCATTAGCACTGTTTACCTGGATAGGTTTCATTCCAATGGTACGATGATATTTGTTGTTATACTGTTTTATAAGTTGTGGTAATATGTCATACCACACATATGATCCTCGTTTTGAAAATTGTTTATACATCGCACCTTTCAATGTTCTATTGAATCTTTCAATTATTGAAGCTTTAACTTCAGAATTTGTAGAATAATGATTTATTTGATATTTCTTCATCAAAGCTTTAAAGTCTTTATTAAAATATTCTTTTCCATCATCGGTCTGTAGATGTTTAATTTTAAATTTATTTCTTTGTATTGTGGTTTCCATAGCTTTTGTAACACTTTTACCAGTCTTATCCTTCAATGGTAAAGCGTCAGCTATTTTAGTAAAACAGTCTATAATTGTTAAAATATATTTAAATCCTTTGTTTAATTTACTGTGCGGTATCATTTCAATGAGATCAGCTTGATAAAGATCATTCATCCCTTTAATGATTGTACTTCTTCTTGGAAATCTTCTTCTTGCTGGTTTATGTAGTTCATTTACAATCTTGTCCTTCACACTTTCCATCTTCAGATGTTGCTTGTACACCGCATGTAAAAATACTGATCCATAGAATAGTTTATTCTCATTTATATAGTTTGAATATAGGTCAAGGCCAATTCATATTAGTGTAAAAAAGAGGGAACATGGCATTGGGCTTGCCATGTCCCCTCTTCTTTACGGAAAGGAAAAAGGAAGAAGGTAGAGGACGAAGAATAGGTTTACTGGTCGATAGGGTTTAGAGAGTAGTGGCCGAATGGTAAAGTATTAATTTTATCTTCTAAAATATGGCGCTTGTCATCTTTGTAGCTTAATGCCCACTTTGTTTGTTTGACACTAAATAGTTCATGATTATAACTTCTAATAGTGTTGAACGTTGCAGTTGTTTCAACATTTTCAAACAAACATCTTTTATAATGTTCAAACTGTACGTTCTTCTTCAGGAAAGAAGTTTTTATTCCTTTGGCCTTCTTCGTGACTTGATGTTCGTTCCTCTCGTTTATGTACAGTTGAAATGAATACAGTTTGGACATTAATGCTACAATTTCCATCATCGGCACACCATTTGTTTCATCTTTAAATTTTCCCAATACTTTCTTATTTTTGTCATAGTCGTAATTTGGATGATCCTTAGGATAATCGGAAAAGTCGAAATCATCTTTATATATAAAAGTGCGTAGATCTTCATACATGTCATTTGTTTTAATCCAGTAAATTAGTGCATCCGTGTCCATATATGCAATACCAATGTTCTCTCTTCCATAATAGTTAACCATCTTCTTATAATGAAACTCGTACATATGTGTTTTTGAAATATCCAAGATTGACATTCCAAGATACAAAGGACGATCCATTGTAACTGACTTCTTGTTCATGGAAATAACAACTAGATTTTCATTAATAATTATAGATGAACCAAAGTTTGGTTGTTGCACCAATTTCTGTAATTTTACTGGATCAGTTACCAATTTGATATCCTTATGTTTCCTTTTGTTTTCCAAAGTTTTGCCAAATATTGCGTTATTCATTAATTTGAAAAAATCTTTTTGAAAACTTGATGTAGCGGTGGCTCTTCTTCTTGTGTTGTTGTCGATGTAAGGTTTTAACCAACAAGATTGAGAAAATTGTAGTACTCGATTAATTTTTGTAATTCTCAATCCTAAGTCTAAAGCTTGTTGTATCATCCAGTAGTGTCCAACATATCGAGACTTGTCGGTTAAAGTCATCATTAATTTTGGCCATCTTCCAGTAGGGGAAATTTCAGTCTTAGGAAGAAGTGGTAAATCATAATGTTGATCATGAAGATGTTCAGGATATTCAAAATTAACATCAAAAATGTAACCAGTTTCACCATGCTTCGGTATATCCATTATGTTTCCAATCGATTCTGGATCTATCCATTTAAAATTATCATATGGAAGGGGATTCGACATTGCCCATCCGTATAAGTTATTTGCATCAAAATAACCCAGGAATGTTGTTGGTTTTGATGCATCATAATCGGGCAGATACTTGTTGTTCGCCTTGAAATGTCGTGTAACGCTTTGCGTCAATCCCCCTCGAACTCCTGACTCTAACATCATAACCATATCTATATCAGTAAGAAGTTGTATTTTACAATTTGTTTCTTTCAACATAGCTTGCCATGCTAATCCAGGTGAAGTGTACGAATGAAGAGGGTCCAATCCATATGCTGCAAAACATGTATTTCTAAATTCTTCCATTATATCACATAGTAAAGTTACATCCAATTTAACATAAAAATCTGAATATTCTCCCAATGTTCTAAATCCTAAATCGTTCCATACTTTACATGCATGATCATAGTCCTCTTGAGATATGTCCATGTCATAAAGTTTACTTTTGAATTCTTCTTTAGCCGGAAGTGATGTTTCATTAAATCTTTCTAAACTGTCTATGTAATCATATGGAAACACACCTTTCCGAAGTACCAAATCCAGTTTGTCATTATTTACAATCTTCTTTGTTTCGATGAAATCTTGTTTCCTTAAATTTTCTGAAAGTTTGGACAAACTCGACGGCATAAATCTGTAGGAGTCCAAGAATCTTAGTTTCATGTTTCCAACTTCTTTGGAAAAACTTATGAACTTCTCTGAAGTTTCAGCTAACACATCGATTTTACCGTCGTCTCTTCCTAGTTCAGGTATTATAAAATGAGCATCGTACCCACTGAGGTTATGCAGAACCACAGGAATAAATAGTGGTAAACGATAGCTTAAGTTGCATTTATTACAAGCAGCACCCCTGTAATAACCTGTGAGGTGATCATGATCTTTAACTTTATAATTCTCAATAGTAAAATCATTTTTGCATAAGAAACATCGAGTTGCATTTTCATGTTGAATTTCTTCTTCTTCCTCCATCGGTTTCATTGGTACAATATTTGTATATAATCTTTGTGCATTTCCAGCTATTGAATATAAGTGATCAAGAAATATTTTTTCTACATTTTCACCACGATATATTAGAGGTTCTGAAGTTAATCCATATCTGTTTAAATGTTCTTCTGATAATGTTGATTTAACCATTAAACAAAAACTGTTTGGTTTGTGCATTTGATACTTGACACTTTTTCTAGCTTCACAATTTTCATCTTCAACAGGAACAAGTGTTGATTCAAAGTCCGCATACACAACTAGAGGAATACGGTACTGATGATGAACCTTTTCAAATGTAACAAATGCTCTGCTTTCCGAAGGTAAAATAATCTTTGCTTCATAATTATTGTTACATAATCTTTTGTGCTCTTGTAACCATTCTCTTGAGTGTAGCCCATCTCGTTTAAAATTGAAACATCTCTTGCAAATTAACTTTCTGTGTCGATCTTTAGAAAGCTGCTTATTAACAAGACGATCAAATTGCTTTATGTACACATAGTGAGACACATCTCCTCGCGTTAGTAGTAGTAAATCCGTATGATCTGGTAGCTCTTCTTTTGCAATACGTAAAGGATACACTTTGTTTGAACTATCTAATGCAAAAACATTGATAGACGTACCAGGATTTTTCTTCTCAAATTTTGATATATCTTTCAGTGATACAGGATAAGTGATTCCTTGAAAATTGTATCTAAATCTTTGATTTTCATATTCTTGGTTAGGTCTATTCACATGAAGTGGTGGTACAAATTTAGCTGTCATTGCATAACGAAAACATTCATTGTCTTCATTTTTAACATTAACACAAGATTTTGTATTTTCAATTCTTTTTGGTAAAGGAATGTAACTAGATCCCATTAGTCCATATCCATGTTTGTGAACTCTTATATCTAATACTTCAATACTTGTAAGACTCCATCCGGATCCTCTTCCTTCGTGTTCCTGAATTTTTGTTAATATTTCT
>CM061531.1:24656112-24852384 GCA_030545055.2 Neoaliturus tenellus
CTGACGAGCATAGAATGCTACTATTAAGAAAGTTAAAGGCTGATCGTGATATTGTAATTCCTTTTAGAAGTTGGGAATTTCATGAACATCCCAGCTTGCCAACTACGGATCGACACACTTGGACAGTTAAAACATCTAATTATGTGGAACGAGCCAGGTATATTATATTTGGTTTACAAACAGGCAGAAGAGACACCATCACCAAACATGCAGGCCAATTTGATCATTGCAACTTGAAAAATATTAAAGTTTATTTAAATTCACAATTTTTTCCATACGATAATTTAAATGTGTCATTCGCTAATAAAAAGTACAGCATATTGTACGATATGTATGCAAGATTCCAAAGTTCATATTATGGTAAAACGAATGCACCTTTACTATCACCAGAAAAATACTTAGATGGTTACCCTATAGTTGTAATCGATTGTTCTAAACAAAATGAATCGGTAAAATCATCAAGTGTAGATATAAAAATAGAAATGGAATTCAACGCGCCTATATCGGCTAATACAACTGCATACTGTTTAATTCTACATGATAAAATCGTAACATACACACCTTTAACTGGAATTGTTAAAAATGTATTGTAAAAGACCGGTTTTCCTACATTCCAATGCATTCCGCGAGTATAAAAGCAGAGCGTTCAGCTCGCTCCTTATCAGTTTGTTGCCTGTTGTTGTATGGGTAGCATCTTATTCAATATGGCTTCTCCTAGTGGTACACAAGAAAATGTAGTAGATATTGAGAAGGAGATATCCGACTTTTTAGATCTTCAAGGTCAACCGGAGGGAGATGAACACAACGCTTGCGGACAACTCCACGCCAGTAATAATGTTGAGGAAAAAGGTAAAAGAAGAAAGAATGCACACAAGAGGAAAAGGGATATTGAAGATAATATTTCTCCTAACATATTAAGTGAGGTATTCTTGCGAATATTTTACCCAATCTCTTCCAGTTTGGACAAAAGTGTTTTAATCGGTGTTATGAAATCTACAGATTATTCCCCTACTGTAATTTTAACTCATGGACCCAAAATGATTTTGTTTACGGACACTGCTTGGGAATCGTTTATGAAACACTTGCATCTGCTAGAATGCTATTTAAGTAGTAACATGTTTGGAAGAAAGACAAGAGTAGGCCTTTTGGATTCAAATGTGGAAATCGATATTGTTAAACATCGTGGTGATCATCAGTTGCGGTTTAGAGACACAACAAGACATGATAACAAGATTCAACTTAATCGAGAAGAGTTTTTTATTCTAACTTGTGCAACTGAACCAATAACGAGATACTTGAGACAACTGGTGTTTTCAAGTTCAATTATTAAAGATTATCTGGAAGACACTTTGGACAAACAACCGGACGCACCTATATTGTACGGACCTGTAGATACTTCTATATTCAATAGGGTTCCTCATGAAGTACAAATGTGGAGACAATTGGAAAAGTACGCTCAACTACATAAGAAATCAGTAAAACATGAAAAAGAGGAAGAAGAAGGAGGAGAAGAATCAAGTGTTAGTGATGAAAATGAAAACAAGGAAAATGTAAAGATGGAAACCTAAATGACAATTAACTACACAGCAATGGTTAATTTTTAAAACAATATCAAACACTTTGTGGGGTTAGGCCTACCGGGGACGGTGCCCACGTTAAATATACACCAACGCGCCAACAACTGTACGGCCGGGTATAAAAGTCGTACCTACCGTGGTGTGGAAATCAGTTGACCTTTGGACTTCGTCATGAGCAGACGAGTGATCTTCGCAATGGACAAGGAAGAAGAACAAGTAAAGTCCAAACCTGGTATAATTGAGTTCCAAGCGTTTCGGGGTAATGATGATAGATTTATCATAAAAGAACTTGTGTTTTTCGACATCAATACAAGTGTTCCTTATTCGTTTTTATTTAAACCACCATGTTCTTATTCATCTTTAACCAGTAAAGCCGCTACTACCAACAGATGGATTTCAAAACACTTCCATCATATCGATTGGTATGATGGTTTTACAAGTTACACGGACTTGTATCACATTATGCATCACTTTTCAGACAAGTTTACCAATATTTACACAAAGGGGCTGGAAAAGAAAAGATGGATCGAAGGATTTACTCATGTTCCGGTTAATGATGTGGATTTGGATAAAAACTACAAGTATACGATGGAAAATGTTTGTATTTGTACTAAAAGTCCAGAACATGAAAAAGATAGACATTGCGCTTTAAAAAACGCCTATAAACTCGCATCTTACCTTCAAAGTGGGGAAATGGGGAGTGGTGGGGGTAACGGGGGTTATATAAGTGAGGAGCAGACCGGGACCTGGCATGAGTATTACTCGAGATTCCGAGACGACAACATCTCCCAGCAAGAAGACGAAGAAGACGATCTATAACTTGACCATGGCATCTCACCAGTTCCTGCAAACTTTGGTTGAGCAGTTCAATGCTCACTCCAAATCTACCATACTACCCGTCAAGAAGTGTTCCGAACTTAAAGACGAGAAGCACTACATTATCCACGCCATGAAGAAGATGGAGACTACAGTTGGAGAGGCCATCTGCTGCAGTCTTAGCGAGGCACCATTCACTCCGGGGGATGAGCCCAAGTTCCAAGTCTACCTGCCGAAACGGTTCGTCCATCTCCTCCAGAACGAGGATCTGCGCTCCATCCAACCCGGCTGTCTCTACCTGGTTTCCCACGGTTGCACGGGTAGCAATTCCACCGAGTTGACCATCCACATCGCCGACAAGCAGCAGTGTTAGATTTAAGTTTTACTGTTGTAAATATGTTATTGTAACGTTTTATAAATAAATAAACCATAAAAAACAAAAGACAAAAAATGCAACATATCAATATGTGAAGTTTGTCACATATTGATATGTTGCATTTTTTTTTAAACTTCGCGGGTGACCTTGACCTTTGACCTTTGCATTTCACAGTTACCCCCACCACGCTACAAGTCAAACCTGTTTGAATGCAAACACCCCCACCACTTTTTCATATACCTCCAAGCGCTGTGCCTTGGCTTCATTTCTACTCCAGCAGCCAACCTAGCAACATCAGGATGTCTCTCAACGTAAGCTGTGCCAGCTATGAGGAGGTGACTATCAAAACACAACAGGAGCTGAACGATTTGTACAAGGAGTTGCAGCTAATGGTGGCAAGAGGCTACCGTATAAATGTGCAAGTCTACGCTTGCAATATACGGAACACCCGGCAGCCAAAGGAAGAGCCTGGACACTCATCGACAGCTTCCTCACCGACGTCCATGAAGACCGAGCCGGACAACTTGGATTACTTCAGCTGACTAGCAGTTGTATTTCTTGTTCTAACCATTGTAGAATATGTTTATTTTTTCATTATATTAAAGAAGTAAAAGAGCAAAAACACCTATCTTGTTACTGACATATTAGCTCAGTAACAAGATAGGTTTTTTTAAAACACAATTTGAATGACCTTGAAACTTCCCCCCTCCACTGCTTTGCTACCCCCACCACTTCACTATTGGTGTACATGGCACATCACGATTAGAAACCTCATTCCATCTTCAACAGCCAAACCGACAACATCAACAATGGCAAACCTACCAACAGATGAAAGATGTCCTCACGCATGCTGCGACTTCATCCACGAGTTAGAGAAAAGGATGCAAGAGAGGGAGATAAGAAGAAAGCAGATCCACTCAGAAAATATCATGATAGTCAACGGCTATCTTTTATTGTTCGGCCTTATTATGGTTATACTTTTCATACTATATGGTATAGTCACATGTGTCGGCAAGGTTGCAGAAGAAAACGCCCGCCACCATCAGTTGGAAAGTTTCAATGTTACTTTGTAGGTTTTCCTTTTTTTTTTTAAGCTCCGTTTGGATGACCTTGAAACTTCCCCCACCACTTCACCATGTTCCTGCATGAGTATCACATCACCCGTCATTCCTTGTTCAACAAGCAACCATGGCGGACAACACCATCAGCCAAGCTGACTCCACTACTGATGTTGGAACGACCTTGAACTTTCCCCTCCACTCCTTTCTTTTTTAAAACCCAATTTTAAATGATCTTGAAATTTCCCCCTCTACTTTTCGATAATGTTACAACTGACTGCAGCTCACCTCATTCCTTGCTTAGCTGCCATGGCGGAAAGAACTCTTTCTCAAGTTGACTCCACTACGGACGAAGCATTTCCCTTGCCGTGGACTGTTCATTTACAGGATGCGACAGAAGTGGAAGTCTTGTATCAAAAATTACTCAATGTATTCAACGGGAACCCTGGACCTCTTGAATGTAGAATGGATTTGAATTTTGATGCAACCAGGGTCGGCACAGAACCTTCAACTTCAAGCCAGCCTCAGCAACGAGATTTTACACATTTATACACTCCAATATCACCGGAAGGTGTAACTGTCTGCGAGGCTGGCTCAACTACACGTTATGTTCAGCCGAAGCCTTGGGTGTTGATTATTACCAATGTGTACAAAGTGGAATTGGTATGTAATAGATTAAAGGAGTTGATGGTACAAGATCCAGGCCTGCGCTTTCAAATAGATATACATTTCATCTGGAGAGCACCTGCGCGGGGCTCTTCGTCTGACAGCTCTCCAAGTACGACGGACGAGGAGGACGACTAGTCATCTTTTTTAAAACTCCGTTTGAATGACCTTGACCTTTCCCCCTCCACTGAGTTTATTTAAGGTGCACTCTCACTGACTACAACATCATTTCATCGCGCACCTTCACCGCAGCAACATGGAGAGTCAACTCAACTACTGTTGCGAACAGAAATGTTTTTCATGGCCGAATGGCATTGATGTGGTGGATGGTCTGGCTTGTAGAACATGTGAAGCTTTTGGTCAGTGCATGTGTAAGTGCAAGTCTTGGAAGAAGCCGAAACCAAAGTTGAAGACATTTCATGTGTACCAAATGAGAGGGCATAAGTACACTTGTTGCCCTGAACGTTGCATTGAATTCAAACTAAAACAGCTAACTGGCTGCAAATTGTGCAACAATCATTTTGCAGGTTTTTGCAAACATTATTTAGGAGCGTGTCAATACAGATCAACTTGGCATACAGAAGCACTCACTATCAATGAAATCGCTATAGACTCACAAGAGTAGTCTTTCTACTCTTTGACTTTTTTAAAACTCCGTTTGAATGACCTTGAACTTTCCCCCACCACTTCCCCATATATCTAGAGTACGCAGGGCCCGGAGGTCAGTCGCTCGGCGGCTGTCGTAGTGTGCACATCCGTGTTGTGCAGTCTGCTGTGCAGTTTTGATTTTAACCAGTTCAAGGTCACCACACTTAAACTCTGGCAAAAACGTCAAGCTGTTAGAGACAATCCTAAGTCCCAGGTTCACAGTCAACCTCAAGGTCATCACACTTTAACATGTAAATTTAAGGTAGCACCAAAACGGTGCTACCTAGCTTGACATTTTCAAGTTTCCCGAGGTCATCACAGTTCCCCCACCACTTCCCATATACCTACAGTGCGCGGGGCTGGACAGTCAGTCGCTCGGTGGCTGTCGTGGGGTGCGCATCGCGGTTGCAGTAATGGTGAAACGCGGGAGTTGTATCGGTTCAAGGTCACTCGAGCGGTGTCACATGACGGTTTAGGCAGAGTCACGTTGCAAACTTTGAGTTCCCTCGGCACTTTTGCTGTTTCTCGTCTAATTTCGCTCCAAGATGTCAAGGTCATTGAAACCTGACTGAAACTCGGAGCGTAGTGCGAGAAACAGCAAAAGTGCCTAAAAATTTTAGGTTTCAGCGTGACCTTGACCTTTGTGACATCGATGACGTCATAATGGTGACGTAAGGGGTGATGACGTCATCGCCACGTCATTTCTGCAACGTCATGGGTGTGACGTCACAGAATGACGTAATTGGTGATGACGTCATCGATTGCGTCATCGATGACGTCATCGATGACGTCATCGGTGGGGTCATTGACCTCGATGACGTCATCGCTCAGGTGACCTTGAACTGAGCCAGCTCCCGCGTTTCTCCACTACTAGCCAAAAATCTTAACGCTTATGCAATAATGTTTGGCCTTTAAAATTCCTTGTAGGAAATGATTCTTGGTTCAACACAAACGCCCAATAAGTAGGGGCTACAAG
The DNA here is from genome assembly GCA_030545055.2 of Neoaliturus tenellus. Lineage (NCBI taxonomy): Eukaryota > Metazoa > Arthropoda > Insecta > Hemiptera > Cicadellidae > Neoaliturus > Neoaliturus tenellus. Next base: position 24,662,230 of record CM061531.1, read on the forward strand.
ACGGATGGTTAGGCTCCTATCTTGGCCGGTAAATGCTACAGGACGGATGGTTTGCTCCTATCTTGGCCGGTAAATGCTACAAGACGGATGGTTAGGCTCCTATCTTGGCCGGTAAATTCTACAAGACGGATGGTTAGGCTCCTATCTTGGCCGGTAAATGCTACAAGACGGATGGTTAGGCTAGTATCTTGGCCGGTAAATGCTACAAGACGGATGGTTAGGCTCCTATCTTGGCCGGTAAATGCTACAAGACGGATGGTTAGGCTCCTATCTTGGCCGGTAAATGCTACAGGACGGATGGTTTGCTCCTATCTTGGCCGGTAAATGCTACAAGACGGATGGTTAGGCTCCTATCTTGGCCGGTAAATGCTACAGGACGGATGGTTTGTTCCTATCTTGGCCGGTAAATGCTACAAGACGAATGGTTAGGCTCCTATCTTGGCCGGTAAATTCTACAAGACGGATGGTTAGGCTCCTATCTTGGCCGGTAAATGCTACAGGACGGATGGTTTGCTCCTATCTTGGCCGGTAAATGCTACAAGACGGATGGTTAGGCTCCTATCTTGGCCGGTAAATGCTACAAGACGGATGGTTAGGTTCCTATCTTGGCCGGTAAATGCTACAAGACGAATGGTTAGGCTCCTATCTTGGCCGGTAAATGCTACAAGACGAATGGTTAGGCTAGTATCTTGGCCGGTAAATGCTACAAGACGAATGGTTAGGCTAGTATCTTGGCCGGTAAATGCTACAAGACGGATGGTTAGGCTCCTATCTTGGCCGGTAAATGCTACAAGACGGATGGTTAGGCTAGTATCTTGGCCGGTAAATGCTACAAGACGGATGGTTAGGTTCCTATCTTGGCCGGTAAATGCTACAAGACGAATGGTTAGGCTAGTATCTTGGCCGGTAAATGCTACAAGACGAATGGTTAGGCTAGTATCTTGGCCGGTAAATTCTACAAGACGGATGGTTAGGCTCCTATCTTGGCCGGTAAATGCTACAAGACGAATGGTTAGGCTAGTATCTTGGCCGGTAAATTCTACAAGACGGATGGTTAGGCTCCTATCTTGGCCGGTAAATGCTACAAGACGAATGGTTAGGCTCCTATCTTGGCCGGTAAATGCTACAAGACGAATGGTTAGGCTAGTATCTTGGCCGGTAAATGCTACAAGACGAATGGTTAGGCTAGTATCTTGGCCGGTAAATGCTACAAGACGGATGGTTAGGCTCCTATCTTGGCAAGTAAATTACTGTTAAAAGCAGCCTCAGAGATCAAAACGATGGATTCCAGGCGGAGAGCTTCGCATTTTCACATTAGGTTGGTTTTCAAGATTGGAAATTTGTATAAAGTTTTTATGTATAAAGTATACAGCTTATACAGCCTAATAAACTATACAGCCCTATGTGTAACTGACTGACTGACTGACTGACTCACTTATATGGGATAGAAATGTTTATCAACTTCCAATTCAGATAGTGAACCAAAATTTGGTATACTGATAGGATTAAATGTAAATAACGGTATCAGTTAACTGACACATACTTTCTCCCAACAATATATAAAAGATGTTAAAAGCTTCAAACATTAATTTCTTGATGACTCAGTCGGATAGCTACCGGCTGAGCAGCGCTCGTTTGACCCTACGCGCGTCTGTGACTTTTAACAACGTACTGCGTTTACCGCTAAACGAAAAATTTAATTTTCTCCGCAACAACTTGACGTAGAGCAATAATTTAAAATAATCCAGTATTTTGTGTAATTACATTTGAAATTTTCCCATTAGAATATCATTGGGATTGTTTGAGAATTTTAAACATCTGATAATGTACAGCTGTCATGTTTATGTATATATATATATATATATATATAAAAGTGTTAAAATTATATGCAAATTTCAAAAACTCCATAACATGTAGGGTGTTCCATAAGAAATTTTTAAGTTGACCGCCATATTGGAAAAATGGATGGAAATTTTGAAAAGTGAAATACATACCAAAAAGCAAAATAAAAAAGTAAAGGGGGTCACCCATAAGAAGAACACTGTCAGACATAAAATAAAAAAGTTAGCTTTTGTAACACTTTAGGCTGGACACCCGGTATAAATACTGTATATATATATATATATATATATATATATATATATATATATATATATATATATATATATATATATATATATATATTTATATACAGGGTGTTTCCAAACAACCTGGAAATATTTTGTGTATATATTCCTTAGGTCAATACAATCACAAAACATCAAGCCGCTAGCCGCCATTTTTAATTTTACACACAATAATTTTTATTTACGTAACGGATAGCTGTATCAACTTCATATTTGGCACGAACCTTTATCCTAACCACGTTCATTTTCAGAAAAAAAAATTTTTTTTCCGCTGTGTATTTTCAAAATGGCGGCCATTTTAAATTTTCAAACTCAAATATCTCAGAAACGGCAACTTTGATAAAACTTTTACAAGAGACAAAAAAGTTGACATATTTAATTATCTAACCAACGGTACCAAGTTTGTAAGGATCTGATAACAAATAACAGAGTTATTGTGATTTTTCTGCATAAAAACATTGAATTTGCATTATAATCAATGGAAATTAAGGTAATTTTAATAGAAAAATCACAATAACTCCGTTATTTGTTATGTGGCATTTTAATCATTAAATATCGTATTTATCAAACAAAAATGTTAATTTTACGTCATTATTTTACATATGATGTATACTGGCTTTATCTTACAACAATACGTTGCGGAACAGCTGATTCCTACAGAACCTCTCGTTTATTAGAAACAGCTGATTCACCGGAAACAGCAACAATGGAGGCAAATCAGCTGAGATGTTTACAATAAAATTGTAACTCAATGTTGTATTCCTGCATGAAATGGTCCACTCAAAACCAGTTTTTAATAATGTGTTTTTTCGTGAATAATATGTAACATTTATCGTGAATTTTTTATATTTATCGTGCTCATTATAAACATTGTAAGAAATAAGTATTTAAGTTCCTTTTAACATCTTTGTATAGTTTTAGTTTCCTAGTAATCAGTATTTTAGTTCAGTATTTTTTAATCATGCCTACTTTTAAGTTTTCTTATAAAGAAAAAGTAGACATGTTTTCAGTTTATATGAAGGCCAATAAAAACACTGCTAAAGCTGCTGAAGATTACTTAACCGGATATCCTGAACGAAACCAGCCTAATCGCACTTTTTTTCAAAAAAATAGAAAACAATTTAAGACTGTACGGCTCTTTTGAAAAAAGAAAATATTTTTCTTCAATTAAGCATAACGAAGACAAGGAAGTAGCTGTATTGGCATATTGGCATATGTATCACAACATAACAGGACATCCATAAGGTAAGTGGCGAAGGAATGTTCAACATCTGTTGGCACAGCGCACAGCATAATGAAGGGCCATAAGCTTCACCCCTACGTGCCAAGGCCAGTACAGACCTTACACCCAGGAGATAGTGCAAGAAGAATACAGTTTTGTAGGTACGTAATTTGTAATTTATTATATCAACTCTTTTAGTTACGCATAGATTAAATGTCAAATGATAACTGTCTAATGGAAAGGTTTGATAAATTCCTAATGCCCTCTCAGCTAACTTTTTTTGGATGTATTTTTATCGTTAAAGCATATTATAAAAAATAATTTATACTCAATCAGTTAATTTAACATCTAAGTTTTTATAGTAGAAACAATCATGATTTTTGGGCCGTACTTCTTAAAAGTTCCTGAAATGAAATAGTTCAGAGTAGATACAGAAAATGTACTAACTTACTGTTGTGAAAGACTATAAAAACAACAACGTTTAAATTTGAACGGTTTAATCCTAATTGTTATTATAGACTATAAAATGAACAATTTGGCAAAAGTAGATGAATGAAAATTGTAGTTGTGGTCGATTTTTATTTTGGTGGACGAAATTAGAATGTTTAATCTAACTAGGTACTACATCAAATTTATGTTTCAGGTGGATTCTGCGACAGGCAAGAAGGGAACCTGGCTTCTTGGGGAAAATACTATGGACGGATGAAAGCACTTTTTGTAATAATAAAATGTATAATAGAAGGCGTATCCATTATTGGTGCAAGGAAAACCCTCATATTGTGTATGCACGCGACAATCAAAGAAGATTTTCAGTAAAAGTGTGGTGTGGGGTTGTGGGGGGTCATGTCTTAGGACCTATTTTTTATGAGGGAAATTTAACTGGCAATCAGTATCTGCAGATGCTGCAAAACGAAATTGCTGATTTGATGGACGATCTTCCCTTAGATATAAGAATCAATTTGTTTTTCCTGCAAGACGGTGCGCCCCCCCACAACAAGAATGTTGTGAGGAACTTTTTAAACAATTTGTACGGTGACCGTTGGATGGGGACAAATGGGCCTGTAAGGTGGCCAGCAAGGTCACCAGACCTTACCCCCCTTGATTTTTTCATTTGGGGACATGTAAAGAACCTTGTATACAATCCCTCCCCACCAGACACTGTCGAAGACCTTAGGAACCGAATTTTGAATTCCTTTTTAATTATCAAGAGACAGTCCCTAGTGAAAGCCACCAACTTTTTAAAAAAGAGAGCAAAGCTGTGTATAAGGAAAGGTGGACATCAATTCGAACAATTTTTGTAATTAGGATATGTAAATAGGATCAATGTTTGTAAATGTTTCAATCATTTAACATTTTAGATTTAAAAAAATGAATGAATTGATGTTTAGGAAAGTAGCGATAACAAACTTAAACAAGATCTACAGTACTGAATAGCAAAATTGTGTAAATATTGGCAATCTTTTTAGGTGATTAAAAAATAAACAATTAATGAAATATTCGTCCTTTTCGCTAATTAGTATTGGGATTACTAATTAATTCACGGTTAAAATTTTAAAATTACAATTAAATTGAAAAAGTGGATATATAATGAATTTTTGTATCATAAAAAGTAATATCAGTGCCTTTATTTGTTTAACAGCTGATTTGCCTCCATTGTTGCGGTTTCCGGTGAATCAGCTGTTTATAATAAACGAGAGGTTCTGTAGGAATCAGCTGTTCCGCAACGTACTGTTGTAAGATAAAGCCAGTATACATCATATGTAAAATAATGACGTAAAATTAACATTTTGTTTGATAAATACGATATTTAATGATTAAAATGCCACATGTGTGGTATTTTTGTAATCAGGGAAAAAAGGTCTATCACATGAATGAGAAAAATAACCATGTGTGTATTACAAATTTTAAACTTGACTAACGTTTATAAAAAATGAAAAATTTTATAAAATTTTTATGCACTTTATTAAATTCTACGCAAAATTTGAAGCAACTTTCATCCCAAAAAATTTTTTTAACTCGAAAAATAAGCGAGTTATGTGCAATTTTAGTTTTAGGGCAAAAATGGTTTTTTGAGCGTAGCTAACGAATTAGATGGAATACCTTAAATGTCTTTTCACAATTTTTTCAGCTCATTATTACGCACAATTTTGCTAATTTAACCTTCCTTGTATCTCTTACGGTTTACGAGATCCTAATGGTGGCCCTAAAAAAATGAACACACTGTATATACAGGGTGTCCAGCTTCCACCTTTACAAACTTTTCCAGGTTATTAAGCATGCCAAAACAAACAGAAAAATCATATAAACATATGTCCGGAAATGCTTCGTTAAGGCCGTGCGGCCGCCAGTTACGCCAAACGAATCCGCACAGAGGTCAGGCCAGTCGAGGGTTTTTTCGTCGGCCGCAGCTTACTCACACACATGCAGTTCCCCTCCCCGCCGCCCCATTACCTCCACCGTTCACATCCATGACACGGACAGCTCTCATCACTTCCCTCGCATAACTTTCTCTTTTCAAAGGGCTTGGAAAGAGACGGCATCGGCGGTGTCCCTCGGAAAGAGTGTCCCCCGGTTTGTGGGACCTGTGCTAGCTGGTCCCTTAGATCTTCGATTACGAACACAAAAATGAATTAAAGCCGTGAAATAGTTGCATTTGATATTTAGAACATTGATTATTATCTTTTAAAAGCTTTGTGAAAATTATATTTTTGTCCAGTAAAAATTGATTCAAACTCTTATTAAAGTACACTTAAAGTAAACAGGAAATTTGAACCATTGATGTATGAAATTAACCGACTGAATTTATTCTATATTACTCATGATTAGTTATATTGTTTATTTATACATAGTATAACCGTTGGCAATACATGTAAAAATAAGACATTCATTTGATTTTATAACATTTATTGCAGAAAAGGAAAATTTCATCACTGGCAAAATATTGGAACATTGAAAAATCTACTCATAATACTAAATGTAACCTAATGCTTGTGGTAATATTGTCATTCATTCACAACATCACAGGTAAATGTTATTGCTAGTCTGCCTGGCAAGAATTTACCTAACTTCTTGCCTACCCTTATAGGCCTAACTTAAAACTCAAAACATAATTTTTTAGGTTAACCTAGAGGGCAAAACGACATTTGATAAATATACAGTTAAACAAAATTATTTGATTTTGGATGGAATGACATACAGTTATTATTAGCACAAGCGTTTTCGTAGTTTTTAATACATAAAACACTGTTATTGAATTAATCAAAACAAAGTTTAAATAAACTAATTTATGTATTATCTATTAATATCTATATATTAATACGCAAGCATGTTTCTTTTCCTCCTTTTTACTCAGCTTGTGTGCGTCGTAGGAGAAGCAGAAACCTGAGCATACCGTTAGAAATTTATAGTCCTGTAGATGAGCAGAATCCGATTCTAATTCACATCGGACTCCAGAGCTACGCCCCACAGGCTTTCAAAGTTCCAATGTTAATCTTATGGAGGAAAGAGAATCTAATGAATCATTAGACAGCTGTTGTAAAACCAACTGCTAGACAATTTGGAAGAACAGATGTTTGAGTTATAAAATGTTTTTAACTTCTTGGGTTCAGATCAACAAGAATTTTGATCGAATTTCGATCAGGAGGCGATCTCTAGTACTTATTTAATACGCTAAGGGTTTTTTTGTTATTGGGACTCCACCACATAAACTTAAGTGAATGACTGAATTTATTCTATAAAAAACGTTATTTTCTAAATAATTTATTATAGGCCTAATGTGGAAAAACGTTGTCTGCATACATGTTAAAAATGAAACTCAGCCATTTGGTTAACCAAAACCACATGAAACATAAAAAAAAACGATTCAGGCTGTGTATTTCATGTTACAATCATTTTTGTTTCTTGATTCGTTTTATTTTGATTTACTGCTTCTTATGAGCAGCTAATATGTATCCAGCGTTACGTGCCTTCAGTTCCCTAAAAATCCTGCTGTCCACTATTTCTGGAAGCATACACTCTTTGTAAAATCGCACCAGACCAGGAAGGACCTTGTGCTCCCAAAACTCTTCGTCAATGAAAATACGTACAATAAATAGTTCTCCTCTCTTTGAGTACACCACAAAGTCGCACCATCGTCTTTTGCATATATTTGTTTCTCCCTGAATTTGGTAATAATAGTGATAACAGTTCGCTAACAGTTGGTAATAATAGTGGTATTAATAGTTCGCTTTTTACGCGAAGCTTGCTACTCTCGATTTCCAAACTAAGGTTTTTTTTAGCTTCCTCGCCTAAAGCGTTCTCTTTTACTGAGGCTAGACATTTTATTTCAATTATCCCATCTGTTGAAACTAAACCGTCAGGACTAGCGTCAAGGAAGGGGTTTTCGATGTCAACAAATAAGCCACATTTTTCAACCGTCTGGTTGGTTTTCTTTTCGTACATTTCTCTTACCGTTTCTTCCATATCCCTTCCTAAAACTATTTTATAACCGATACTTTAACCTATTACCATAGAAAAACTAACCAGGTACCTAACCTATTACGATAAACTATTAATACTTTTGCGATAACCTATTATTACTTAGTAATAGGTTACAAATAACGATAAGCTATTACTCTTCGATAAATCTTCGGCAAGGTTTTTATCAGTTGTTGCACGAATCTTGTCAGAATCAACCCTTGAACTTATCAACCTCTTATGAAATTCACTCTTTACCCTGGAATTCATACTCCTTTTTTACGTCGCTTAAACCGTGCCATTTACAAATATTTAACCCTTCCCGGGCTACATTAAATCACGGGCTGAGACGGAATTATTTTAAGCAAAAGTTCAAAACATATTGTGATTTTTTTGTCATCAATTTGTTCCAAATAATTCATACGTTATAAAAACGCCGTTTTCATTGGTGAAACAATTTTTTTGCACATGTTATAAATAAAATAAAATTTGAGATTGAGACTGACTGCGGTGAGACAGTAAGGGACACAAATATACAAAGTACCTCCAGCCTCCATCTCTCTAATTTTGGCGACAACTGTAACGGTGCCTGTTGGGGGGTGCAGATGGTTTCCAAAAACTGTATTGTGAACGCAATGAGTCATGCTGGACAAACCAGGTTGGCTGGACCCGTCAGACGGTCGGACTGATAGGTTACACTCTTGTTTCCTTATTTTGCCCTCTTAGTCCTTTAGCCGCTAGGTGATGATGAGGTGATATAGACTTTTTTTTTTATTTAGTACTATACTTAAAATAAAGTAGTTTTTCTATGGTGTTAATGACTTCATAAGGCCATAACATCAAGTAAATTTTTGCTATATGGTTATCGCCTCTATTGGAGAACTATAGTCCGTTTTTTAAGCCTGATCCTTCTCGAGAAAATTGGGGTGGGGGAGGGATTTAAACTGTAAACAAAACATTTAAACTGTAAACAACACATTTAAACTCGTGACAAACGTGTGTCGAGTATCGGATTTCCTCAAATAACGTTTTAAATAAGTTATAATATCTTTCAGTAGCTCCTAGTCAGCTGTTATATTTTTAAGCCAAACCTATTCCATGTTAAAAAGTAACAGTTCTAAAGTAAACTGATTAAAAAACAACTGCTACCAATAATATTGTAAAACTGATACACATTATGTTGTGATGTAAAATTATCAGCTGGTATGCAACAGTGAAATAAAACAAAAACAACAAAAAAACCAACAAAAAAACCAAAAGGCTTCAGCCAATGGGATAGTAGCAAGTATAAACAAACCCCCTCCACCATCTCTCCCTTGAAGGATCAGGTTTAAAAAAACGGACTATAGCTCCAATAATAATTAGAACTAGAGATCGTCTCCTGATCGAAATTCGATCAAAATTTTAGTTGATCTTGACCAACAAAGTTTAAAAACTTTTTATAACTGAAACATCTGTTCTTCATGCTTTTCTAGTAGTTGTTTTTTACAACAGCTGTCTAATGATTCAATTAATTCTCCTTCCCCTATAAGATTAACATTGGAACTTTGAAAGCCTGTGGGGAGTAGCCCTGGAGTCCGATGTGATTTAGAATGTAATGTAGAAGGTATGTACAGGACTATACCTTTCTAACGGTATGCGCGGATTTCTCCTACGATGCACACAAGCTGAGAAAAAAGGAGGAAACGAAACATGCTTGCCTATTAATATATAGAAGATTATAGGTGTTTCTAATAAAAATGAAACAGCTGGATTTTTATTAATTCACAATTCTTTGATATTACCAACACTTTCAGCGCTCTGACGTCAAATGCCTTGTGACGTCACCTAAAAAGCAATATCAAAACAATAGTTTGTTTTTGTTTACATGGGATGTTTTCCGTAAACTTCATTAAAATATTCTCGTGTTTTGTTTTAAAAATTTGTAATGTATAGTGTATGGTGTTTTAAAACTGATTTTTCATTCAATGACAATTTTGTTCATAAATGTGGTTATTTCATATTGACTCGAAGTTCAATTTAAATATCTGAGTGTTTTGAATAGTTTTGTGTGTTGTATTACGACCATGCTAAACAATTTTTACTTTGGAAGATTAGAAAGATTGTACTGACAACAATGAGGAAGAAATAGGCGTATTTAATTTACCTAATAATCAGAAAGTACCTTCTAGATGGTTGGGCTAAACGTTAAACATCAATTATGTCAACGAAGCTATAGTTGCCTGCTAGCAACTTTTCTTCGAAAAATTCATGAAACTATCATGGGTACCGAGATTGAGCGTGTGAAGATTCATTTCCAGCCTACTCATGAAAATTAATTGAAAGCATCAGGATCTGATTTATAAATTTTAATGAAGACACTACAATCAATTATGTAGCTGTGAAGAATTAAGATGATACGCCAATAACCTAACTCAGAAGTGACGAAAGTAGTATGGCAAAGACAACAACAGACATTTTTCAATCCAAGCAGCACAATTTTTAATTGTATTACTATATTTCATTCATTATAACGAATAGCCTACCAGTTAATATGTTATTTTCATATAAAATGTTTGAATCGTTGTGGTTAAATATTTGTACACATTTCATACTCATAGTTTAGGAAAGTACCGTGTGTAGGCTAAATAAATGGTATTGCCAACAATTTCATTAGAGACCAAGAATAAAGTTAGGTCTACCGAAAGTCAACTATTGAATTTTTAATTCCTGTAAAAATTAGTATCACTTTGTGTCCGAAAACTATATGTTAAGAATAAAATTATTTGAGTTAGACAATTGTTTAAACTTTTTCATGAATAGTGAAAGCAAATAATTCATAATATTTAGGACGATAGGTACCTTTTTAAAAACTAAATATTAGAAATGAATACATTCCATTGTAGTACATCTCTAGGTGAGTTGTTAGGGTTAGGGTTGAGCGGAAAATGTTTTCATTTTCGCTATCAGCTGATGCTAAAAGGCAAACAAAAATGGCAGCACTCCGGCTAAAAAGTTCTCTTTAAACTATTATACGAATGTTTCTCATGTCACACGGCCAGCAGTAAAGGGTTGGTGGTGTTGCAAAATTAAAATTGTATGTTAGTTTAAAAAAGCAAAAGTGGCGGGTACACTTAACTTTATTTAACCTTTTAATTTGTTGCTTGATGAATTATTATTTTTATTTTTCACGAGGTGGCCCGTGCGCAAATTGCGCATTTTATGATTCTGTATGAGTGAAACTCACCTAGAGTACGTGAATGTTGATTATGAAGTGACAGAAATCTATTTTTGTTTACTTTTTTGCTTTTAAAATTCATCTGAAGGCAATCAGCTGTTAAATTACAATTCACATTAAAGAAATTGCAATAAAAGTTGGTCAACATTTTAAAGCGCCCTCTAGAAATAAATCAAAGGCGAGGGGGGCGAAGCCCGAAACAATATGACCTTTTTAATTGCGATTCGTCACTGCGGTATATCCTAAGCTTTAAAAGGACAACTCAATCTTAAAAATCGGTTCAGTAGGTCGAGAGAAAAGGGACGTAACAGACGAAACCCTTATAGAAATAAGAAGATAGATGCCGAAGCTAATCTCAGGGCCTTAGAATTAATTTTGTGACAATTGTATGGATGATTTAAAAATACAATAACAAGATTTAATATCTTACATTTATACATATTAAGGCAGTTTAGTTTTTATTTTCAAACTGATGAAATTTCTAACACCATACATTGATATTTTGCCATAAGAAAACATCCCTTGGCGACGGAAAGGTACTCATCCCTTGGCGGTGGTGACCGAGGACTAGGCGCTACCTTTAGAACGTGGGGACACGGTGCGAGAGAGATAGAAATAGAAATCTTGCTGTCGGCTCGTGCGCGTCTAAAAGCATTTCGACTGCCCTTTGTGTGAGTAACTGCTAGTGCGCGCTGCGTCAGATTTAATGTGGGCTGAAAATAAAAAGTTTTTTGTACACCATTACGTAAAAAAAATTATTTTTATATAAAGCTTTATGGAATGTTACCTTACTAGTCAAGCTCCAGGGTGTAGCGCAAATTTTAGACAAATTGCACAAAAGATACCAGAGATAATTTTTTTATTTATTAATATAATAAAAATTTTATTGAAAATCATTAATCTCACCCTTGTGTGTATTTTAAATAAGCCTTTAAGCCAATTCTGAGAAAAATATGTTAATCCGTTTCCACGTGGTGTACTTTACAAAATGCCGCTAAAATGCTACTTCAAACGCAAAAATATATTATATAACGGGATTATTTTTTCAAAAACAGAATGTTTACCGAATGGTTGAGTGCCAATAAACATAAATCAATAAAAAAGTACAAGAAAAATTTTTTGACCGCACCACCTTAAGCCGCTAGCCGCCAATTTGTTTTTTACACTTAAGAATTTTTATTTCCGAAACGGGTTGTTGTACGGAATTCATTTTTTTTTTTTTTTTTTTTTTTTTTTTTTTTTTTTTTTTTTTTTTTTTTGAGGAGAGGCGGAAAAATGCATTACGCACACAGGTGGCCAGCCTGTAGTGTGGGGCTCCCCTAAAAAACGGGTTTACCCACTAAAAAACCTCCTCTACTCTTAGGAATCTAACCTGGAATTGTTTGTCACATTACGTCAGGCTAGGCCTAAATTTGGCTTACGCCCGTGGGGCTCGCTCCTTATCCAGCCGCTCTATCAAGGGATCTGGGCCACTTCGCGGTCCAGATCGGTTTTCTTTTCCAGGAGGATGCCCCGGACGAACTGTGACAAACAATCCCAGTTGCCCTCATCCTCCAAAATCTTTTGGCAGACCGAGTCCACCGAAAATGCACCAAAGATTTGTGTGGCCTCCAGGCGGGGCCCTTCCCAACGGGGACAGCGGAAGAATGTGTGTTCCGCATCGTCGGGAACACCCGGGCAATAAATGCAGTCCGGTGAACCGGTCTTTCCCATCCGGTTCAGGTACGACCGAAAATAGCCGTGACCTGTCAAAAATTGGGTCAGGTAGTAGTCCACCTCCCCATGCCGCCGTTCCAACCATGGATGGACCTGCTTGATAAGTCGCGCAGTCCATCATCCTCGGGTGTCGTGCTCCCAGCTGTGTTGCCACTGCTGGAAGGTTCGGGAGCGCTCTTCTGTTCTTGCCGTGTCCTTGCCGATCTCGCCTTGTCTCTGGTAAATCGCTTTCCTCTCCCCTGCCAAGAGCTTGACAGGGATGACTCCGGCGACCACCAGGACGGCAGGCTCGGACACTGTCCGGTAGGCGGAACACACCCGGAGCGCAGCTTGACGCTGAACCCGGGCGAGTCGCAACCTGTAGCACTCCTTATCTAGAGCGCCTGCCCACACCTCTGCCCCGTAAAGAAGCACGGACTGGACCGCGGACATCAACAGACGTCTTCTGCTGGATCGGGGACCCCCGACATTGGCCATCAGCCTACTAAGGTAAGTCACTACCTTGGCGGCCTTGTCCGCCGTACGGAAGATCTGATCCCTCCAGCTTAACTTGGTGTCCACCATAACCCCGAGGTATTTGGCGGCACGAGTTGATGTGACCACCTCCCTTCCCACTCGAAACGGGACGACGGTGTCGATCCTCTTCTTCGTAAAAATCACGATCTCCGTCTTACTGAGAGCAAGTGAGAGACCGTGATCGGACATCCAGTTGTTGACCACCCGCATAACTCGGTTCAACTTCAGTTGGGCCAGCTCAACGTTGCGTGCAGCAATGAGAGCTGCGACGTCATCGGCGTACCCAACCAAAGTGGTTTCCTCAGGCATCTCGGACCTCAGGAGGCTGTCATAGGCAACGTTCCAGAGATCCGGGCCGAGTATTGAACCTTGTGCGGCACCAGAAGTGACTTCCATCGTCCGCGTTCCGTCCCTCGTGTCATAAATCAGGCTTCGAGAGCGTAGATAATCCTCGATGAGCCGCAACAGATATGCAGGAATACGAAAGGTGTTGCGAAGCGCATCCAACATATCGGCCCACCTCGCCGAGTTGAAGGCATTCTTGACATCAAGCGTAACAAGAAGCACTACTCGGCGGGAGAAATGGTTGTGGCTCTCGGCTCTCTCCACAGCTCTCTGAACTTCGGTGACAGCGTCGATCGTTGACCGTCCCTTTCTGAAGCCGTACTGATGGGGGCATAAGTCCCCGGCAGCTTCCACGGCAGAAGTCAGGCGGGAACGGATCAGCTTCTCGAACAGCTTCCCAGCCGTGTCCAACATGCAGAGAGGCCTGTGGGACGACGGCAGCTCGGGATCACCTTTGCCCTTGCTGATCAGTACAAGCCTGGCTGTTTTCCAGGGAGCCGGAAACACCCCTTCTACCAAACAGGCATTGTACATTCTCAACAACAAGTCAGCGTTGATTGAAAATACTTTCCTTAAAGCCTCACTGGGAATCCCATCCGGGCCAGGAGCCTTGTTGCTCTTCAGGGAGAGAACGGAGGTTTCCAGCTCCTCGAAAGTGAAAAGTGGAACGTCCTCTACCCGTCCGAAGTCAACCGGCGGTCGCTGTGGATGTTCAGGAAACAACGCAGCGACGATCCTCCCCATGGTGGCGCCCTCCATGATGGAAGGTGGAGAGCGGGCGCCGAGTTTCTGTGTTACAAGTTTGTAACCCAGGCCCCACGGGTCGGAATCAACGTCGTCACGAAGTCTCCTCCAGCTATTCGCCTTGCTCCTGTTGATCGCCTGGCGGAGAGATTTTCTCGCAGCTTTATAGGCCTCCGACTTACGAACTCTGTCTGCGGGAATTCTCGCTCTAGTGGCGGCTCGTCTAGTTCTTAAACATGTTCTTCTGAGTTCCGCAATCTCTTCAGTCCACCAGTAAACGGGTTGTTTGTCGCGTCGGGGTTTCCTTCGAGGCATAGACTGGTCGCAGGCCGAGACGATAAGTTCCATCGTGGATGTTACTAGTGCCTCGGGTCCAGCCTCACCAGGATTCCCCTGCGCTCCCCGAGAGATGACTTCGGTGAACTTGACCACGTCCAGTTTGTTGGTGTTCCACCGGCGTGGCCCTTCCCGAGATGCGGAAACTCGACGATTTGCCTGATCATGCAGGTCAAACACGATGTATTGGTGGTCGCTACCCGTGTAGTCCTCCACAACCCTCCAGCCAGAGATCCTCGGAAGGAGCGACTCAGACGCAAAGGTGACGTCAGGGATCGTGCCTCTCTGCCCGGGGCGCCGAAAAGTAGGTGTGTCGCCCTGGTTGAGGACGACAAGACCGGCCCTGGCGATGAAATCCAGGATGTATTTCCCCCGGGAGCTGGTAGAGGGCATTCCCCACTCGACGGCCCTGGCGTTGAAATCGCCACCAACGACGACATGCCCGGTGGTGCCAAGAACGCACTCCTCTAGGCTATCTATCTTGTCGCGGAAGTCCTGGACGGCCTCGTTGGGTGTGAGGTAGCAACTGAAGATAGTCACGTCCCTACACCGAACCCAGACGAATCCTCGGCCGCGCCCGTGACTCCGCACCAAGACATCTCGTGTATTACGTGCCCAAAATGCAGCAGTACCGAGGCTGTCCGAGATCCAAATGTTTGGGTCTCTGTCCCGATACTGTTCGCTGATAAGGAGCGCGTCAGCACCAAGTTCTCGGGCGAGCTGATCTAGAAGGTTATCAGCTCCCCAGGATCTAT
Organism: Neoaliturus tenellus; assembly: GCA_030545055.2. Lineage (NCBI taxonomy): Eukaryota > Metazoa > Arthropoda > Insecta > Hemiptera > Cicadellidae > Neoaliturus > Neoaliturus tenellus. Next base: position 24,677,662 of record CM061531.1, read on the forward strand.
GACGGTTGGCCTGGAGGATGCGAATTACCGGCCGCTACCTTTTGCCTGTTCAAGTGCGGCTCTGAAGGCACCGCACTGACCAGACCCGGGTAAGTGACCGAGGGCACTGGAGCCTGAATCCTTGCAGAGGAAGCAGGAGGGGCTCGAGGAACATTCCTTACGTTTGTGGCCCTGGCTTCCACACTGGAAGCAGTTGGCACTCCTGTCGGGCCCTTTACAGTTTCGGGAGGAGTGGCCGAAACCGAGACAGCGGAAGCATCTCGAAACTACCACTCTCCGTTTGAGCCTGCAACTGACCCAACCGACTCTGAGGTGCTGAAGGCTAAGCAGCTTATTGGCGTGCTTTTCGCCCATCTCAGCAACAGCCATCCGGAGTTGACTTCGGTTGGGCTTAGTCAGCCATACCCTCACTCCATCAGCCGGTATCTCCGGGAGTGCCACCTGGATCGCACGGGTCACCTCCTCTTCGGTGGAGAGGGCATCAAGGTCCCGAATCTCGACCGAACACTTCGGTTCTAGGGCCTTGATTGAGCCTTTGTCCCCAAGTGCAGTCTTGAGGGAAGCGGCAAAACCAATCTTGTCACTCGACTTCCCCAGTTCGAGGAGGACATCCCCGTTCTGGGTTCGCCGAATAGACTTGATAACGGCGTCGGTCTCTTCCGGTTTGGCCTGCGATCTAATCTGACCCAGAACATCGGCAAAAGATCGCCCCCCTAAGGGCTTGATCAAGATTGCCTCCGTCCTGGGCTTCTTAGGCCTGGGTTGTTTAGGCTTTCTGACAGACTTGCCAGAGGCCTCCCCAACCGGGTTTGAGACTTGCGTCCGCTCCACCCTCGACGCACTTTTCGAAGCCACCTCCGCTTGCTTCTGTCTCCTCCTTTCTTTCTTAGACAGGCGCGTCTTCCAGCCCCCCAAAGGTGTTGAGGCAGAGTTTTCTGCCAAGGCAGGACTAGCCGCCGGAGCAGGAACCTCTGCAGGAGTAGCCGCTGGAATCACGGAAGCGCCCGGGGCGGACTCAGTAGCCTGGACAGGAGATGTCTGCGATGCCGCAGTGACAAAAACCGGTCTCGGCACCGAGTCCACCTCAACAAGCTCAGGGCTTCCCGGCGAAGAACCGCTCTGCCTCTTATTTCGCTTTCTGGCTTGAGTCTGGGACTCAGCCAGATGAGCTTGAGGCGAAGCAGACATAACTCGGTTCACAACGTCGCGCTCCTGCTTCATTGCCTTCAGCCTGATCTTCCGGCATTCCTCGATTTCGCCAAGGAAATCCTCGAGTTTCGGAATTCCGTCCTTAATCGCCTGTTTGACGTTCTTCTGAATAAGGAGAGCCTTGGCCATCTCCTTCAAAAGATCGTTCATTTTCTTCAGACATGAGTCTTCCTCCTCGTTGGCATCGTCCTGCTGCTGCCGAAGCATTTGCATCTCGAATGCCGGACGAAAAGGGCTCTTCCTGGGAGGAATTCCTTGCATCCCGGCTAGAGTTGTTACCGGCTCATGCACCCCCATACCCAGCTTAACCTCATCCTTCTCCTTTCCGGTTACGGCCGACGATCCGGCGACACCAGCAGCCTTGAACGGGATCGGCGGAGGGGAGGCTTTAATTCCCCCCGTCGGCGTCCCAGTCTTCGAGGTCGGAGACCTCTGCAGTTTTGAGCTGCGCTTAAAGGCGGCCTGCTCATTCTCCTTTAATTTCGTGTTTTGGTTTTGAAAATCCATACTTTTGTTTCACCAGCGCATCGTGCGGCAAGAGGCGGCCCTTCATTGGCCGGGAGCGGGTACACCCTCGGAGGTCTACCCCCCGTAGGAGATAAGACACCCCTACCCCAGGACTCTGGGGCCCGAAACCTCCGTTTGCCCAGCACCGATACACAAAATGTGCCGGACGTGCTGGGGGTCGCACCGTGGCAATGCAGAGTCCGATCTCTGCATCCATGCCGCACTTCCTGACTAAGGTCCGAAGCGGCTGGCTTCTGACGACACACTGGAGGAGACCATCGGCAGTGCGAGGCACACATCAGTCCCTGCAACACAACAGGGACACTCCCAGGACCCCCCAGCGTGCGCCGGTCCAAAGAAGGTGGAAAGACACCCTTGATTCGGGGTCGAAAACAAGAAGGTGAGCAAGGTTAGCTCAGGAAAGAATAAAGACGGTGAGCTAAGGCCTGAAAGATGAGAAGAAAGGCCCTAGCTCGGGAAGAACTGTGAGGAGGGTCTCACAGCTTGGCTCAGGTACCCCGGGGTCTCCAAGAAACACCCGTACAGTGGAAATCCCACTGCCCCTGAGGGATGGAATTCATATTTGGCATGTACCTTAATCACACCAATGCTCATTTTTAGAAAAAATATTATTTTTTCCCGATGTATATTTTCAAAATGGCGGCCATTTTAAATTTTTAAACTCAAATATCTCAATAAGCGTGAAATCTATAAAAATTTTACTAGACACAAAAAAGTTGACAAATTAAATTATCTAAACAATGATACTAAGTTTGTAAGGATCTGACTACAAATATGGAGTTAATGAGATTTTTCGCTTAAAATAACCTAAATTTGCATGAATCATAGTGCAAAATCAGTGTTTTTGTCCAGTAAAACCACAATTACTTCCTTATTTGTTGTCGGATCCTTACAAACTTGGTATCATTGTTTAGATAATATAATTTGTCAACTTTTTTGTGTCTAGTAAATTTTTTATAAAATTTACGGTTTTTGAGATATTTGAGTTTAAAATTTTAAAACGGCCGCCATTTTGAAAATATACATCGGAAAAAAATAATATTTTTTCTAAAAATGAGCATTGGTGTGATTAAGGTACATGCCAAATATGAATTCCATACAACAACCCGTTTCGGAAATAAATATTCTTAAGTGTAAAAAACAAAATGGCGGCTAGCGGCTTAACGAAGCATTTCCGGACATATGTTTATATGATTTTCTGTTTGTTTTGGCATGCTTAATAACCTGGAAAAGTTTGTAAAGGTGGAAGCTGGACACCCTGTATATTATTACTAATACTCACAATATTGTATTGGATGTCACTGATCTAGAACTAAATGTAACATTGGTATAGCTTAAAAATAAATTTCTCTAATAAATTTCTAAAATAGAAATACTTTAAATAATGAATATGATCGCACTTACACAGCCTTAACCAATTTTATACTATTTGATGCAAATATTGTATAGCCTTTATGAGACGAAACAATTCCGCATTGTTTAGAACAATTGAGTTGTATAATTTGCTGGTTTTTATTTTATACCTCAATATATATTTAAATGTATACGAACAATTGAACCGTTTTTATGCACAACTATTGAAGTGAATATCATAAATTTACAACCCACGTTTAGCAGAGGAATGTAAATAACACATTACCCCGGTTTATTTCGACTAACAACTCCTTCTTAAAGCAAATGGTGCGTATTTCCTCTATTTTAAATACATTTTCCTAGGGACTGAAATTGGATATACTCAAAAGGTTTTCACGAAGAATATGGGGGAATGGTATACAGTTTATAACCTAGAATAATTTGTTATGTTTCCTTAATCGAAACATTATGTTAAACCTACCAAGGGAGTTGTAGAACGTTTTAGATAAAAAATCTATGTATTTAAAATCAGTAGTACAAAAAAAATACATAGTTTGAAATACCTTTATGATTTTCAGTAATAAGCTGAATTATGCCAGTTCATCCCAGGCAGCTTCACGATGCACAAGGGTAGTTTCGTCTGAGCGGCAAGTTAATAAAGCAAGATCATATTGAGCAACGATTCGTCCTGTAGATTACTGTTATAATGAAAACGAGTAAAAATTAAAAAATTAGAGTATTTTGGCCTTACAAAAAAAAGAGAAAAAGAAGAAGAAAAATACATAGTGTCCATAAATGATTAGTACCTACAATTTCAATCCTAAACCAGCCTGTTATATTTCAAGGAATGATGTCTCTATCATGTGTGTTGTACGGAGTAAATAACAAAGTTTTTCATTACTCGACATTTTTTCTGGTTTTGTTCATTTTTGTCGATATTAGGCCTCCTACCTAAATTAAAGTTATGTCTTATTGTTAGTTAAGCATAAAATATGTTTTACAAAGATTTAACCAATAACTAAAGTAAGCCGTAATTTTTTCAACATAAAAGTAAGTATACAACAAACATCCAACATTAAAATTAAAACTACTACTCACATGAGCTAAAAGTTTGTTCTTTGCAAAACACATGTCATTCATCGCTCTCTTAAAAGTCAATGTCTATTTTTTTTTTTTTTTTTTTTTTTTTTTTTTTTTTTTTTAATATGAAGTGTGTATTATTTAAAATTTTGAACCATAATATTGACAAAATTAACACATTTGGAAAACATGACCGGTAAAACCATCATTTAGTCAGTACAACCAACACTGATAGAACATCAAACGTTGAGAAATGACAGAGTGGTTTAATATTGAAATTGTACTAATCATTTGTTGACACCGGTATTGTTAGGCCAGTTTTGCTTGTCATGTTTCCTGTTTATCTAAATCATAGTCATATTAATGGAAGATGCAATCTATTGTAAAACATTGTGTTTTAAAACACCACAAATAATAATTACACTTCTCTCTGTTAGTTATTAGCTTATTAGTCTTGTTAGGTCTTCTTTGTTATAAAAGGAACCATTTCTCCTACAAATTTCACAAAATAGTTTTTGTGTTTTCACGTGTTAGCATTATTCGAAGGTTTGAAGAATTTCACCAAAACTACTATGGAACTTCCTGTAATTAAACCCAAACGAGTATAAAATACGTATTTCTCTTCAAACAGAATTATTGAATATTTATGTTTTCTCAAGAATAGTTTATTTTAGGCCTTTATATAAAAAATAATTACATAACAATCGACATAATGTTTCAAAATATACTTTCATGATAAAAACTAAAACTGTGTTCCCCTCAATGCTGTTAGGAGCATTTCAGTTGTCTTTAGGTTAAAAACGACTCCTTGCTTAAAAGCTTCATGAATATTTTGAAGTCTAGAGTTTAAATCACGTTGTCAAACAGAGGGTGCAAAGAAAGGTATTATAATATTCATACCATTCTAAAAAGTACAAACAAGTTGTTGTGTATAAAATATAGTGTTAAATTTTCTATTACACATGGATGAGTTTTTATTGCATAAGGTTTGTGTGAATGTTTATATTTAATTTACTATAAAGTGTGTAAATTAAGTATGGAAACAAATCTGTATCTTTTAAACCAAAATAGATAGAAATATTTGGTTTGTGGCATTGACTGTTAACCAAGGTTCCGGAATTTTTTGCATCTGAAAAAATGTTTCACCCCCTCAGGGGAGGTAGAGGTAGGGGGTAACTTAATTTTTTTAAATAGCAACCCCTATTGAGTGACCCCTCATTTTGAAGGGTTTGTCAAAAGAAATACAATGCCGTAAACCCGAGGTCGGTATCTTACCCTTAACCAGAATGGCGGCCATTTTAAATTTCGAGATGGGCAAACGAAATCCAGTGTGGATACCCATATTTACCTTTTAAATGGGTTACATTGGGTAAGCCGAACTCCAGATTCCATTATTAGATTAAAAAGTGGATGTTTTTGTCGTATTGAAAATTTTGCCCCAGCCCCCAAAATAGGGGATTTTGGGGGCAGCCCCAAATTTTTAAACGCAAACCCCTATTGATTGATCCCTCGTTTTGAAGGGTTTGTCAAGACAAAAGCAGTGGCACAAATCTTAGGTCGATATGTCATCCCTAGGCGAAATGGCAGGCATTCAACATTTTTAATTGGTGAAATGGGCGCTTTTTTACCCAATCAAGTTTTTGAATGCCTGCCATTTCGTCTAGGGATGACATATCGACCTAAGATTTGTGCCACTGCTTTTGTCTTGACAAACCCTTCAAAACGAGGGGTCACTCAATAGGGGTTTGCGTTTTAAAATTTGGGGCTGCCGCCAAAATCCCCTATTTTGGGGGCTGGGGCAAAAAATTTTTTCTGGTGCAAAAAATTCCGGAACCTTGGTTAACAGTCAATGCCACAAACCAAATATTTCAATCTATTTTGGTTTAAAAAATACAGATTTGTTTCCATACTTAATTTACGCACATATTTTCAACTTCAGCAGCTAAGTACGGGGTAACAACTGGTAATCCATGATTCACTCATACACTATACACTACTTTGTAAAGAGATATTTTATTTTACGAGTTGAGTAGTTAATATAGAGTATTAATATTATTTTTTGTTAACTTTTTATTCGTTATTAATATACGTAATAAGTCCATCATGTCTGGCTCTCTATTTTTATCATTGTTTCTTAAGCTTGTTACGTCACTAAAACATCTAAAACCTAATTAAACTTATGACAGGATAGTTCAACAAGCTAATTCATCTTAGATTAGGTCACAAATAGAAAGACAATGCAATAACATACCTTTTACCGCTCGAAGTGTGTTGAATTGTAGAAAACTAAATATATTCCGTTCAAAATTAATTTGCTGCTGAATTGTTGATTTCAATACCCCCAATTTTTCCGTCCATCCCCTTGCCAAGACTTAGAATCCAATCAATCAGAGTAAAATGTAAAATCAAAGAGGTTTTCCCTACATACTACAGGAACAAGTAGGAGGTCGAAAACTTTACAATGAAATAAGAAATATATTTAAACCTATTCAAACGGTATTGTTAAAATATTATATTAATTAAAATAAAATTTTCTGGAAACTCCGTAGAAAACAAATGGTAATCCACTTTTGATGTTTGAAATTGAAAAAAGAAGAGCTTGAAACCAGTTGGAGGGAATGTCACGATCGTCAATGCTGTCATCTTCATCTAAACTTCAAGTTTAAAATTAAAATAACATCCGAAAATGAAGAAAAATATTGCATTTCAGGATCGAAAGGAAGTAATTTTTTAATCACACCATCCCGCCATTAATTTTAACCTTAATTATCTACTCCCTTTAACCCCTTCTCTTACCCTATCATATCTTATTCTCCTCTCACTTTTTTTGTTTCTTTCACCTCAGATTTGCTTTTTAATAAAGCTTTTCCCACCCTGTAATCTTAATTCAATTTTAAAATGTTTCAATCATCTGTTCTTATTTTTCACATGTTTTTTTTTTTTTTTTTTAATTTCAATTCAAAAGTTAGAAACAAGACAGTGTTATATATAGAGACAAAAATTATTTTGAATTTGTAATTAATACTTGAAGAAAAGAGAGTGAATATTTAAAGAAGCATGAAAAGGACATTATTTAAATAGAAGAACTTGCTAATAATACAAAAGCGAACTCCTACTTATTGAAAGTTTGTTATGAAATGGTTGGTGCTATATAGGTTTTACCTAAAACATTGGTTTTCAAATTGAACTGAATTATAATTCCTTGAATGTTGAATTATTGTAATTGTTTCCACATTCTATTGTTTTATTAAATTTAATTTATATTTCAATTCAACGAATAGCTATGAGTTGCCAGATCCCTTCTAATTCTGGCTGGTCCACTATTCGAAGGCACATTATTTTTTTAACAATCTGTTTAAAACCTCACAATAATGAATATTAAATTGCCATTATTCTTACACTTTCGATAAAAGTTGGTAATTTATTAATTTTTATACTTACTATTTTCAGAGATCTGCAATAATGAAATAAATTAGTAAGTTTAGTATATTTGTAATCCGTAGAAATGACCACAAAAATCTACTCACAATAGTTACAGTACTGTGTAACCTACAGCAATTACATTAAATCACGAAAATGTTATTTTCTCTTCGTTCAATGTTTTAACGACCAGAATAATTTATATTTATTGCACCATATTTCCTGTTTTTGTTGTTATATGGAGAACGGTAAGTTACAATAGTAACATAAATTGTGATGTCTTTGTTACGAAACTTGTTTAAAAAGTATTGGGTTCTTTTTTATTAAGCTCTCTTAAAACAAACTGTTTTTAAACACTCGTAAGACAAACACAACCGTAGACTACGTGAATAAAACATTTTCAGACTCCCAGGAAACTATGTCTTTGAAAGAACTACAGTACTGCAATACCTTATGCACGTCCAGACCAACCATTAAGTCCTGATTATAATACAAAGGAAGCTACGGAACTTGAAATGATTGAAGATGTAATGTGCAATCCAGTCAACATTTACTGATGAACTATTGTATAAATTCTACCTTAAAAACTTGGGCCTATGAAATAGTAATCATAGTGCCACTCACCCACCATGGTTATGGCGATACCAAAGCAATTACGGTAAAAATTTGTTTATGTTCACAGGACACAGGAAGACGTCTGTTTACAGGATCAAATTTCGTAGTGTAAGCAATTTTATTTTGGGTTGGTAAGGGGCCGTATCTAAAATCCCCCAAGCTGCCGTTGATGTAGATGGCAATTGCTATTCATATTTTAGGTGACTCATGCGCTAGGAGGTTCTCGGAGTATCTTGGTCTTCTGACCAGAGCTGATATTTACGTGCAGTCCTCATGCTCGTGGGGTTTTTGCCGGAGCGAAGGTAGTCGACATCAAGGATTTTTTTATAAATTTAAACCCAGTCCTTTAGCCCCACATTCCGTTAGTGCTTATGGTGTGGACCAATGATTTTTTTAGCGAAACTGCCCCCTGGGTTTTTAAGAGTCAATTTTTGTCCCTAATTAACTTAACTCGCAGAAGGTATCCCGACATAGTTATTGTTTTCACAACTTAACCGCTATTTCCGCGCATTAGTCGTAATGCTAATGCAGTATAAAGTAAATAGATTTTTGCTCACTCTCAGATCTGACATGGTTCGGGTAGTACGCTTAACTGGGGATTTTGCCAACCACGAATTTTTCCATGCACACTATGGTAGGGTTGATGGCATTCATTATAATTTTTCGGCCATCGCATACTCTTATACATTCTCGCTGACCATATAAAGCGTTGAACCCAGGCGGATCACCCGCCTAACATCGTTTGAATCCCCACCATAAGAAAAGTAAGTGAATAAGTAAATATTAAAAAACTTTGATTCCTAGGAGAAGAGCAGGGTTAGGGAAAAAAATAAAAATAAAAGAAGTAATAATTGAATAAATAAAACAAAATAGGTTAAATAAATTGATTAAATAACATCGGAGAGTACACAAAGCAAAATTTTTGTTGTTGTACAAAATGAGTAGGCAGAGTTTTAGGTGTCCCCCCTCGCACCCTCCGTCCAGGAGTGGGAACAAGCCATCGAGAGTCTTCGAAGGGCCCTTGCTAAGACGGAAAGGATGTATAATAGAGACAGGACCCCCGCCACTATCAAGCCCGGGGATTGGGCAATGTTTAGATTGCACCCCCTGAGCAGAAAATCTATAAGGTCAACCAAAAGTTTATACCTCTTTGGTCAAAGCCTAGTGTAATAGAGACTTTCGCTTCACCTGTGACGCTCCGATTGCTTGACGCCACCAATTGGAAATCCATTACACAGGCCCACGTCTCTCAATTGAAGAGGTTTTTCAACCCTTCGAAATAAAGGTTTAGGTTTATAAATAATTTTCATACCCAAAGCGACACAATAGCTCAATACCACCATGTGTTCTCCCTCATCATAGCCACCATTTCCCCTATTATAATTATTTGGTTTCAGAAGATTGGCACTATGAGTCGACCCCCACATGTGGAGAACCCACATCGCCGCTGGTATACAACCGATGCCATTCACCGCGGGAGGCTGGTCTAGGAAACTTTCCCTCTCTTAGAGGTGCAGCCGTCAGAGGAGCAGACCGAGCGGTACGGGAGGACACGAAATGCACCCCAAAGATCATTGCTTCCAGTGTCAACCTTGGTGGGGCTATTCGAGACCATCGACCTTACAGAAGGGCCCTGAAGCTCCAGAGACTACACCAGGAGTAGGCCTAAAGCGGACCCCGAGTTCGTCTCGCGTTCCTCGGAAATCCGTGCAGATGACATCCCAGTTGACCACGAAGATCAGGTAGAGATCTCCATCGTCCTGACTCACCTCACAGGCCTGTCTTTGCAGATGTAGATCTTTATCACAATGAAGAGGACAAGAGGTCCCAAGAGCGGACCTGTCACCATTGTTGCGCTAGTAAATTGTAAAAATGGTAGCCATCTAAGAGGGGTGGCAATAACAGTGCAACCTAAAACTGGTTAAATTAATGTATCTCCGTTGTTTAAGAACCAATTTTAATAATTTTGGTGGCATCGGATAGGAAATTGAAATTTTCACACTTTTTATAAGTTCAAAAATTTTGTTTTCATGACAAGTTTTTCGTAATTGAACTTCAAAAAGTTTGAATGGCTGCCATTTTGAAATTTAAAATTGTATCAAATTGATATTTTTTTGTAAATTGAACCTTTACTATCTTAAGTTACATGTCGAGTTTCAAAGCAATTGGTTAAAAAAAGTCTTAGAAAAAAAGGTTTTGTGCAAAATACAAAATAGCGAATATCTAGGTATATATGCATTTTAAGATATACCTTCATAAGAACTTTTTTGCTCATTTTGAATCAACTAACCATATTATGAAGTTTGTGTCGGACTTAAATGACACCCTGTATGGCACAAATACATTATACAATTTCAATCAATCAATTATGTGGATTAAAAATATATAACTTTCAAACAATACATTAATTTTAGAGAAAAACAAGATAAGCGGGAACAAGCTTGTTAATGACGGTAAGCGGATAGGTGGAATCAGCCGTTCGCAGTTCTGTCATTTTTTAGCAAACATCTTGTGGAATTTCACAACCATATTTTTTCACATGGTATTATAGTTTTAAGGTAGGATTAAACCCTGTTAGGGCGTGTGATCAAAGAAAAATTGGTCCATTTTTAGAATACACTTCAATATTGGCGACGGAAAGTACAACTCTTTCATAAAGCTGAAAGAAATTTGAGCAAACAACGAATTTTGAAACCAAGTTAAGTTATTACACAAAAACTCAAAACTTGTTTACATAAATTTGATTTGTTGTAAAATAAAATCGTGTTCATTGTAAAAGAGAAGTGAAATGTCGATGTGCATTATATTATAATGTATTACGTAAATGCTACCATGCTGGTTAAACATAATTATAAACTACTGGTGCTCAATTATGCAATACCGTATTCAGTGCTAGCTGTCTGCTTTGTACCTTTGAGATCACTTAGTTCACTTGGTTCAACATAAGAAAACCACAGGTAATTTCTTTTATTCCAAAGTTTATTTAGCTTAAGGCCTATATACATAAAATACACACCCGTAAAGTAAAGTTCGTTTTGAAAATTGTTTTCTGTATAAGTTTATTACTTTTAAAAGATTTATGTGTTATAAATACTGTCGATATTTATATTTGGTGTCATACCTATTTTTAAATTTGGATTTCAGTTAAGAAAATGTTTCTCAAACAATAAATTATTTCATGCTGTATTTATCTAAAAAATAATTCTTTTTGAAATTTGTATTTGGTCAGAACTAAAAAATTTTAAATGATAACATGTGCTAAGTAACATACTATTTAAAGGTCTTTTGATTTCTAAAACACACTTATCCTGTATCTCTAATCGTTTTCGTGATAATCATCGAAATATAGTATTTTCCCATTGAAATGCATGTTATTTTTTACAACACATTTTTGTAAGATGGTAGCCCTCTTAACTTATGTGTTACAATAGAATACCACGTATTTTTACATAGTTAAAAATATTTTTACGATATTCCTTGGGGTCGATTTAGTGGAAAACTATTTGGTTTTTAGGCTTCTTTCAGATCAGCGCGGTCCGACGCCGCACCGGACCGGACGTGCGGCGGCGACCGGAAGGCCCTTTCATATCAAAGCGGCCGAGTCCGGCGATTTCCAGGCCAATATTATTCAAATTTTAAATACAAATCCCCATTTTTATATCTTTTTTATAATTTAATTTTTAGAAAAATATATAAATTTGATATTCCTAACGGTTTAGAAGATGGTAACGGTAGAAAGTTAGTTTTTGTTTTCAATACCTAAGAATAACATGAAAAAATTCACAACCATTCCAGAGTTTTTGCACACACGGTAAATGAATACGGTAAACGCTAAACGCTATTTAATTAATGGTGGATTTAGGTACTTTTGATGCTTAAAGCTACGAAAGTTCGTTGATAAGTGGTCAATAGTAACCATTAAGCACTAATAATACAGTTGAAATATCCTGTGTAACGTAATATACGAAAATTTGCCAACTTAAAAATAGCGTTTAGCTTTTACCGCAAGATTTACCGTAAGTTGCAAAAACTCTATTGTCTCTGAGCATTTTACGTTAAACAAAACTGTCGAAGCATGAAAATAAATGTCTTACCTACAATATTGGATTGGTGGGATGTCTGTGATTTAGTACTATATGTAATTTTCGTAATGTATCAAAATAAATTGCTCGATTTCGACCAACAAATGCTGTAGGACACAGGTATTTCTTTTTTTTACCTGATTCTTCTTAAGAATATTGGAGTGGGGGAGTGATTTAAACTGTAAACAAAAAATTAAAACTCGTGACAAACATGTTCGAGTATCAGATTTCCTTAAATAACGTTTTAAATCAGTTATAATGTCTTTCAGTAACTCCTAGTCAGCTGTTATATTTTTAAGCCAAACCTATGCCTTGTTAAAAGTAACAGTTCTAAAGTAAACTAATTAAAAAACAACTTCTCTAATAATATTGTAAAACTGATACACAATATGTTGTGATGTAAAATTACCGGCTGGTATAAAGCAGTGAAATAAAAAAATAAATAAATAAAAACAAAGGGCTCCAGCCAATTGGACATTAGCGAGGATAAACGAACCCCCGCCACTATCTCTCCCTAAAAGGATCAGGTTTTAAAAAACTGGCTATATATGAAAACAATTATGCTTCCGGATTGTGTTATAATAAAAACACCCCATGCTTCCGTTACAAAAACACGGTTATGGTGTTCTTTTAAGGATTTCTCCCACAACACTGGCCTCTGGTTGACCAAACTTATCAAGTGCTTGATGTCAATTCATTCCTCCATGTCGTACACAGTGCTTATTAAAAACTACAGTTCAACAAGAAAACTGTAGAACCAACACTAGTCAACCACTGAGAGATAGAGAGTGAAAAATATTCGATTTACGTCCGGCGAAAACCCTGCCTGAACGCACTGATGTGAACGCGTCGATAAAAACCAATGTACGAAACAATGTACGGTCCGGTGCGGCGACGGAAGGTACGTTTTTGCTTTCCGGCGGTCTTCCGGCGCCGGACGCCCACCGTGGTTCGTCCGGCCGCTGCCGCACTAGTATGAACGCTCCCATTAGGATCAACAGTCAAAAAATTTTCGTCCGGTCCGGTACGGCGCCGGACCGCGCTGATCTGAAAGAAGCCTAAGATCATGGCACCAAGCGTTTGTCTGTAATCCATTTAGGACACCTTAAGAGGTTTATGCTGTACAATAAAAAGCATATAAGTCATAATGTAAAATATAAATGAAGGATAAATGAGAAAATAAATTATCTAATTTGAATTATTAGATGCTGATGCATAGTTTGATGTGCAGCCCGGTACTCAGCATTTTAGAGACATTGAGATGAATATTAATCAAGTACAGTGCTTAGAATAAGTAATTTTACTCGTTTAATAAAAATAATTAATAACAACAACAAAAGTTTTAAAGTGTAACTTCATTGCAACCACATGTGCAGAAAATCGCATGCATCAGAAAATGTTCATGAAAGGTATCTCTTTCATGCACATTTTCTGATTTTCTTATGTATGATGTAAAAATTTGATACATCTGACATAAGACTGATCTAAAATCATAAATTACTAACTTTGTTAATGTAATAACAGAAATAAAAGAAAAATAAACGGAGGACTGAGAGAATTCCCGTTTCCACGAATTCTCGGTGCCTTACACAAAGCTGTAAAGAAATTCCATTCTACACAAAAATTATTTATATTGAAGTGTTCCTACTATTATAACTATAACATAAATTTAGTACATCATCTTATTAGTACAGCAACAGCCGTCTTAATTTCATATTTTGTATTGTATTTCTATTGTTGCGCTGTTCAACGAATATGCAAATTGTTATCGAGTTTTATCCTCGTGTAAACAAGAAAAAAACTGAAAATACTTATTAAAAAGTTAATCATAACCATATAATTGAATTTAAATTTAACTGATGAGTAAAAGAAAAACCATTTCAAGAGAATGTCTTGAAACTATTCTTTAAAACGGTAGTATCTCTAATTTTTTATTTAAATAATTTACTTAAAGTTATCATGAATTTAACGAAATTTAAAAACTGTGAACTCTAATGGTTTCATTTGACACATTACAAATTTAAATAAATATTTCTGAACATACAGAGCTGTTATTCACATGTCAATGATACCAGTCAAAAGTTGTTAAGTCAAAAGATGTGCTATGAGCAGCGAAAAAGAGTTTACCCCATAAGACTGGATGTTAATGTCGGCCTCTGGTATGTTAGGCCCCAGCTGTGTCCAGGACAGCTGCAGTCTCTGTCAGGCGTCTGCAGCGTTGTAGTTGAGGCAATTTACTTGCATCTCGTTCTCACCTGTGCTTTAACACAGGCATTTTTCGTTCTAAAGTCATTTAAGGCTTAAATGTACGGTATGAAACACCTTTATTCAACTCTCCTACTTATTCATTTCATGACCAAGACTCATTGTCACATGAGCACTAACTAATAACTGGTGAATTAACTTTTGTCATTAAGTGTTGTTCGTTCACACGCAAATGCTCTAAAAAATCAATGTAGCAGTTTATTGGTAAAGGTACTCTCCATGATTTGGCCATATAATCATATTTTCATAAACTTTTACTGCGTTTTTTACTCGGTGAAATCGCCTAACGTTATTGAATTTGCAGTAAGAATTAAGTTTCAATGAAAAAAAAAAAAACTTGTTCGCGATATTTTGAAAATCAAAGCTAGGAGACTTCCAATTATCCTCACTTCGATGTGCTGTGACACGCCAAAGTCCTTAATTCCGCCCGCACCTCACCTGTGCCAATTTAGATTGTTGGGGAGCCATAATACGCGGCTGCGCACGGCGCTACAGAACCAAAAGATGGTTGCAGATTTAACAACTTGGCAACAGTGTAGGAACAACTTGGCAACAGTGCAGGCTTACTCAATGCAGCTTACAGTGCGAGGGACCCCGAACATTGGCGAAGCACTGCCAGTCTGTTATACTGCATGACTAAACTTTGTCATTTAAGTCCATTTTTTGCTTTGGGGGTTCTTGTGGGCACGCATTTACTAGAGCAGCACCCTTTTAAAATTTGTTAATTGTGGTCGAATATAAAAGAAAACTCGGGCGCTTTCGGTGGGGGAAATGACATCTCGATAAAATGCATCTACCTTCACACTTTCTCCAAACAACGACGAGGGTTACAAGCTCCAATATGTTAACACCGTGCTATGGTTATGGTTCTTAACACACTCCTAAGAGTTCATGGTAAAACCCTGTTATCGATCCGAGCATCTATTCATCCCGACATTTTAATGTGTGGCCTATATCCCTTGTGGGATTTGTCTCTATCTGTTTATCAAACCTCTTACTGTCATTTCTATATTGCGTCATTACAGATAACCGTCTCTCCTTCTTTAAACTGAATCAACACGACAAAGTCCGCTACTTCATTCAAGCAGTTTCCATCCCACAATAAATTCCCCACTATTTTTTTTTTCAAATTGGAAGCCGCGAGTCCGATTATTTCTTCAAAATGACAGCACACAACGAAAGTGTGATGCACGTAATACTCATCGTGTCCTTGTACATGCAACCGGGTGAGTTGACTTTACCCATCCGGTGGAACTACAGACCAAAGTATCCACGACCCGTCCAGGACCAGGGTGAGTTGAAAGTGTATCCCTTCGAAGCCATGGCAAACGATAAAGCTGTTCAGCAAAATCGTTTCCGTAAATATTTTTATAACGGTTGGCCTACAAAGTTTTACATAGGCCTATCTATTATGTTCGCGTTTAAAATGTCCGCATTTGTGTCTTGTATTTATAATGTTTTAAACAATATAATGACGACATTTTCAATATTGAAAATGCGACTCTTTAACTCGAATGGTGCAATAGTGATGATGCCTAGATGGTGGTCAATACACAAACAATCAATAATTGGAGACGAGTGGTACTTGAAAAATAGTATAAGTTTAATCAGTTCGTGGCAATCACTATCAGTAAACTTTAAATCTATATACAACTTAAACAAATATGTACCATGGGTATAACATTGAATTTCAATGAGCTTGATTTAACTATGTATCGGAGAAATGCTCCTTAAGTATGCTTTTAATTATTGGAAATATATTTGTGATTTCGAAGGTCTAAAAAGTCCCATTGCAAAAGAGAAAGAAGTTTGATTAAGGTTTATATATACTGTGTATTGTAACCTTAATGCTTTATATATATAAACAATTATTTTATATCTTCCACATTTGAAATGGCAGTAGTCTAGCATCACACCTGGGTTGTGACAAGCAAATTTGTTAAAACTCAAAACATTGTATTGACATTAGTTTTCATACATATCTTTCAATAGCTTTTATTTTTATTCAACTTTAAATAATTTGAGTTGTTGTTAAAAAATTTACTTTGCTGTTTGTTATAAAAGGCATGCATTTTTTGTAATGCCAGATATATATTTCTCAGTTTTCAAATAATAAAACAAGATCGTTATAGAAAATTCGACTGAAAACCATAAATTACAACGTAGTTAGAAAAAGGTAATTGGTTTGGCTGTGCACCTGTTGTTTAGACAGGTGTTCTTCATAGCGCATCGCTTTCGATGTAGCGATCACAGATACCTTAACTTAAATCTCATAATGCTGTTTATCTATTGAAAACTAAATTTGTCTTATATCCAAACCGCTAATATTCAATTTATGTAGAAATACATTATTTTAATGGATTGCTACCGTACCAGCCCCGTTCTTTCACAATGCATTTTGTATTTCCTAAATTAATTAAAACTGGTGGCTAGCCAGTCACCAGGTGCCAATAGGCATGTGCGGTGATCTAAGTCAGCAAGGTACCGTCATGGCCCATATGCTAGCCAGATATTGTGCATGACGTGATGTCGTCGCCCGATATCGAACCGGAGACTGTTGGCTAGAGCTCTGCCCCTGAGCTACCAATCCTTCCATGTACTGTTGGCGAACGCATTACTGCATTACTGACCAACTGGTCGATCCTCTTTCGTATTTTACGAGTGATTCGCGACTTTGATAAGTAATTAACGTTTTCTGTATTCAGCAATTGAATCAGAAACCAGAGGATTATCTTTTTTTACTTTCATTATTCCTTCTGTTCACTGGACCTTCTCTATCTTTTTTCCTTCGTTCCTCTAGTATTTATTCTTGGTTTCTACCATTCTTTCTCAGAAAACTTTAACCCCGTTGCAGCTGGTTAGCTTGTAAGGAGAGATTTTTAACCATCAAAGAGTCACAACAAGGATCACTATATGATTACAGATGGGGACTGCCTTTGTGCTGCTGTTTCTGATGGTAGTGTCATCAGAGGCAATGGAAATGACGTCATCAGGATCATCAACTGGGGAAGGGAAAGAAGAAGTCGACAGCATGTTCGTAACACAATTCTTCCAAGAGTTCCTCGACCAGGTGGTAAAGGAGACGGAAGAACAGGATTGGTCTTGCGTGACAGGACTGCAATATAAACAAAATAAAGAAGATCTTAAGCTAGCGAATGGTGAATTTCAACATTTAAAAAGTATTCTTGGTGAGAGAACAAATGTTTACGCGGAAATTTTGGAGGAGTCTGGAGACGAGTTGTTGAAGGCTGTAGTTGGATTTGAGTTTCCGGCGAACATGGTAGTCAAGTACAACTTGGACTATGATTATAGTGGAACGTTTGACAAAGATCATTTTCCTGGATTAGTTCAATTTGGTTTTGGACACATTGTCATCCGAGTTGCGATTAAGGTACCGAAGAGTAAAACCGCTGTAAACAATTTGAAGAAAAGAAAAATGTGCATAAACGAAATAAAACCGGCAGATATCCTAACATACAGCGACGGCCCGTTCACAACGTACGGTTTAAAAATTAACTCCCCAGAGCTATATAATACAGGCAGAGGACGCGTACCAGGTCATCTTTCGAATTTGGGAAAAGATTTCATGATAAACCTAGGCTATTATTTGGAGCGTCTCATAGTCAACGCTGTCATTGAAAAATCTCAATTGAACTGTTTGGACAAAGAGGCCAAGACGATTTGGCCGCAATTCAACAAAGACATTGACTGCTCTTTCGAAAAAGCCAGGGAAGTGAAGTACTATGGTAAAAAATTAAATGAGAAGTAAAATAATTAGAATTAAAAAGGAAAATTAGTAGGTTACCCTTCAGCTAATTATCAACTTGTAAATCATTTTTTGTGATTAAACATGTCTAGACACAGATGTTACAAGGAAAAATTTCAAATCCTTAGATAAAAATAACAATGCAATACCGGGTGTCCATAAAGTCTTGCCCTGATTTCCTAACTCTGCTGTACGGACACTCTTATAGCCACACGCATCTTACAGTTCTTGTTTTCAAGGGAATTCAATCTGGGGTTTTCTCATCTATTGGTAAACTTCTAAACTCAGATGATTGACAACACTGCAGTTTACTTATAATGCACTTCAAAAGCCAATAGTGGTGTCCCGACTAAATTGCCACCTCGATCACTACGCTCGACTTCTCTGGATTTCTTTATGTCTGTTTTGTCAAAGATTTTATAATTTAGGAACTCTTAAAGACAAAATAATAAATACAGTGACGTCCCTTACTAAAAAATGGTTACCTGAAATGTTATCTAAAATTTTATGTGAAACCGAAAAATGGTTTTAATAAAAAACTAACTAAAACGTCACCTTGAAGATTTACAGGCTGCCCAAGGTGCACACATTGAAGTGTATTGAGTATGTGCATAGCTGTAAAAAGCGTCAAAAGTGACTTGTTAAAAGAAAAATACATTTATCTTACCACCAACTGTTTTATTACTATTCGGTTTATTTATCATGGCAAGACTTTTTGTTCACTCGGTATATCTTTAAGAAAGTTCATCACCGATGTACTTTTTAGGGTAAGTTGTATCCCTGAAGTTTTTCACTTGGTTTATTTGGTGGCGTAGCGGTTAGTGTTTTAATAACGGTATTATAGAAGGTAAGTATCAGACACATTGATGGGCTTACTACTCGTAGTTGCAGAGAACTGAAGTTAGTAGGTTGAAAATGAAAGGGGAGATTTTCACCGGCAAAACTCAACTACAACCGCTGGGAGTGGAATCTATCGATCTGTAATTCATTTATTTGTGTCAATTGCTTACGCCATTCTACACTTGAAATAAAGTATATATTTCAATAAAATAGTTAAAAAAAGGCCAAACTGCACTGCAACCCTTGATCAACGTATCCCATGAAAGTCGATGTGTTGCAGAAATGACGTATTTATTAAAGCTTATTAGCATGCTTATTAGCCTTCGTGATTACTATAAGATAGCAACAATATTCTCACTCTTTATAATTAGAATTTCTGTTATATATTTTTTAAATTCTTGAATATTGCTGTGGATAATTTATTTAAGAATGTAGCTCATTGACTTATTTTTTTCACCTGTACCATGGGAGAAGTCAAGTTTTGTCAACATTTTTGAATTTGAGCTGTATGTGTATATAGTCTCTTTAGTGCCCATGAGAGTTGGTTAAAAATAGTTTTAAGAGTGATATCTGTCCGTGCGTCTGGATTTGAACAGAGCTAAATAAGGGTCCAATGTACGATTTAGATTAGAAATAATTTGTAGGTTCCAGTCTACAATTATTCATGACCTTTTAAATTTTTTTCTATTTTCAAAGGGAGGCAATTCACCCCCAAAACACTAAAAACAGAAAAATTTTAATATTTAAAAAAGACACAAATTACTGTAATTTATTAAGGGTTAAAGACCGAATTAAGAGAATCTAACATTCAAAAGTAATTAAACTCTTTTTTTACAAAAATACTATAAATTGCAAAAATCAAAATACATTTTACTGGTTACCATTAAAACGAGCTAAAAATAAATAATCCACCATTTAAAATTATTGCTCTATGTCAAATTGTTGTTGAGAAAATTAAACTCTATGTATTTCTATCACTAGTGTGTTTTGGTCACACCTAGACCGGAAGTCGTGCCATCCGCCCGAGCAGCTGCTCGCGAGAAGTTGACCGGGCAGCTGGCGCCAGCTGCCATGCCATATAGCTTCTGGTGGGGCAGAGGGTATATGAGATGCTGTTGTTATATGTTATGCCATGTAGGTTGGGGTGGAGATGGCGATAGTGTTGGTGTTCGGTTGAAGTGAATTTGCGCATAAAGTGACTGGGGTTGAACCAAGAGTGCGCATAAATTAAAAGTTAGTTCAAAATTGAAATTCGTCGGTGTTAACTAAACTCTAACAGTGGAACAAAAATAAAGAGTTAGTTTAAAACTGAAATTCAAATTTATAACTGGGATCTGGAAAGTATGTCAAGGCTATCCAGAGTAAGTTTGAAAAAAGCCTACCCAATTACCACCAGAAATAGTTCAAAGTTGAACTAGTTGGTGATAGCGGGATAATTCATCCGTGCCATGGGAGAAGTGTTTATCGTTTGAAAGTCGGCGATCGAATGAGAAGCGCCGCCTAGGGAGAGGGTTTATAAAATGGCAACCTTCCCCCACCACCCCTTCCCCCACTCCTTTAGACCAATAACCGGTCGCCGACTCTATGTGGTGAAACTGAACTAAACATGGCAGCCGCCATGGATAATTCTAACCTCAAACCCTAGCTCAGCTGAAGAGCATAGAGGATAATGAAGTAGGAATTGTGGTGAGCGCATTTATATAAGGAATGGTGGGAGTAAAATATTAAAACCTGTTGAACACAGTCGATAGGAGTAATAAGTTCAAAGTTGTGGAAGTATAACATAGAACGTAAAATGTCGTGAATAACACTATCGTCAACGTTAACCTGCGAAGTTGTAGAAGAGTATAACGGGTTAAAACTGTACTTCTTCCTAACTCTATTTAAATTAGTTCAACACTTTGAAATTGAAGGTTTAGAAGTACTTTGTAATATGTGTTGTGTTCGTAACAGTTTTAATTTTAAACTTTGCGCAACCATTACAGGAGGTGTGTTATATGTTAAAGTCAAAAGAAGACTGAAAATAAAATATGTTATATAGAGTATAAAGAGATAATTGAAACAGAATGTCATGTACTAACAAAATAGAGTTATAGGTTAGAATTAACTAATCATTATGTACTAATGAAGTAGAGTTGTAGGTTATAATTAATGAAACACTATGTGGTAAGGTTAGAAGTAAATGAACATAAATAATGTAGTAGCTATAACGATGCAATCAACATGAAAGCCAGTAAGTTAATGGTCGCGGCGCGATGAGCAGTCTAGTTTTATAGCCCAGCAGCGGCCCACTTCCCCGGGCAGATGCCCGAGCAGATGCAGGACAGATGCCTGGTTGACCGACTTTCACCAGAGTAGTAAGAGAAGTAGGGTCCGTTGGCCGTTGGTACTCCTTCGGGTCAATAACCCCCTCCCCCCCTCCCCCCTTCCCCCTCCCCCTCCTCCCCCTCCCCCCCTCCGCCGCCGAAAAAATGGAGTCGATTCCCCCCCTCCCCCACCACCCCTTCCCCCACTCCTTCCCCCACTCCTTCAGGCCAATGACCGGTCACCCGGTTACCGACTCTATGTGGTGAAACTGAACTAAACATGGCAGCTGCCATGGATAATTCTAACCTCAAACCTATGCGCATGCAACAAGTTCTTCGGATCGGAATCACTCCATGCTATTGCGCATGCGCCTAGTCCTGTATTACTCACTTTAGCGCTACTGCGCATGGATAATTCTAACCTCAAACCTTGGTTTTGCGTCGCTGTGCATGCGCCGCTCCCCACTCCTTCGCCTTCCTTTTACACTGCTGCAAACTGGACTGGATTGAACACTGTACTGGAGTGAAACAACTTCCCCCACCACTCGGAACCCAAGGAGCGATACGAGCCCGATCTTCGCGTCAGTCGCCAACAAATTTTCATAGCGAAAGGTTGTTGGCGATTCATCAAGAGGTTTCAAATATATAGTAGGCCTATATATATTTGAACTTCTTCTACTACGTTGCGTTTTTTAATGCAATGTGGTATGTGTGTGTGTGTGTGTTTAGTTATAAGTTGTATTTAATTAAAGAAATAATTTGCGCATTGCGATGTTAGTTATAAGTTGGGTTTAGCATTAAGGTGTATTAATTTTACGAGGTGTTTAACATTAAGGTGTATTAATTTTAAGAAAATGATGGTATTTGGTTGTGTTGAATTATTTGGTTTTTAATAATGATGTGTTGTTAGTTTTAAGTGTTGGTACTAATAATTAATGTTGTTGTTTTGCCTTACAGCTAGATGTTAGGGGGTAGATTAACTGTAAATTCAGAAGTTCGGTTGAACTTCATTTAGAAGGGGTGGGACATCCGCAAATTGTAGGCAAGCGGACTAGGTTTTTTGCATTTTGTTTAGGAATATGATGGGTGGGATTAGCTCGGGTGGGTGTTAGAGTTGCGTTTCTGCATTATCTGTTCCAGTTTCCCTGTTTAGTGTTACGCTTAAATGCAGACAGGGACGTTACGCTTAAATGCGGACGGACCAGGGCCTCCCTTGCAGAACGTAACTAGTGGGTTGGGAGTGGGAACCGCTAGGCAAACAGGGTGGTGGGAACAGTTACGACTGTTCCCATCACCTTGGATCATTATAAGTCTTGAATGACCTTGACCCCCTCCCCCCTTCCCCCACTCCTACCCCCACTCCTTCCCCCACTACTCCGGGTGAATGACCGGTCATGACCTCAAAAATTAAAATGGCTATAACTTGATAACGGATTGACGGATTTGGACAAGCGATACATCATTGAAAAGGTCTATGTAAGACAAACATTTTGGTAAAAGAAGAATTTGGTTATCTTATTTTAGTCAAAAGCTATGCGAATTATTTGAAATAAATACCTTCTCTTTCCCCTTTTCTCCCACCTCCCAGGTCAATAATCAGTCTCGGCCAGCTGCTACCCCTCTCATTTGCATACTCTCTCCGTTATAAAAGACGCACCGACTGCGGCTAACATTTCATTCTGATTCCAGACGTTACGCTGCAAACTTGGAGCCACAACCATGTCATCTCTGCCAACTACAACTTCTACTTCAACTTCTACTTCTACTTCAACTTCTACTACGGCTGTTACTGCACCTAAGAAAACTCTTCGTCTGAAAAATCCTCCTGACTGGTACAAGAAGCAACTTGGATCCCAACCTTCAACTTCTGGCACTATTCTTCCGCCTACCAAGACTTCTAAACTTCGAAGCATTTTTTCACCGCCTTCGCCTTCTACTTCGCTTTCAAACGACTCCGCACCGCCATCAACCATCATGCCGCCACCACAGAAGCCAGCTCCCCGTCCTAATTTGAAACCCCTTCATTTGAAACTTTGCTTCATCGTCTTAGTACACCTGTCATTCCACTGTCACCATTGCCTCCTACCCCACCACTTACTATGCCTGAAGACCACACCTATCATAAAACTAAATCCACTAAGCCTACTCCCAAACCTGCTCCTAAGCCTGCTCCTTCAGAGCAATTTCAATTATTACAAGAAGAGCGTCGTAGGGCATTTAGCCGTTCCACTACTTGCCCTGAAGTGCTCACTAGGGGAATTAAGAAAGGATCAGCTTGTGGGAGGAAATGTGTTAAAAACGAAAGTTTTTGCAGTGTACATGTCGTGAAACACCTTTCTGAACCACAATTGACAGAAACCCCCACTATTGAATACCAATCCAAAATTATTGGTGTGAAAGGAAATAGGATTAAGAGAGGTTGTGTTTATTTTTTTGAAAGTGTTATTGACAACGAACACATTTTGGCAAGTTGTAACGGCGAAAAATATAATATTAAAGTAATTGAATCCTTGCGCAAAGAGAAATCCGTTTATGAGTTAGACTCTAAAGACTATCTCCTCAGACATAAAGTGGATGGTATTACATGGTGGGGGCGTAGAAAGTAAATTCACATAGTTTTTTTCCAAATTGTTGCTTAAAAAATAATGGGGGAGAAACACAATGCGTTATAGCGTTGTGTTTCTCCCCCATTATTTTTTAACACTCTAAGTCTCGTGACCTACTAACCTACTTCCATCCGAGTAGTAAGAAAAGTACTTCCCCCCACTCCTTTGGGTCGATGACTGGTCACGGTCAGCTCCTACCCCTCATTTGCATACTATTATAAAAGCGGAGCGAGCGTTGGTCACTCCTTCATTTTTCTTCTACACGCCGCTCTTGTCGTTTCGTCTCTGCTGTTTACAATATTTCTTGCTTCAAAATGCCTCCTCATCTGAATAAAAATTTCAATTCTTCCGAAATTTCTGATGTTTTTGAACAATCTGAAGACACTTTAAGTAACGACAGTGAAAGTGAAGATGATGAGGACGATGATGATTATACTGTTGAACTTAGTGAAGAACGTAAATTCATAGCAATTGATCCACAATTTCCATTTGATACAATAGAAAAGATTATGGCTGAAGCTAATAAATGGTTGGACTCAGGATGTTATGTACGAATTGACTCTTTTATATTGTATGGTGATAGTCATTCTTTCCTTGTCACACCAAATGACAGAGACCGCATGTGACAGTGGGCACAATCTATGATGGAGTGCTACAAACAAGGTGTAGACACTGGCGGCTATTTTCTTGCACAACTAGTGTAATGACAAAGTTACCCTTCCCCCACCCTACGCCCTATCCCTTTCAAATCCTATAAAGAAGGTTGAAAGGAGTGGGGATTATAAAATGGTGGGGGAATGTCTATAAATGCAGGTTGTTTGAAGAGACTTTTATTATTGTGGCTTTAGCAGAAACAACATGGAGTTTAAATCTTCAGCAAAAATAAGGAACAACATAATAAAGAGAGAAATTCGCAAGAAAGAAAAGATCGAACTTATAAAATTACAACTTATAATACCTTCTATTGAAATTGGATGTAGCAAAATAAAGACTTTGGTGAAAACTAACGAATATTTGTTACAATTGCTAAAAACAATCGAAGAGTTGAAGAGCAAGAATGGACATTCTACATAGTAATATTTGAACATTTTGATATAAATAAGTAAACCCAAAAAAGTAGATGTAGAATAGAGAGCGAGGAATAGATCACTTTATGGTAATGGACTAACATGCCACTTAGTGCTCTATTCCTCGTTCTCGCGTTAATATTGGATTTCCTTAACCTATTTGTTCGACTGTTAGAGTTTGGTTAACACTGTTGAATTTTAGTTTTGAAATAACTTCTAATTTATGCGAATTTTTTAGTTCAACCTTAGTTAATTTATGCGCGAATTTAGTTCAACCAAGCGCCTGTGCTCTCGCTATTTCCACCCCATTTGTTTTTTCAACATCTGTCCCATGACGTCTGTCCTAACAGATGTTTGGAGGGCGGGTGTTTGGTTTTAAAAGCAACTAAAATTAGTTGGGTGGGGGAAAGTTCGTTATAGTTTGAATATGAAGAAGTACATACTAAAACTCCAACTAGAATAAAGAACCCGAATGAACAATTAGTTTGTAGAAGGTTAATATTTTGTTCAAAACGTTTGATTTCCTTGGATCGTGAAGAAGAAGATGAAA
The DNA here is from genome assembly GCA_030545055.2 of Neoaliturus tenellus. NCBI lineage: Eukaryota > Metazoa > Arthropoda > Insecta > Hemiptera > Cicadellidae > Neoaliturus > Neoaliturus tenellus. The sequence continues at coordinate 24,703,349 of CM061531.1, forward strand.
TAGTGGTCGGGGAACCGTTATAAAAGGAGGAACGTAAGAGCCCATTTCATTTCTTGGCGAAATTTCGAAGAGTAAACATCTCAACATGTATCATTGCGATAAATGTTCGGAATCGTTTCACGATGAAATTCTATTAGACTGTCATAAAGAACTAATTCACAACAACCCAGAAGAAAAACAAGAACAACAAGAACAACAAGAAGAACAAGATGAAATAACAGTAACATCTTCAACTACTTTACCGAATCTACAAGTATTTGCATTACCCGGTAAAGTAGTAATGCATCATAAGATTCAAAATGAAAACTTGAAGCTAGAAGAATTTATTAGAGAAGCAAAACCAATCATAAGTAAAACTTTAAAAGAAGAATTGAAAAGATTAAACTTTCTTAAATTTGGTTTACTACTAGAAGCTATGTTTATAAATGTACGAGAAGAATTATCACCAAGAGGATTCATAACAAAAAACCGAACCATTATGGAAAGTTCAAACATTGATTCAATAGTAGAGAACTGTATAGAAGAAATATTAACAAAAATTCAGGAACACGAAGGAAGAGGATCCGGATGGAGTCTTACAAGTATTGAAGTATTAGATATAAGAGTTCACAAACATGGATATGGACTAATGGGATCTAGTGACATTCCTTTACCAAAAAGAATTGAAAATACAAAATCTTGTGTTAATGTTAAAAATGAAGACAATGAATGTTTTCGTTATGCAATGACAGCTAAATTTGTACCACATCATGTAAATAGACCTGACCAAGAATATGAAAATCAAAGATTTAGATACAATTTTCAAGGAATCACTTATCCTGTATCACTGAAAGATATATCAAAATTCGAGAAGAAAAATCCTGGTACATCTATCAATGTTTTTGCATTAGATAGTTCAAACAAAGTGTATCCTTTACGTATTGCAAAAGAAGAGCTACCAGATCATACGGGTTTACTACTACTAACGCGAGGAGATGTGTCTCACTATGTGTACATAAAGAAATTCGACTCTCTTGTTAACAAGCAGCTTTCTAAAGCTCGACACAGAAAGATAATTTGCAAGAGATGTTTTAATTTTCAACGAGAAGGAAGACAAGGAAGAGAATGGTTACAAGAGCACAAAAGATTGTGTAATAATAATTATGAAGCAGAAATTAATTTACCTTCGAAAAACAGAGCATTTGTTACATTTCAAAAGGTTCATCATCAATACCGTATCCCTTTAGTTGTGTATGCAGATTTTGAATCAACACTTGTTCCAGTTGAAGATGAAAATTGTGAAGCAAGAAAAAGTGTAAAGTATCAAATGCACAAACCAAACAGTTTTTGTTTAATGGTCAAATCAACATTATCAGAAGAACATTTAAACAGATATGGATTAACTTCAGAACTTCTAGTATATCGTGGTGAAAATGTGGAAAAAATATTTCTTGATCACTTATATTCAATAGCTGGAAATGTACAAAGATTATATACAAATATTGTACCAATGAAACCGATGGAGGAAGAAAAAGAAATTCAACATGAAAATGCAACTCGATGTTTCTTGTGCAAAAATGATTTTACTATTGATAATTATAAAGTTAAAGATCACGATCACCTCACTGGTTATTACAGGGGTGCTGCTTGTAATAAATGCAACTTGAGCTATCGTTTACCACTATTTATTCCTGTGGTTCTGCATAACCTCAGTGGGTACGATGCTCATTTCATAATACCCGAATTAGGAAGAGACAATGGTAAAATTGATGTATTAGCTGAAACTTCAGAGAAGTTCATCAGTTTTTCCAAAGAAGTTGGAAACGTGAAATTAAGATTCTTAGACTCCTACAGATTTATGCCGTCGAGTTTGTCAAAACTTTCAAAAAATTTAAGGAAACAAGATTTCATCGAAACAAAGAAGATTGTAAATAACGACACACTGGATTTGGTACTTCGGAAAGGTGTGTTTCCATATGATTACATAGACAGTTTAGAAAAATTTAATGAAACATTGCTTCCGGCTAAAGAAGAATTCAAAAGTAAACTTTACGACATGGACATATCTCAAGAGGACTATGATCATGCATGTAAAGTATGGAACGAATTAGGATTTAGAACACTGGGAGAATATTCAGATTTTTATGTTAAATTAGATGTGACTTTACTATGTGATATAATGGAAGAATTTAGAAATACTTGTTTTGCAGCTTATGGATTGGACCCTCTTCATTCGTACACTTCACCTGGATTAGCATGGCAAGCCATGTTGAAAGAAACAAATTGTAAAATACAACTTCTTACTGATATAGATATGGTTTTGATGTTAGAGTCAGGAGTCCGAGGGGGATTGACACAAAGCGTTACACGACATTTCAAGGCGAACAAAAAGTATCTGCCCGATTATGATGCATCAAAACCAACAACATTCCTGGGTTATTTTGATGCAAATAACTTATACGGATGGGCAATGTCAAATCCCCTTCCATATGATAATTTCAAATGGATAGATCCAGAATCGATTTGAAACATAATGGATATACCGAAGCATGGTGAAACTGGTTACATTTTTTATGTCGATTTTGAATATCCTGAACATCTTCACGATCAACATTATGATTTACCACTTCTTCCGAAGACTGAAATTTCCCCTACTGGAAGATGGCCAAAATGATTGATGACTTTAACCGACAAGTCTCGATATGTTGGACACTACTGGATGATACAACAGACTTTAGACTTAGGATTGAGAATTACAAAAATTAATCGAGTACTACAATTCTCTCAATCTTGTTGGTTAAAACCGTACATCGAACCCAACACAAGAAGAAGAGCCGCCGCTACATCAAGTTTTCAAAAAGATTTTTTTTTAACTAATGAACAACGCAATATTTGGCAAGACTATGGAAAACAAAAGGAAACATAAGGATATCAAATTGGTAACTGATCCAGTAAAATTACAGAAATTAGTGCAACAACCAAACTTTCGTTCATCTGTAATTATTAATGAAAATCTAGTTGTTATTTCCATGAACAAGAAGTCAGTTGAAATGGATCGTCCTTTGTATCTTGGAATGTCAATCTTGGATATTTCAAAAACACATATGTACGAGTTTCATTATAAGAAGATGGTTAACTATTATGGAAGATAGAACATTGGTATTGCATATATGGATACAGATGCACTAATTTACTGGATTAAAACAAATGACATGTATGAAGATCTACGCACCTTTATATATAAAGCTGATTTCGACTTTTCCGATTATCCTAAGGATCATCCAAATTACAACTATGAAGGAAACAAGAAAGTATTGGGAAAATTTAAAGATGAAACGAATGGTGTGCCGATGATGGAAATTGTAGCATTAATGTCCAAACTGTATTCGTTTCAACTGTACATAAACGAGAGGAACGAACATCAAGTCACGAAGAAGGCCAAAGGAATGAAAACTTCTTTTCTTAAGAAGAACGTACAGTTTGAACATTATAAAAGATGTTTGTTTGAAAATGTTGAAACAACTGCAACGTTCAACACTATTAGAAGTTATAATCATCAACTTTTTAGTGTCAAACAAACAAAGTGGGCATTAAGCTACAAAGATGACAAGCGCCATATTTTAGAAGATAAAATTAATACTTTACCATTCGGCCACTACTCCCTAAACCCTATCGACCAGTAAACCTATTCTTCGTCCTCTACCTTCTTCCTTTTTTCTTTCCGTAAAGAAGAGGGGACATGGCAAGCCCAATGCCATGTTCCCTCTTTTTTACACTAATATGAAATGGCCTTGACCTATATTCAAACTATATAAATGAGAATAAACTATTCTATGGATCAGTATTTTTACATGCGGTGTACAAGCAACATCTGAAGATGGAAAGTGTGAAGGACAAGATTGTAAATGAACTACATAAACCAGCAAGAAGAAGTACAATCATTAAAGGAATTAATGATCTTTATCAAGCTGATCTCATTGAAATGATACCGCACAGTAAATTAAACAAAGGATTTAAATATATTTAACAATTATAGACTGTTTTACTAAAATAGCTGACGCTTTACCATTGAAGGATAAGACTGGTAAAAGTGTTACAAAAGCTATGGAAACCACAATACAAAGAAATAAATTTTAAATTAAACATCTACAGACCGATGATGGAAAAGAATATTTTAATAAAGACTTTGGAGCTTTGATGAAGAAATATCAAATAAATCATTATTCTACAAATTCTGAAGTTAAAGCTTCAATAATTGAAAGATTCAATAGAACATTAAAAGGTGCGATGTATAGACAATTTTCAAAACGAGGATCATACGTATGGTTAGAGTCCGGTGGTTAGGGTTTGATAAAAGTGAAGACTCTTGGATTCCTTCAAAAGACTTAGTATAGTTGTTTAATAGCTCATTGTGTGTTTATCCTTTATACAAGATGGAGATTGTACAACAAAAAGATCGATTTAATATCAATAACATTGATGAATTGACAGTTGACAATGATAAGTTAAATCATGGAAAACATGGTGAATTACTACCAAATACGATAAGATGTCTAATAATAACTGGTCCTTCAAATTGTGGAAAAACTAATGTTGTTTTTAACCTTATAACTAATCCTAAAGGATTGCGTTTTAACAATATATACATTTTTTCAAAATCATTGCAACAACCAAAATATCAATTATTGGATAAAGTACTTGCAAGTGTACCTGAAGTGAATTTTTACAAGTTTAATGCCAGTGAAACAATTATGCAACCAAATGAAGCAAAACCATTTTCTATTTTTATATTTGACGATGTTTCTTGTGAAAATCATGACACAATAAGGAATTATTTTGCTATGGGAAGACATCATAATATTGATAGCATTTATATTGGTCAAACATACAGTAAAATTCCAAAACAACTTATAAGAGACAATGCAAATATGTTGATCATCTTCAAGCAAGATGAAACAAATTTAAAGCATATATATAATGATCATGTAAATGCGGATATGCCATTTGAGAAATTTAAAGAGATGTGTGGCAAAGCATGGAATGAGAAATATAGCTTTCTTGTTATTATGAAGGAAGAAGATATTAAAAATGGTAGATATCGTATAGGGTTGGATAAATTTGTATTTATGCGTTGAACTACCGATGCTACATCTAGTTACACGTTGAACTTCACAGTGTAAACATGGTGAATCAAGAAAAACTATTGAAAGAATTAAAAATCACTCAGTGATTCTATTAGGATGAAGAATCGTGCATTGAGGATGGGTTTAAGTAAAAGAGAAGAATTTCTAGAGACTACATTTAAACCTATTACGGAACCTTTAAAACAGATATCAGAAACTATTGGTAAACCTCGTAATGAAGGAGATGTTTTACTACCAGTTTCTAAACAAGAAATACAAGCATTAAAAAAAGAAGAAGATGATGATTCATATACAAGTGCTAGTGAGCAAGAAGAAACAAAAGAAGAAGAAGAACCAATTGTTGAAAAGGAAGAAGAACAGCCAATACCTGAAGCTGAACAATCTATTCCAAATTTAACTCAATTGAGTAGCGATATATTACAACATGGACCTCTTGGAAGAAAATATATAATGGAAATGCTACATGACATGAAATCAAACCCGAATTTGAGTAGATCACACGTATACGGAGCAAGAATTGATGGGAATGAATTGAAGATTGGTGATTCAAAGCTTGAAATAACTCAAGACGATTACATCATTATTGGTGAGCATAGATATAAAGGAACAAAAGGATTATATGAATTAATTTTTAAAAACATACCACTAAGATATTCATCCAAAGATTTAAGTGTTTTTAAGGAGATTCTACAAAATACTAACGCTTATAAGAGAAACTACTTAAAGGATGCAATGATTAATCGTTCACGTGCAACAAAATATAACATCGTTATAAAAAAGTTGTTTCCTCGACGAAAATTGCCAACGTTACGTACTGCGCCAGCGGTGAGACAACCACTGAAAAGAAAATCTTTATCACTTATGGATTTATCACTTCTTGAACAACATGGTAAAAAGAGTAAAGGAGATACTTCAACCTCTGGTAAAGGATTGATGAAAAACCTATACAATACAAATGTGATTTACTACAACGACATCAATAAATTGGTTGACCGAATGAGACTATTGCATGAAGCCATGGAAGCCGGTCATACGGGTTTGAATAATGAATGGGTGGCTCTAGTTGATGAACTTAGGAATCGCGGTATAGTTGTATAATTGTCCGCTGATATAAAAGAGGTGCAAGCGTAAGACGTATCAGTTCTAACATGAGCGTCGACAAGTTCGGACGGTACTCCGCGTTAGGAGTGCAAGTTGGAGAAGACAGAAAAAGAAGTGGATTACCGCAAACACCTGAAGGTGACTATAGCATAAGTAATAAACGTTTAAAACTAGTTAAAGATCCAGAAGAAGATACTGATGGAGCAAATTTGAAGACAGTAAAAGAAGCTACTTCAACATCATTGAAATTACATAAGAATACTTACGATGTTAAATCACATAGATTAATATAATGTTGGTAAACCAACTGAAGGTTCTGATGCAATTACTAAAGAGTACTTATCATCTGAACTTTCAAATACTTTAAAATTGCAATGGGGTAATAACTTAAAAGATGGACAAACGTATGATGTTGGAAATTATAGAATAACCAACGTGGGAAATCCCAAAAATGATAAAGATTCAGTTAATAAAGAATATTTACATTCTATAATACCGAAAAAAACTGAACATGGATTTTCTTTTTATAAATTTATTATAAATGACATTGGATACCCAAAGGAAGACGGTGATGCTGTAAACCTAAAATACATCAAGGACAACTGTATTTTACAAGATGTTAATGGAATCGATTGTCATGGTAAAACATTGACAAATGTAAAGTTTGGTTCTCTACCAAAAGATGCTGTTACTATGGAACAATTATCTAAAGAATTAAAAAGGAATCATCAAATTTTGTAAAACATGAAGATGCCGTGTTAAAGCGGGGAGATAAATTTATACATGGAAATAAAAAGTTTGATTTAATGCAAGGAAATAATGATGAATGGGATGCAGGACATAAAACAATAACAAATGGAAGATTTGGTATAAAAGATTCAGATGTACCTCTAATGGTACAAACATTAATTGCAAGTGGTGGTACATTAGGTACATACAATGGTCGTAATAGAAGAATAAAAACTATTTATCCTGGTTATGAAGAAAATGATTGTGTTACATTGAAACAAACAATAACTTGGGATAAACACTTTGGGACCAAATATGATGCAAAGATGAAGAAAATAATTAATATTTTACCAGGTGAAGATTCAAATGATGCTGCTACTATTGGACAAGTCATAACAACATCAAAAAGTGATTCAACCGCTTACACGTGTAATGATAAACGTATTATGCAGTTACAAGATCCTCAACATCCGAAAGATGCTGTAACTTTAGATTGTTTAATAAGAATAGTGGGTAATTTACTTATTGATACCCACAATCATATAGCTAGTACAACGAGTCATGTGATGATTCAACCCGATGAACGAGAAGCTTGGATTAAAAATAGAATTATAAATCAGTATATAATTAATTTGAATAACTAAGTCTTTAAATATAAAAGATTTTGCACAAGTTATTCATTTATGTAAAGTATCTTGTGGAGTAAACACGCCAGTTATATAAGACAACATAATGAAGACCGTATCGCTCAGTCATCGTCAAGACAGCGGCAAGAGAGGACGTGGTATAACATCAGCTGAATTATCCCTGCCCAGACGGATTCCAGTTGGTGCTGTTGTAAATCGAACGATAGACGCTTTACCATACGAATTACATCTGTCCGGAGGTTATCAATATTGTGGACCTGGAACTAAGTTGGCAAAGCGTTTAGCAAGAGGAGATCCTGGAGATCCTGGAATTAATAAATTAGATCGAGCTTGCAAGGAACACGATATAGCATATTCAAAGTATAAAGATTCAACAAATAGATCAATAGCAGATAAAATTCTAGCGGAAAAAGCTTGGCAAAGAGTAAAATCAAGTGACGCAAGTATTGCAGAAAAAGCATCGGCTTGGGCAGTAACTACAGCCATGAAGACGAAAGCAAAGTTAGGTGGTGGAAGACGTCGCAGAGGAAGACCTTTAAAGAAAGGCGCTCCCAAAAGAGGTGGAAACATTAAAAAAGGACGTCGTAGAACTCATAAGGCAAATGTAAAGAAGACTTCTGTTTGGCAAATGGTAAAAAACGGAGCAGGTTTATACCTAAGACCATACCGTGTGTACTAAATAAGAAGAGTCAATTGATAATTCCAAATAAAGCCTTAACAAATCATCAGTTAAAAGATTATGTGAAATGTTTGAAAATACCATTCTTTCGAGGAGTTTTTATGAAAGATGCATTACCAACTAAAATATGGAAAAATGAAACTGGAATAGTAAATTTGGATTCCACCTATGGTTCAGGCACTCATTGGGTATGCTATAAAAAGTTCGGACAAACTGTTTACTACTTTGACAGTTTTGGCAATCTACCACCGCCGAAAGAACTGCAACATTATTTTCGAAACTCCAAAAACATTTTTTACAATTACAAAAGAGAACAACCTAACAGTACTGAAATATGTGGGCATTTATGTTTGGAGTTTCTAGCGAAGAGTGTCAGTCAGCTTTAAGATGTCATCGTATACAGTGTCACTGAGTGGAAATTCATCCACATTGAAAAGTACGCTGTTCACAGCATTGCGTTTATCCAAGGAAAGATTATGGGAAGCGGCATTACTTGATTTGACTACCTACAACTCAATTCCAAATGTTACGGAAGGAAAGAACAATTTACTACGTTATTATGAAACTTAGGATGCTTCAGGAAAATACTCAGAATTGAAAATAATTACATTTCCTACTGGAGCTTATGAAATCGATAATATAAACCAATTACTACAGAAAAAAACTTGGAGAAGAAAATATCACGATCAAAGGAAACAATAATACTTTAAAAGCAGAAATAACTTCAAAATATTATATCGATGTCAGCTTGAAAAACTCCATTGGCAGATTACTTGGATTTACAGATACCAAAAAGAAAATTTTAACTCCTGATACTACTCATTCAGGTGATACAACTGTAACAATATTGAAAGTAAATAGTATCGATGTCACGTGCAACATTATACACGGATCGTATAGAGATGGAGTTAATCAACATATTTTACATACATTTTATCCAACAGTGGCTCCCGGTTTTAAAATTGTTGAGAAGCCACAAAACCTGATATACCTACCGTTAAACACCAGTTTCATCTCAGACATCGTACTGAACATATTGGATCAAGACGGTCATAGTGTTGACTTTAGAGGAGAAACAATTACTATACGGATACACATCAGAGCGGCAACATAAAAGTCGACATGGGATTATCATTTAAACCGCAACGGCAGAGTCGGGAGCTCAGTAGCTCCTCGACATTGGAAGAGTTAACATCGGACAACGTTCGTTTTCTATAGAAGATTGGATTAAAACTTAACAACGATGGATATCCTGGATATATCTCAAGGACCGACATTCGACGAAACACTATGGGAGAAGGAGTATCACACGCACAACCCTTACTCTTCATCAAAATTAAACAATAACGATGAAATAAGGATTCCCATTCAACAACAAGATATTTACACGTTACCCTGTGAAAGTTACTTGTACATCGAAGGACGGGTATTAAAATTGGATGGAAAAACTGCTTCAACAGTTCCTTTTATAAATAACCCTATGGCATATTGATGAAATACGATATGAAATATCAGGGGTGACGGTTGATTCAACAAAAAAGGTTGGTTTAACAACGACATTGAAAGGATTAACATCATTAACACCGCATGAGAAGAATTCAATAGTCACTGCCGGATGGGTTGCTCCCGATAAAGACACTATAACACCGGATTCCAACGGTCACTTTGATTTTCATGTACCCTTACGATTGCTTTTGGGATTCGCTGAAGATTACAAACGAATAATAATAAATGTCAAACAAGAATTGGTATTACTCAGATCTTCAACTAACAAGGACTTGATACTTGCAGACCCTGCAACTACGGAAGATAAACTGGAATGGCAACTACAATTGGATAAAGTTGTTTGGAGAGTACCTCATGTAAGATTGGCCGATGAACATAGAATCGTATTATTGAGAAAGTTAAAGTCTGACCGTGATATCGTGATGCCATTCCGAAGTTGGGAATTCCATGAATATCCTACACTACCTCAGACAGAACGACAAACATGGACCGTCAAGACATCAACTTACTTGGAACGGGCAAGGTACATAATACTCGGTTTTCAAACTAAGCGAAAAGATGTTATCACTGCAAATGCCGGTCAATTTGATCACTGTAAAATAAAGAATTGTAAAGTTTTCTTAAACTCTCAATTCTTTCCGTATGACAATTTGAATGTCATGTTCAGCAAAAAACGTTTTTCCATTTTATACGATATGTATGCAAGATTTCAATCGTCATATTATGGAAAGACTAATACACCACTATTATCGCCTGACCAGTTTTATTCCAAGGCTCCGATAATTGTAATCGATTGTTCAAAACAAAATGAATCGGTAAAATCATCAAGTGTGGATATAAAAATTGAAATGGAATTTGAAGAACCAGTAGCGGATGGAACTTCGGCATACTGTCTAATTCTACATGAAAAAATAGTTACTTACACACCGCTGACCGGAATTGTGAAGAATGTACTTTAAGAAGAATTAGTTTAATGACTGCAGATTTTTGAGGTTAGAATTATCTACCTTAACTTTTGAGGTTAGAATTTCGTTTGTAAAATACAAGTTGAAAACAAACAATTATGTAATTGTATAAATTTCAAGGATTTTACAAAAATTATAAAAGCGGGAAAATAATTAGTGGAAACTTCATTCTATCTTCAACCGTCGTATGGGAAACATCGTTTGCAAGATGAATTCTACTAACGGAGAAGAAAATACACCTCTAATGGATGATAATAGTTCAGATATAGAAAAACAAGTTGAACGAGAAATGGACGAGTTCCTAAAGTTTAACAAACATAAGAAGAGAGAAGAAGAAGCTGAAAAAGAAGTAAAAAGGAAGAAGGTTGAAGTTAACATTACAACCAATATTTTAACAGAAGTATTTCTTCGGATTATCTACCCAATTTCTTCATGCATGACAAAAAGTATATCAGTTGGAATTTTAAAATCAATGGATTATTCACCAATTGTTATTTTAAATCATGGAAACAAAATGGTTACTTTCAGTGAAACTACTTGGGAATCTCTCATGAAACATTTACATCTTTTGGAGTGCTATTTAAGTAACAACACATTTGGAAGAAGAACAAGATTAAGTTTATTGGAATCAAATATTGAAGTTGATATAGTAAAACATCGTGGAGGACAAATTGTTCGCTTCAGAGATTTAACTACACATAATGTTAAATTATATTTCACTAAAGAAGAATTTTACACTTTAAGTTGTACTACCGGTCCCGTCACCAGATATTTGAAACAACTAATATTTTCAAGTGCAATAATTAAAGACTATCTAATTGATACATTGGACAAACAACCTTTTGTTCCAATTTTATACGGTCCCGTGGATACTTCAATCTTTAATAGAATACCTCAAGAAGTTAAAATGTGGAGACAATTAAACAACTATCACACCAATTTTAATATCGATGAAGTGGCACAAGAAGAGAAAGAAGAAGAACAATCCTGTCTGTTATAAACATCGGCTCATTCAATTTTTAAGTCAGTTGTTAATAAGACTTCAGCATGAATAAACGGGTTTCGTTTTCTAATGCGCCACACATAATGGAATTTAAAAGAGGTATAATTGAATTTCAAGCTTTCCGAGGAAATGATGGTAATTTTATTATTAAAGAATTAGTAATCTTGGACATGAACACATCAGTAGTTTATCATTATTTGTTCAAACCTCCAGTACCCTTTAATAGACTAACAACTAAAGCGAAAGTTACAAACAAATGGTTGAACAAACATTTTCACAACTTAAGATGGGATGAAGGTTTCATTAATTATAACATGATGCCGCACATTATGAATCATTATTGCAAAGAGTTTAAAATTATCTACACAAGGGGATTGGAAAAAGCAAATTGGATAAAATCATTTACAAGCAACGAAGTGATTAATGCAATAATTGATAAAGATTTCCAATGCTACTTCAACGAACTTTGTATTTCATCAAAAAGTTTTAAACATCGAAGGTCGCAGTGCGCTTTAAAGAATGCCTAACGCTTGAATAATTTCCTTCAACAAAGTGGTGGGGGTAGTGTCGATTATAAAAGTGAGAGCGCTACCATGACCCAGCATGAGTATTACTCAAACCTCCGAAGAGACAACATCTCCGACGGACATTCTTATTAACAAGAAAATTAACAATAACATCAAGATGGCATCGCAGAACTTACTTCAAAATTTGGTCGATCAGTTCAACGCTCATTCTAAATCATCAATTCTACCTACGAAGAAATGTTCTGAACTAAAAGAAGAAAAACATTACATCATTCATACGATCAAGAAAATGGAAACTTCAGTGGGTGATGCTATTAATTGCACATTGAGCGAGGCGCCGTATACAGTTGGTGACGAACCGAAGTTTCAAATCTTCCTACCTACACGTTTCGTACAACTTCTTCAAAATGAAGATCTTCGTGTAGTTTAACCCGGCGCACTCTATTTGGTTTCACACGGACCAAGTGGAAACAACTCTACTGAACTTACAATTCATGTAACACCTACTATTGATTAGTTTGTACATAACATTGTAAATATTTGTTTGTAATTGTTTCTCAATAAATATGATATAAAACAAAAAATAAAAAGCAACATATTGTAATGTCTTTGTACATTAAAATATGTTGCTTTTTTAAAAATTCCACAGAATGACCTTGACCCAGTTTTGTGTGATGATAAAAGCGGAAATCTACTTGTGAAGTTCATCAGTCTACAACTACCTTTCGTACTGTACACATCTCGCTCACTCTATTGCTTAATATAAAAAACTATAGTAGGATTCACGAAAATAGTCCGATGAGAGTTGGTACATTGTTGCCAAATTTATTCTGAAACACATTTTTATACTGCATTACACATGGTAAACATAACCACAAATGACAAGATTGCAGGGCGTGAGGGGGTGAGGGGGGACACAGCTGATAAAATTTCTATCGGACTATTTTCGTGCATCTTACTATAAAAGATGTCTCTCAAAGTCAAGTGAGCATCTTACGATACCAACACCATTACAACTTTTGAACAACTCGAAGATTTAACCAACGAAATGCGAGTTTTACTTACCGGTGGTTATCACTTAACTGTTGATGTTAGTGCTACTAATACAAGGATGTTCACTAAAACAAAATATTGCGAAGATGAAATATTTATTTCTACACAACCTACAACTTCTTCATCGCCTACTGGTCAACATAACATCAAGTTCCAAAAATATTACCAATGTTAAATAACTTTTGACAAACAAAACTACAACTAAAGAATCACGTGTTGAATGTGAGTTAATAAAAAGGATGTGATACTTGGATAAATAATCATTTGCTTCTCAACTCTCACCACAACAAGACCTATTCAAGAAAATGTTGTACAGAATGATGATTCAACTTGATGGAAAAATCTATGGAAAAGATTACAACACTGTTGAACAAATGACTAAAGATATAGATGTATTAGCTAAAGAAGGATACCAAGCTAAATTAATTTTAAAATTTCCTGAAGTACATCCGCTATCAATAGAAGAACTAGTTGCTATGGCTAAAGCTGAGAAAGATAAAAAGTCTGAAGAAAACAAAGAGAAACAAACTTCTTAAGTATCAACATTCCTTACATTAGTAAGGTATAATTTTTTAAAACTCCGTTTGGATGACCTTGAAATTACCCCCACCACTTTTCACAGTACATAAAACTCGCTATTCAACACTATACACTCTTATTCTTTCACTGGACTCCGCAGCGTCAACATGGAAGAGCAAAAATACAAGTACAAACCTCGTTACTGTTGTGAACAACAATGTACAGATTTAGGAGTAATGATGGTGGATGGGTTAGCTTGTACTAAATGCGAATTCTTCGGATCTTGTTACTGCAAATGCAAAACAAAACAACTACCGCCACCGGAATTGCGAACTTTCAAATTTTACAAATCAAGATATTTTCATACATGTTGTCCTCAAAGATGTTTCAAATTTCACCCTCTCGATCTTGCTCATTGTCAACGCACCAATTCTCATCAAGATGATTTTTGTACACATATGATAAAAATATGTAAATACAGGTCAGATTGGTATTCCGATCCTGTAGAACCATCAAATGTGTAATTTCAGTTATATACTCTTTTTTAAAACTTCAATTGGATGACCTTGAGATTTCCCCCACTACCGGTTGTAATTTTTATATAATATTATATTCAACTTTAAATCATTTCACTTCCAACACTCTAACTAACAACATGGAACCAAAATTTATCAAGTTTGAACATATAATAACTGAGAGGGAGGAGATGGAAGAATTGTTTCAAAACTTACTTTCTATCATGGATAAATATCCTATGAGATGGTTCAGAATTGTGGTTCAATATTTAAATCCTGGTGAGTTATTTTCTTCATCGTCATCATCACAGAGTGAGGAAGACGAAACAACTAATTCAGTTAGAATAATTGAATTAAAAGATGAAGAAGAAGAACTTAACGCTTTATTTGATCATAAGCTCAAGGTCGCCGTTATATAAGCCCTCTCCCTATGCGCCGATCCTCATCCCATCACCGACTCTCCAACTGTGAACAACTCTCCATTGGCCCGAATGAATTCTAGTTTTGAAGTAAACTCTAAAGAAGAGTTACAAGACATTTTTAATATTTTACAAGAACTTGTAGATAATTTTACAACCATCAAAATGAATTTGGAAATAACATACGATTGTCCTATTTGTGATAAGGTTGAAAGTTCGGACGAAGACAGTTTACTAAATCTAACTCCTGCACCATCTGACACTACTGATGGTAATAATTAAGAGCAACGTCTTTCCCCCACCACTTCTTTGTAATTCATCCTTCCCCCCACCACTTCTTTATTTAACTAACATTTCTCCCTTTTACTTCTCATTCCGTCTTCGACTTCTGAACTATCAACATCACTTGTTTTAAAATTTCAAACACTAACACAATCATGATGGATATGATGGATGAAGTTCCCTTCATAACTAGAATGGAAGAGGATAAATTGAAATTGGAAATTAAACGATTAGAAATGGAACGGGAAAACCAACTCGAAATGTTACATTTGTTCAAGCTGTTCAAATACATCATCTGGGGACTCTGCATTTACCTTCTCATCGTTGTCGGTGTTTGCATTTACAAATCTGTAATTCATCACAAAAGTTCAACTTGTTTAAACTCTGCTGTTGCACATTAATTGTATGTTCACTAATAAAATTCAAAAGTTACTTCAACCTATCCTACTATCACCAACTAGTTCAACTTAGAACTATTTCTGGTGGTAGTTGGGTAGGCTTTTTTAAAACTTACTCTGGATGACCTTGACATACTTTCCAGATCCCAGTTATAAATTTGAATTTTAGTTTTAAACTAACTTTTAGTTTTGTTCAACTATTAAGAGTTTTGTTAACACCGTCAAATTTCAGTTTTCAGCTAACTTTTAATTTATGTGCACTTTTAGTTCAACCCCAGTTACTTTATTCGCAAATTCAGTTCAACCGACCGCCAACACTATCGCCATCACCACCCCAATATTTCAAAATCTCTGCCCCCGACACCTGCCCGAACATCTGCCCATAGGGGCAGCTGCCCGGACATCTGTTCGGTTTAAAAAAATATAAAAGGAAGGTAAAGGAATGGGGGTGGCGCATGCTCACCAATGCAAAACTAAGGTTTGAGGTTAGAATTATCCATGGCGGCTGCCATGTTTAGTTCAGTTTCACCACATAGAGTCGGCGACCGGTTATTGGTCTAAAGGAGTGGGGGAAGGGGTGGTGGGGGAAGGTTGCCATTTTATAAACCCTCTCCCTAGGCGGCGCTTCTCATTTGATCGCCGACTTTCAAACGATAAACACCTCTCCCACGGCACGGATGAATTATCCCGCTATCACCAACTAGTTCAACTTTGAACTATTTCTGGTGGTAATTGGGTAGGCTTTTTTTAAAACTTACTCTGGATAGCCTTGACATACTTTCCAGATCCCAGTTATAAATTTGAATTTTAGTTTTAAACTAACTCTTAATTTTTGTTCCACTGTTAAAGTTTAGTTAACACCGACGAATTTCAATTTTGAACTAACTTTTAATCTATGCGCACTCTTGGTTCAACCCCAGTCACTTTATGCGCAAATGCACTTCAACCGAACACCAACACTATCGCCATCTCCACCCCAACCTATATGGCATAACATATAACTACAGCATCTCATATACCCTCTGCCCCACCGGAAGCTGTATGGCATGGCTGCTGGCGCCAGCTGCCCGGTCAACTGCTCGCGAGCAGCTGCTCGGGCGGATGGCACGACTTCCGGTCTAGGTGTGACCAAAACACACTACTGCTATCTATTATTCTATATATCATTCTATGTGTACTTAGGTAAACTCAGTAAATTGCAAAAAGTCACTGTCCCACGAGTGGAATTGAACTCCTGTACTACAGGAGGTGGTGGACTCCTGTGGATATGGTGGTGGGAGTAGTGGGGTTTGGTTACTTTCAAAACGGAAGTCGTGCCAATTGCCAGCCGCTGCCGGCCAGCTGCCATCGGCCAGCTGCCAAATCAGTCGCTGCCGCCATATGCCATGCCATATAGCTTCCGGTGGGGGAGGAGATGTTATTTGAAATTTGAAATTCAACTTGACAATTGGGTTATGGAAAGTATGTCAAGGTCATCCAGAGTAAGTTTTAAAAAACCCTATCCCGCTACCACCGGAGTAATAGTTCGGATAGTGGAACTAACTCCGGTGATAGCGGGATAGGTATAGAATTAGGTTTGTGAATTTTATTTGTGAAAAACATACAATCAATGTGTGACAGCAGTGTTTAAACAAGTTGAAGTTTTGTTATGAACTACAGAGTTGTAAACACAAACACCGACGACGATGAGAAGGTAAACGCAGAGTCCCCAGATGATGTATTTAAAAAGTTTGAACAAACGTAACATCTCGAGTTGGTTTTCCCGTTCCATTTCCAATCGTTTGATTTCCAATTTCAATTTATCCTTTTCCATCCTTGTTACAAATGGAACTTCATCCATCATATCCATCATGTTTGTGTTTTTTTTTTTTTTTTGAAATTTTGAAAGAAGCGATGTTGATAGTTGAAGAGGCGAGGATGGAATGAGAGTTAAAAGAGGGAAATGTCGGTTAAATAAAGAAGTGGTGGGGGGAAAGAGCGTTGTTACATAGAAGCGGCGGGGGAAAGATGCTGCTCATCATTTGCCTCAGAAGTTGTGTCCGACTGTAGAGGGGTAAGAGGAGTAGTATTTAGTAAACTGTCTTCATCAGAACTTTCAACCTTATTACAAATAGGACAAGCGTAAGTTATTTCCAAATTCATTGTAATAGCGTTAAATTTATCTATAATTTCATTTAAAGCATTAAATATTTCTTGTAAATCATCTTTTGAGTTTATTTCAAAACTAGCATTCATTCGTGCCAATGGAGAAGTGTTCATCGTTAGAGAGTTAGCAATCGAATGAGGATTAGTGCCTAGGGAAGGGGGGCTTATATATAGGGGACCTTGAGCTTATGATTGAATAAAACGTTTAGTTCTTCTTCTTCGTCTTTTAATTCAATTATTTGAACCGAAGTAGTTGTTTCATCCTCTTCACTCGATGAAGAAAACAATTCTCCAGGATTTAAATATTGAACTACAATTCTGAACCATCTTATAGGATATTCGTCAATGACAGAAAGTAAGTTTTGAAACAATTCTTCCATCTCCTCCCTGTCAGTTATTATATGTTCAAACTTGATAAATTTTCCTTCCATGTTGTTAGTTAGAGTGTTGGAAGTGGAATGATTTAATATTATATAAAAATTAGAACTAATGGTGGGGGAAATCTCAAGGTCATCCAATTGAAGTTTTAAAAAAGAGTGTAAAACTGAAATTATACATTTGATGGTTCTACAGGATCGGAATACCAATCTGATCTGTATTTACATCTTTTTATCATATGTGTACAAAAATCATCTTGATGAGACTTGGTGCGTTGACAATGAGCAAGATCTAGAGGGTGAAATTTGAAACATCTTTGAGGACAACATGTATGAAAATATCTTGATTTGTAAAATTTGAAAGTTCGCAATTCCGGTGGCGGTAGTTGTTTTGTTTTACATTTGCAATAACAAGATCCGAAGAATTCACATTTAGTACAAGCTAACCCATCCACCATCATTGGTCCTAAATCTGTACACTGTTGTTCACAACAGTAACGAGGTTTGTACTTGTATTTTTGCTCTTCCATGTTGACGCTGCGGAGTCTAGTGAAAGAATAAGATTGTATAGTGATGAATAGCGAGTTTTATGTACTATGAAAAGTGGTAGGGGTAATTTCAAGGTCATCCAAATGGAGTTTTAAAAAATTATACCTTACAAGTGTAAGGATTATTGAAATTTAGGAAGTTTGTTTCTGTTTGTTTTCTTCAGACTTTTTTTCTCTCTCCGCCTTAGCCATAGCAATAAGTTCTTCTGTTGATAGTGGATGTACTTCAGGAAATTTTAAAATTAATTTAGCTTGATATCCTTCTTTAGTTAATACATCTAAATCTTGTGTCATTTGTTCAACAGTGTTATAATCCTTTCCATAGATTTTCCCATCAAGTTCAATCATCATTCTGTATAACATTTTGTAGAATAGATCTTGTTGTGGCGAGAGCTGAGAAGCGAATGATTATTTATCAAACTGTTTATTTATTAAACTGTCCTTTTTATGAACTTGACATTGATCACGTGATTCCTTAGTTGTAATTTTATTTATTAAAAGTTATTCAACATTGGTAATACTTCTGGAACTTGACGTTATGTTGACCAGCTGGCGATGAAGAAGTTGTAGGTTGTGTAGAAAAAAATATTTCATCATCGCAATATTTTGTTTTAGTGAACATCCTTGTATTAGTAGCACTAACATCAACAGTTAAGTGATAACCACCGGTAAGTAAAACTCGCATTTCGTTAGTTAAATCTTCAAGTTGTTCAAAAGTAGTTATGGTGTTGGTATCATAAGATGCACATTTAACCTTTAGGGACATGTTGAAGTTTTGTATTTAGTGATAGAGAGTGAGATGTGTACGGTACGAAAGGTAGTCGTAGACTGATGAATTTAACAAGTTGATTTTCACTTTTATTATCACACAAAATTGGGTCAAGGTCATCCCATGGAATTTTTAAAAAAAAGCAACATATTGTAATGTACAAACACATTACAATATGTTGCTTTTTTTATTTTTTTTTTTTAGGTTTATATCATATTTATTGAGAAACAAATACAAAGAAATATTTACAATCTTATGTACAAACTAATCAGTAGTAGGTGTTACATGAATTGTAAGTTCAGTAGAATTGTTTCCACTTGGTCCATGTGATACCAAATAGAGTGCGCCGGGTTGAATTATACGAAGATCTTCATTTTGTAGTAGTTGTACGAAGCGCTTTGGTAGGAAGATTTGAAATTTTGCTTCATCACCAATTGTATAAGGTGCCTCGCTTAATGTGCAATTTATAGCATCACCTACTGAAGTTTCCATCTTCTTTATTGTATGAATGATGTAGTGTTTTTCTTCTTTCAGCTCGGAACATTTCTTTGTAGGTAGGATTGTTGATTTTGAATGAGCGTTGAATTGTTCAACTAAATTTTGAAGTAAGTTGTTTGATGCCATCTTAATGTTTTTGCTGATGCTAATCTTCTTGTTAATAAGAATATCCGTTGGAGATGTTGTCTCTTCGGAGGTTCGAGTAATACTCATGCTGTGTCATGGTAGCGCTCTCACTTTTATTATCGAGAATACCCCCACCACTGACACTACCCCCACCACTGATGCTACCCCCACCACTTTGTTGAAGGAAATTATTCAAGCGGTAGGCATTCTTCAAAGCACACTGTGACCTTCGATGTTTAAAACTTTTTGATGAAATACAAAGTTCATTAAAGTAGCATTGGAAATCTCTATCTATTATTGCATTTATCACTTCATTGCTTGTAAATGATTGTATCCAATTTGCTTTTTCCAATCCTCTTGTGTAGATAGTTTTAAACTCTTTACAATAATGATTCATAATATGCGGCATCATGTTATAATGAATAAAACCTTCATCCCATTTTAAGTTATGAAAATGTTTGTTTAACCATTTGTTTGTAACTTTCGCTTTAGTTGTTAGTTTATTGAATGGAAATGGAGGTTTGAACAAGTAATGATAAATTACAGATGTGTTCATATCCAAAATTACTAATTCTTTAATAATGAAATTTCCATCATTCCCTCGAAAAGCTTGAAATTCAATTATACCTCTTTTAACTTCCATTAACTGTGATGCAGTAGAAAACGAAACCCGTTTGTTCATGATGAAGTCTCATCCACAACTGACTGTTATTACAAACACGATTGTTCTTCTTTTATTTCTTGCGCTTCTTCGTTTATATTAAAATTGGTGTGATAGTTGTTTAATTGTCTCCACATATCCACTTCTTGAGGTATTCGATTAAAAATTGAAGTATCCACAGGACCATATAAAATTGGAATGAATGGTTGTCTGTCCAATGTATCGATTAGATAATCTTTAATTATTGTACTTGAAAATACTAGTTGTTTTAAGTATCTAGTGACAGGACCGGTAGTACAACTTAAAGTGTAAAATTCTTCTTTAGTGAAATGTAATTTTACATCATGTCTAGTTAAATCTTTGAAGCAAACAACTTGTCCCCCACGATGTTTGATTATATCAACTTCAATATTTGATTCTAATAAACTTAATCTTGTTCTTTTTCCAAATGTGTTGTTAGTTAAATAACATTCCAAAAGATGTAAATGTTTCATTAGAGAATCCCAAGAAGTTTCAGTAAAGATAACCATTTTACTTCCTTGATTTAACATAACAATTGGTGAATAATCCAATGATTTTACAATTCCAACAGATATACTTTTTGTCATGCATGAAGAAATAGGGTAGAAAATTCGAAGAAATACTTCTGTTAAAATATTTGTTGTAATGTTAACTTCAACCTTTTTTCTTTTTACTTCTTTTTCATCTTCTCCTTCTTCTTCTTTCTTCTTATGTTTGTTAAACTTGAGGAATTCATCCATTTCTTGTTCAACTTGCTTTTCTATATCAGAACTATTTTCATCCATTAGAGGTGTATTTTCTTCTCTGTTAGTAGAATTCATCTTGCGAACGATGTTTCCCAAACGACGGTTGAAGATAGAATGAAGTTTCTACTAGTTAATTTCCTGCTTTTATATTTTTTGTAAAATTTTTAAAATTTATACAATTACATAATTGTTTATTTTCAACTTGTGTTTTATAAACAAAATTCTAACCTTAAAAATTGAGGAAGATAATTCTAACCTCAATATTTTGCAGTAGTTGTACTAATTATTCTTAAAGTACATTCTTCACTATTCCGGTCAGTGGTGTGTAAGTAACTATTTTATCATGTAGAATTAGACAGTATGCCGAAGTTCCATCCGCTACTGGTTCTTCAAATTCCATTTCAATTTTTATATCCACACTTGATGATTTTACTGATTCATTTTGTTTTGAACAATCGATTACAATTATTGGAGCTTTGGAATAATACTGATCAGGTGATAATAGTGGTGTATTAGTCTTTCCATAATATGATGATTGAAATCTTGCATACATATCATATAAAATGGAAAAACGTTTTTTGCTAAACATGACATTTAAATTGTCATATGGAAAGAATTGAGAGTTTAAGAAAACTTTACAATTCTTTATTTTACAGTGATCAAATTGACCAGCATTTGCAGTAATAACATCTTTTCGCTTAGTTTGAAAACCGAGTATTATGTACCTTGCACGTTCCAAGTAAGTTGATGTTTTGACGGTCCATGTTTGTCGTTCTGTTTGAGGTAATGTAGGGTATTCATGAAATTCCCAACTTCGGAATGGCATTACAATGTCACGGTCAGATTTTAACTTTCTTAACAATACGATTCTATGTTCATCAGCCAATCTTACATGAGGTACTCTCCAAACAACTTTATCCAATTGTAGTTGCCATTCCAGTTTATCTTCCGTAGTTGCAGGGTCTGCAAGTATTAAGTCCTTATTAGTTGAAGATCTGAGTAATACTAATTCTTGTTTAACATTTATTATAACCCTTTTGTAATCTTCAGCAAATCCTAAAAGCAATCGTAAAGGTACATGAAAATCAAAATGACCGTTGGAAGCAGGTGTTATAGTGTCTTTATCAGGAGCAACCCATCCGGCAGTGACTATTGAATTCTTCTCATGTGGTGTTAATGATGTTAATCCTTTTAATGTAGTTGTTATACCAACCTTTTTTGTTGAATCAACTGTCACCCCTGATATCTCATATCTTATTTCATCAAAAAGATATGCCATTGGGTTATTTATAAAAGGAACTGTTGAAGCAGTTTTTCCATCCAATTTTAATACCCTTCCTTCGATGTACAAATAACTTTCACATGGTAATGTGTAAATATCTTGTTGTTGAATGGGAATTCTTATTTCATCATTATTGTTTAATTTTGATGAAGTGTAAGGGTTGTGTGTGTGATATTCCTTCTCCCATAGTGTTTCGTCGAATGTCGGTCCTTGAGATATATCCAGGATATCCATCGTTGTTAAGTTTCAATCCAATCTTTTGTAGAAAACGAATGTTGTCTGATGTTAACTCTTCCAATGTCGAGGAGCTACTGAGCTCCCGACTCTTCCGTTGTGGTTTAAATGATAATCCCATGTTGATTTTTATGTCGCCGCTCTGATGTGTATTCGTATAGTAATTGTTTCTCCTCTAAAGTCAACACTATGACCGTCTTGATCCAATATGTTCAGTACGATGTCTGAAATGAAACTGGTGTTTAACGGTAGGTATATCAAGTTTTGTGGCTTCTCAACAATTTTAAAACCTGGAGCAACTGTTGGATAAAATGTATGTAAAATATGCTGATTTACTCCTTCTCTATATGATCCATGTATAATATTACATGTTACATCAATACTATTTACTTTTAATATTGTAACAGTTGTATTACCTGAATGAGTAGTTTCAGGAGTTAAGATTTTCTTTTTTGTATCTGTAAATCCAAGTAAACTGCCAATAGAGTTTTTCATTCCGACATCTATATAATATTTTGAAGTTATTTCTGCTTTTAAAGTATTATTATTTCCTTTGATTGTGATATTATCTTCTCCGAGTTTTTTCTGCAATAATTGGTTTATATCATCAATTTCATAAGCTCCAGTAGGAAATGTAATTATTTTCAATTCTGAGTATTTTCCTGCAGCATCCTTAGTTTCATAATAATGTAGTAAATTATTTTTTCCTTCTGTAACATTAGGAATTGAATTGTAGGTAGTCAAATCAAGTAATGCCGCTTCCCATAATCTTTCCTTGGATAAACGCAATGCTGGGAATAGAGTACTTTTTAATGTGGATGAATTTCCACTCAGTGACACTGTATACGATGACATCTTAAAGGTGACTGACACTTTTCGCTAGAAACTCCAAACATAAATGTCCACATATTTCAGTATTGTTAGGTTGTTCTCTTTTGTAATTGTAAAAAATGTTTTTGGAGTTTTGAAAATAATGTTGAAGTTCTTTAGGCGGTGGTAGATTGCCAAAACTGTCAAAGTAGTAAATGGTTTGTCCGAGCTTTTTATAGCATACCCAATGAGTGCCTGGACCATAGGTGGAATCCAAATTTACTATTCCAGTTTCATTTTTCCATATTTTAGTTGGTAATGCATCTTTCATAAAAACTCCTCGAAAGAATGGTATTTTCAAACATTTTACATAATCATTTAACTGATGATTAGTTAAGGCTTTATTTGGAATTATCAATTGATTTTTTTTATTTAGTACACACGGTACGGTCTTAGGTATAAACCTGCTCCGTTTTTTACCATTGACCAAACAGAAGCCTTTTTTACTTTTGCTTTACGAGTTCTACGACGTCTCTTTCTAATATTTCCACCTTTTTTGGGAGCTCTTCTTTTTGCAGGTCTTCCTCTGCGACGTCGTCTTCCACCACCAAACTTAGCTTTTGTCTTCATGGCTGTTGTTACTGCCCAAGCCGCTGCTTTTTCTGCAATACTTGCGTCACTTGATTTTACTCTTTGCCAAGCTTTTTCTGCTAGAATTTTATCTGCTATTGATCTATTTGTTGAATCTTTAAACTTTGAATATGCTATATCGTGTTGTTTGCAAGCTTGATCTAATTTATTAATTCCAGGATCTCCTCTTGCTAAACGTTTTGCCAACTTAGTTCCAGGTCCACAATATTGATAACCTCCAGGAATATGTAATTCGTATGGTAAAGCGTCTATTGCTCGATTTACAACAGCACCAATAGGTATCCGTCTAAGCAGGGATAACGCAGTTGAAGTTATACCACGTCCTCTCTTGTTGCTGTCTTGATGATGACTGAGTGATACGGCCTTCATTATGTAGTCTTATATAAACTGGTGTGTTTACTCCACAAGATACATTACATAAATGAATAAGTTATGTATAATTTTTTATATTTAAACACTTAGTTATTCAAATTAATTATATATTGATTTATAATTCTATTTTTAATCCAAGCTTCCCGTTCATCGGGTTGAATTATCACATGACTCGTTGTACTAGCTATATGATTATGGGTATCAATAAGTAAATTGCCCACTATTCTTATTAAACAATCTAAATTTACAGCATCTTTTGGATGTTGAGGATCATGTAATTGCATAATACGTTTATCATTACATGTGTAAGCTGTTGAATCACTTTTTGATGTTTTTATGACTTGTCCAATAGTAGCAGCATCATTTGAATCTTCGCCTGGTAAAATATTAATTATTTTCTTCATCTTTGCATCATATTTGGTCCCAAAGTGTTTATCCCAAGTTATTGTTTGTTTCATTGTAACACAATCATTTGCTTCGTAACCAGGATAAATATCTTTTATTCTTCTATTACGACCATTGTATGTACCTAATGTACCACCAGTAGCAATTAATGTTTGCACCATTAGAGGTACATCTGTATCTTTTATACCAAATCTTCCATTTGTTATTGTTTTACGTCCTGCATCCCATTCATCATTATTTCCTTGCATTAAATTAAACTTTTCATTTCCATGTATAAATTTATCTCCCCGCTTTAACACGGCATCTTCATGTTTTACAAAATTGGATGTTTCCTTTTTTAATTCTTTAGATAATTGTTCTATAGTAACAGCATCTTTTGGTTGAGAACCAAACTTTACATTTGTCAATGTTTTATCATGACAATCGATTTCATTAACATCTTGTAAAATACAGTTGTCCTTGATGTATTTTAGGTTTACAGCATCACCGTCTTCCTTTGGGTATCCAATGTCATTTATAATAAATTTATAAAAAGAATATCCATGTTCAGTTTTTTCCGGTATTATAGAATGTAAATATTCTTTATTAACTGAATCTTTATCATTTTTGGGATTTCCCACGTTGGTTATTCTATAATTTCCAGCATCATATGTTTGTCCATCTTTTAAGTTGTTACCCCATTGCAATTTTAAAGTATTTGAAAGTTCAGATGATAAGTACTCTTTAGTAATTGCATCAGAACCTTCAGTTGGTTTACCAACATTAATTAATCTATGTGATTCAACATCATAAGTATTCTTATGTAATTTCAATGATGTTGAAGTAGCTTCTTTTACTGTCTTTAAATTTGCTCCATCAGTATCTTCTTCTGGATCTTTAACTAATTTTAAACGTTTATTACTTATGTTATAGTCACCTTCAGGTGTTTGCGGTAATCCGCTTCTTTTTCTCTCTTCTCCAACTTGCACTCCTAATGCGGAGTAGCGTCCGAACTTGTCGACGCTCATGTTAGAACTGATACATCTTATACTTGTAACTTCTTTATATTTGCGGACAATTATACAATTATACCACGATTTTTAAGTTCATCAACTAGAGCCACCCATTCATTATTTAAACCAGTATGACCGGCTTCCATAGCTTCATGCAATAGTCTCATTCTGTCAACTAATTTATTGATGTCGTTGTAATAGATAACATTTGTATTGTATAGATTTTTCATTAATCCTTTACCAGATGTTGAAGTATCTCCTTTACTCTTTTTACCATGTTGTTCAACAAGTGATAAATCCATAAGTGATAAAGATTTTCTTTTTAAAGGTTGTCTCACAGCCGGTGTAGTACGTAATGTTGGTAATTTTCGTGGGGGAAACAATTTTTTTATAACAATACTATATTTTGTTGCACGTGAACGATTAATCATTCCATCCTTTGAGTAGTTTCTTTTATGAGCGTTAGTATTTTGTAAAATTTCTTTAAAAGTATTTAAATCTTTTGCTGAATATTTTATTGGTATATTTTTAAAAATTAATTCATATAATCCTTTTGTTCCTTTATATCTATGGTCACCAATAATGATATAATCGTCTTGAGTTACTTCAAGCTTAGAGTTACCAATTTTCAATTCATTTCCATCAATTCTTGCTCCATATACATGTGATTTACTTAAATTTGGATTTGATTTCATGTCATGTAGCATTTTCATTATATATTTTCGTCCAAGAGGTCCATGTTGTAATATATCACTACTCAATTGAGTTAAATTTGGAATAGATTGTTCTGCTTCAGGTATTGGCTGTTCTTCCTTTTCAACAATTGATTCTTCTTCATTTTTTGTTTCTTCTTGTTCACTAGCACTTGTATATGAATCATCATCATCATCTTCTTTTTTTAATGCTTGTACTTCTTGTTTAGAAACTGGTAGTAAAACATCTCCTTCATAACGAGGTTTACCAATAGTTTCTGATATCTGTTTTAAAGGTTCCGTGATAGGTTTAAATGTATTCTCTAAAAATTCTTCTCTTTCACTTAAACCCATCCTTAATGCACGATTCTTTATCCTAATAGAATCACTGAGTGATTTTATTTCTTTTAATAGTTTTTCTTGATTCACCATGTTTACACTGTGAAGTTCAAAGTGTTACTAGATGTATCATAGGTAGTTCAACGTATTAATACAAATTTATCCAATCCTATACGATATCTACCATTTTTAATATCTTCTTCTTTCATAATAACGAGAAATCCATATTTTTCATTCCATGCTTTACCACACATTTCTTTAAATTTATCAAATGGCATATCCGCATTAACATGATCATTATATATATGCTTTAAATTTGTCTCATCTTGCTTAAAGATGATCAACATATTTGCATTGTCTCTTATAAGTTGTTTTGGAATTTTACTGTATGTTTGACCAATATAAATGCTATCAATATTATTATGTCTTCCCATAGCAAAATAATTTCTTATAGTATCATGATTTTCACAAGAAACATCGTCAAATATAAAAATGGAAAATGGTTTTGCTTCACCTGGTTGCATTATTGTTTCACTAGCATTAAACTTGTAGAAATTCACTTCAGGTACACTTGCAAGTATTTTATCTAATAATTGATATTTTGGTTGTTGCAATGATTTTGAAAAAATATATATATTGTTAAAGCGTAAACCTTTAGGATTAGTTATAAGGTTAAAGACAACATTAGTTTTTCCACAATTTGAAGGACCAGTTATTAAACATCTTATAGTATTTGGTAGTAATTCACCATGTTTACCATGACTTAACTTATTATTGTCAACTGTCAATTCATCAATATTATTAATATTAAATCGATCTTTTTGTTGTACAATCTCCATCTTGTTTAAAGGTTAAACACATAATGAGCTATTTAATAACTATACCAAGTCTTTTGAAGGAATCCAAGAGTCTTCACTTTTATCAAATCCTAACCACCTAACTTTAACCATATCCTTTTTCCTTTGTAAAACCTTTTCAACAAGATATACATCACCAACTGTTGATTTTAACAACTCATGTCCATAGAATCCACCTTGAAGTAATTCACCCTTATTATCCTTTAAAATGTAAGTTTCAGGTATAGTTGGTTGCACTTTATAAATTGTAAATACTTCATTAGTCCAATTTGGCAGATATATTTTACTAAATACACCTTTGTATTTGCTTATACGAACTTTATCATTAACCTTAAACTTTTTTGGTTGTAACTTTTCTATTTTTGGTGTTGTATTATTTTTGATGCGTTGTAATACAATTTTAGCATTAGCACTGTTTACTTGGATAGGTTTCATTCCAATGGTGCGATGATATTTGTTGTTATACTCTTTTATAAGTTGTGGTAATATGTCATACCACACATATGATCCTCGTTTTGAAAATTGTTTATACATAGCTCCTTTTAATGTTCTATTAAATCTTTCAATTATTGAAGCTTTAACTTCAGAATTTGTAGAATAATGATTTATTTTATATTTTTTCATCAAAGCTCCAAAATCTTTATTAAAATATTCTTTTCCATCATCCGTTTGTAAATGTTTAATTTTAAATTTATTTCTTTGTATTGTTGTCTCCATAGCTTTGGTAACACTTTTACCAGTCTTGTCCTTCAAGGGTAAAGCATCAGCTATTTTAGTAAAACAGTCTATAATTGTTAAAATATATTTAAATCCTTTGTTTAATTTACTGTGTGGTATCATTTCAATAAGATCAGCTTGGTAAAGATCATTCATTCCTTTAATGATTGTACTTCTTCTTGGAAATCTTCTTCTTGCTGGTTTATGTAGTTCATTTACAATCTTATCCTTTACACTTTCCATCTTAAAGTGTTGCTTGCACACTGTTTGTAGAAATACTGATCCATACAATGGTTTATTCTCTTATATATAGTTGAAATATAGGTCAAGGTCATTTAATATTAGTGTAAAAAAGAGGGAACATGGCATTGGGCTTGCCATGTCCCCTCTTTTTTACGGAAAGGAAAAAGGAAGAAGGTAAAGGACGAAGAATAGGTTTACTGGTCGATAGGGTTTAAGGAATAGTGGCCAAATGGTAGAGTATTAATTTTATCTTCTAAAATATGTCGCTTGTCGTCTTTGTAGCTTAATGCCCACTTTGTTTGTTTGACACTAAAAAGTTGGTGGTTATAACTTCTAATAGTGTTAAATGTTGCAGTTGTTTCAACATTTTCAAACAAACATCTTTTATAATGTTGAAACTGTACGTTCTTCTTTAGGAAAGATGTCTTTATTCCTTTAGCTTTTTTTGTGACTTGATATTCGTTCCTTTCATTTATGTACAGTTGAAATGAATAGAGTTTAGACATTAATGCTACAATTTCAATCATCGGCACACCATTTGTTTCATCTTTAAATTTTCCCAATACTTTTTTGTTTTTGTCATAGTCGTAATTTGGATGGTCCTTAGGATAATCGGAAAAATCAAAATCATCTTTATATACAAAGGTCCGTAAATCCTCATACATGTCATTTGTTTTAATCCAGTAAATAAGTGCATCCGTATCCATATATGCAATACCAATGTTATCTCTTCCATAATAATTAACCATCTTCTTATAATGAAACTCGTACATGTGTGTTTTAGAAATATCCAATATTGACATTCCAAGATATAAAGGACGATCTAATAGAACTGATTTTTTGTTCATAGAAATGACGACAAGATTTTCATTTATAATTACGGATGAACCAAAGTTTGGTTGTTGCACTAGTTTCTGTAATTTTACTGGATCAGTTACTAATTTGATATTCTTATGTTTCCTTTTGTTTTCTAAAGTCTTGCCAAATATTGCATTGTTCATCAGTTTGAAGAAATCTTTTTGAAAACTTGATGTAGCAGCAGCTCTTCTTCTTGTGTTGTTGTCGATGTACGGTTTCAGCCAACAAGATTGAGAGAATTGTAGTATTCGATTAATTTTTGTAATTTTTAATCCCAAGTCTAAAGCCTGTTGTATCATCCAATAATGTCCAACATACCTAGACTTATTGTTTAAAGTCATTAATAATTTTGGCCATCTTCCAGTAGGGGAAATTTCAGTCTTTGGAAGAAGTGGTAAATCGTAATGATGATCATGAAGATGTTCAGGATATTCAAAATCGACGTCAAAAATGTAACCAGTTTCACCATGCTTTGGTATATCCATTATGTTTCCAATTGATTCTGGATCTATCCATTTAAAATTATCATATGGAAGGGGATTTGACATTGCCCATCCGTATAAGTTATTTGCATCGAAATAACCTAGAAATGTTGTTGGTTTTGATGCATCATAATCGGGCAGATACTTATTATTAGCCTTAACATGTCTGGTTACACTTTGTGTCAATCCCCCTCGAACTCCTGATTCTAACATTAAAACCATATCTATATCAGTAAGAAGTTGTAATTTACAATTTGTTTCTTTCAACATGGCTTGCCATGCTAGTCCAGGTGAAGTGTATGAATGAAGAGGGTCCAATCCATATGCTGCAAAACATGTATTTCTAAATTCTTCCATTATATCACATAATAAAGTTACATCTAATTTAACATAAAAATCTGAATATTCTCCCAATGTTGTAAATCCTAATTCATTCCATACTTTACATGCATGATCATAATCCTCTTGAGATATGTCCATGTCGTATAGTTTACTTTTAAATTCTTCTTTTGGCGGAAGTGATGTTTCATTAAACTTTTCTAAACTGTCTATATAATCATATGGGAAAACACCTTTCCGAAGTACGAGATCCAGTTTGTCGTTACTTACAATCTTCTTTGTTTCAATAAAATCTTGTTTCCTTAAATTTTCAGAAAGTTTAGACAAACTCGACGGCATAAATCGGTAGGAGTCTAAGAATCTTAATTTGACATTTCCAACTGTTTTAGAGAAACTTATAAATTTTTCTGAAGTTTCAGCCAACACATCTATCGAACCATCGTCTCTTCCTAATTCAGGTATTATAAAATGAGCATCATACCCACTGAGGTTATGCAGAACCACAGGAATAAATAGTGGTAAACGATAGCTCAAATTACATTTATTACAAGCAGCACCCCTGTAATAACCTGTAAGGTGGTCATGATCTTTAACTTTATAATTGTCAATGGTAAATTCATTTTTACATAAGAAACAATGAGTTGCATTTTCATGTTGAATTTCCTCTTCTTCCTCCATCGGTTTCATTGGTATGATATTTGTATATAATCTTTGTACATTTTCAGCTATTAAATATAAATGGTCAAGAAATATTGTTTCCACATTTTCACCACGATATACTAGAGGTTCTGAAGTTAATCCATATTGGTTTAAATGTTCTTCTGATAATGTTGATTTAACCATTAAACAAAAACTATTTGGTTTATGCATTTGATATTTGACACTTTTTCTAGCTTCACAATTTTCATCTTCTATAGGAATTAGTGTTGATTCAAAATCAGCATATACAACTATAGGGATACGATATTGATGATGAACTTTTTGAAATGTAACAAATGCTCTGCTTTCTGAAGGTAAAATAATTTTTGCTTCATAATTATTGTTACATAATCTTTTGTGCTCTTGTAACCATTCCATTCCTTGTCTTCCTTCTCGTTGGAAATTAAAACATCTTTTGCAGATCAGCTTTTTGTTTCGATTTTTTGAAAGTTGTTTATTAACAAGAGAGTCAAATTTCTTTATATACACATAATGAGATACATCTCCTTGTGTTAGTAGTAGTAAATCTGTATGATCTGCTAGTTCTTCTTTAGCAATACGTAAAGGATAAACTTTATTTGAACTATCTAATCCAAAAACATTAATAGATGTGCCGGGATTTTTCTTCTCAAATTTTGATATATCTTTTAGTGATACAGGATAACTAATTCCTTGAAAGTTATATCTATATCTTTGATTTTCATAGTGCTGGTTTGGTTCATTACAATGATTTGGTACAAATTTACATGTCATCGCATATCTAAAACATTCGTTATCTTGATTTTTCACATTAACACATGATCTTGTATCCTCAATTATTTTTGGTAAACGAATATAACTAGATCCCATTAGTCCATATCCATGTTTATGAACTCTTATATTTAATCCTTCAATACTTATAAGACTCCACCCTGATCCTCGTCCTTCATGTTCCTGAATTTTAGTTAATATTTCTTCTATACATTTTTCAACTATTGAATCAATGTCTGAACTTCCTATGATAGTTTGATTTTTAGTTATAAATCCTCTTGGTGATAATTCTTCTTGTACATTTATAAACATAGCTTCTAGTAGTAATCCAAATTTGAGAAAATTTAATCTTTTTAATTCTTCTTTTAAAGTTCTACTGATGATTGGTTTTGCTTCTCTAATAAATTCTTCTAAGTTTAAATCTTCATTTTGAATCTTATGATGCATTACTACCTTTCCGGGTAAAGCTGATACTTGTAAATTTGGTAAAGTTGTTGTAGGTTTTGCTGTTATTTCATTTTGTTCTTCTTGTTCTTCTTGTTCTTCTATGTTGTTGTGAATTAGTTCCTTATGTATTTCTAACAGAATATCATCATTAAACGATTCCAAACATTTATCGCAATGATACATGTTTGGTGGTGTTCACTCTTCAAAATTTCGCCAAGAAATGAAATGAGCTCTCCCTTTCCTTCTTTTATAATAGTTCCCCCACTACTATTTCATCTTCTTCTTCTTCTTCTTCACTTTCAGAAGAAAACAAACGTCTTGGACAAAATATTAATCTTCTACAAACAGATTCTTCATTAGTATTCTCTATATGAATTGGAGTTTCAATATGTATTTCTTCATATTCAAATGATGACGAAGACTCTGATATTACTACATCCATATCCAAATTTTCATTCTCCACATCATTGGCATTTTCTTCTTCTGATGTTGTTACATCCACATCCATATCATTTATAGTTTCTACTTCTGAAGTTTCGCTATTATTTTCATCTTCTTCCATATTTAAATCCTCTAATTGAATTTTATACAATATTTCAATCATAGATTTCCTTGGATAATCGGTGTTGTCTACAGGAGCCATTTCCAGTAAATGAGGAATAACTGTTTTTGATCCGGCTTATATGATATTTTGCTAAGTATGTCAAGGTCATTTTTAATTAAGCGAGAACTGGGAATAGATCACTAAGCAGCATGATGATTCATTACTACAAAGTGATCTATTCCCCATTCTCTAAGAAGTGTCCAATCAATAACCAAAGTCCAAGTTCATTTTTTTGTTTAATTTAAGTCTTTTACATCTTCTTCTTTTATTACACAATTTATAGGTTCATTGTTCGATGTTTCAATATGTTGTTTTATCTTGTGCTCCAGCTCTTCTATTCTTGCTTCCTTTATCATTAATTCCGATTGTAAGTAACTGATGTAATCAGCCGCCATGTCTACCGTTCTTGATCTTATTTCTCCTAACTTAACACCAGGAATCAATCTCTGTAGTTTGTAAAATCTCAACCTTATTCTTGACTCTCTTACTTTAGCCATTTCTCGAAATCTTTGTTTTCTATCTTCTTCTTTGCTTGTGGTTAAGTCCATACTTCTGACAAGTTTACTTTCAGAGTGATTCCTCTACAGTAGGCTTCTCCTTTATACACTTTCCCCCACCATTTTCAATTTCCCCCACCCTACTAATGTAGGTCAAGGTCATCCGATATAACGCGAGAACGAGGAATAGAGCACTAAGTGGCATGTTAGTCCATTACCACAAAGTGATCTATTCCTCGCTCTCTATTCTACATCTACTTTTTTTTTCATTTTACTATTTTATTATTTTTTTTGTTTTTCTTGGGGGGAATGAGTGTTTACTTTTTACAATGTTCATTCTTCTTCTCCAACTTTTCAATTTTTTCTAACAATTCCAACAAATATGCATTGGTTGCTTGCAAAGTTTGTATTCTAGTACATCCCACTTTAATAGAGGGAACTGTTAACTGTAATTTTGTAAATTCTATCCTTTCTTTCTTGCACCTTTCTCTCATGTATGTGTTTTTCCTGATTCTTCCTGATTGAGCTGATATTAACTTATTACAATCCAAATGGGGTTTTGATACTTTAAATACTGAT
The DNA here is from genome assembly GCA_030545055.2 of Neoaliturus tenellus. NCBI lineage: Eukaryota > Metazoa > Arthropoda > Insecta > Hemiptera > Cicadellidae > Neoaliturus > Neoaliturus tenellus. The sequence continues at coordinate 24,737,555 of CM061531.1, forward strand.
GTACAAAAATTAGTTGATGTTGTCGGCTGTTGATTTTCATAGAAATTTTGTGTTGAAGTAATAGTTTGCTGATTTCCATAACAATTTATACTTGAAGTGGCCGGTTGCTGATTTTCATACCAAATTGAACTTGAAGTACTAGGCAGCTGATTTTCATACCAATTTGAATTTGAAGTGCTAGGCTGATGATTTTCATAACAATTTGAACTTGAAGTATTTGGTTGATAATTTTGATGCCAATCCACAGATGCCAATACAGGTGTTGTGGAAGGATGCTCCATCATTGTATAGAGTGAATTCTGTTCTACAATTTTGCTGGTTTTATCTCATTTCCCCCACCAATAACTTCTACATTTCCCCCACCACAATAATTTAAATTAGATACCAAACTTCTAGGGTCACATCCAAATCTTCTTCTTTTAAATATTTTATAAATGCAGAGCTTTCTGATGTTACATTAGGTGTGTTTAAATATGCCATTATTTTGTCATGACTTTCTTCATTGTGAATATAGCAATGTACATTTAGCAACTTTTGATTATCTTCTTTAGACTTGACAAATCCTGCAACAGAGCTCCAATCTTCATATTTAATTTTAAAATGGCAAACTTCGAACTGCATGTTGTTTCAACAAATGCTGCAACAATATTAAAAGTCTCTTCAAACAGCCTACATTTATACAAGTTCTCCCACCACTTTATAATCCCCACTCTTTTTCTTCCCCACCTTCTTCATATGTAGAAGGGATATCATGATTTTAATGCACTATACTTAATAAATTCAAACAAGTTTTGTGCACAAATGTTACATTTTTTCTTGACTGTTTCAAATTTCATCACTTGGCCTTTTACAAGGTGAACTAATTTACCTCCATCATCTTCAAATTGTTCAAAATCTAAAACAGATGCTTTTCCACAATCATGACACATTTTTGTTCCATCTTCAAAAATAAAAGCAAGATAAATACCAAATCCACTATTGTCCTTCTTAAATTTCATGACCATTTCACGAATTGGTTGAGGTATTTCACATTTATTTGATGTTATTATATAACGGTAAAGAAACCCATTATTGATAATTTGTTGTAAACACAAAACTAACAAGCTGTCCATAGTGTTAGACTTGTACTGAAAGTTATATCCATAACTATCTCTTTATATGCTCTTACCCCCACCACTTTTATGTAGGTCAAGGTCATCGGATATTAAGCGAGAACTGGGAATAGATCACTAAGCGGCATGTTATTACATTACCACAAAGTGATCTATTCCCTATTCTCTAAAAGGGGTGCTGATAATTTAGATTCCTAAAATTTCTTTTCCTTCTTCTTCACCTTCTTGAACAGTTGTATTACCAGACATGTGTGATATTAATTTCTTCAATTCTCGATTTTCCATTTCTAATCTTTTCAATTTTAGATCTCTTGCTTCAACTTGTACTTTCAAAAATTTGATATAACTTCCAGCCCAGTGGAGAGTTTTCAATCTTGGTGCTCCAAGTTCAATTCCTGGTATTTGAAATTGTAGTCTATTGAATTCCATCTTCATATCTTCTCGGTCTTGTCTTTCTTTTTCTAGTCGTTTTAATCTTTGTTTTTCCCTGAAGGAAGAAGTCGGTACATGATGAAACATTTTGATCAACAATTTCTTGAAGAGTGAGCTTCTACACAGATAGTCAACACATTTATCCATCAAATTTAAGTCAGTAGTGGGGAGATGCCAATGGTGGGGAGACGTCAATGGTAGGGAGAGTTATACTAATGTAATGGTTATTTCTACAGTTACACTCGCTCCATTCTCGAAAAGATATTTGTAATATGGTTCGGGATACTGTTCTCTTTCAGATCCCGCATGTTCTTGAATAAAGTTGAAAGCCAATTTTTTTGAATAATCATTGTGAAATACTTCCCTGACACAAACAAGAATTTTTTCTTCCAAAAATTTGACTTGAACCAATGGTATTTTGCTTACATCGTCCTTGTCCATGATAGGTAGCTTGTAGGTAAAAGTATTAGGTGGTAGTTTTTGTGGTTTATCCAGTAGAGAACAAAATTTCTTGTACAATTTCTCCTCAATGTCTGGAAAACGATGTATATCAAACAGATTGTAGTATGAAGGATCAAAAGGTATTTTACGAAACATCTTCGGTCACTAGTCTCTTTAAGACTGATCTCCTGCACAAATATTTAACACATTTATAAACATTCCCCCACCAACTTTTAACTTGTGGTAGGGATATTTTCCCTCCACTACTTCTTCAAAATAGTGGGGGTACCTTAGTCCAATTCAGATTCAGAAGACAGTAAAGGTGATATGGGTGATTCCAATGATGAATCCAATATAAATATTTCAATAGCTTCCTTAATTATATCTTCATCACTATCATTTATCATTTCTTCAAATAGTTCTTGTTCAATCTGTACCATTTCTTCCTCTTCCATCATAGAATCATTATCAGTTTCGTCATAAGTTTCCTCTATGTTTTCTTCCTGTATTTCATTTGTGCTTTCAAAAACATCTTTAACTTGAGAATAATTAATAAATGGAGTATCTCTAGACAACATGTTTCCTTACTACTTCTTTTACTTCAAATAACAAACTATGCATTGCTTACTTAGTCTTATATATACTCCTACCCCCACTATTTTTGCAAAACCAAGTAATAGGAGGGGGTTTATATCTATTCTTCTCTATCTAGGTTATATTTCATTGCTGTCACATCTACTATAATTTTCTGCTCTTCAACTTTATTGCGAATAAAAATTGTCCAAGGAAATAGTTCATTAATATTGTTAATTGTTACTTTTATACTATACAAAATTTCAAAATGTTCTACTAATGAAACAAAAACTATAACTCCTAGCTCATTGTTTGCCATAATTTTTTCTTCAATTTTCATCCGTAAGTTTGTTATCAAACTCCATATATTAATATCATTGGCTATAAAACCATCAATTCTGGTAAGCATCTTCATGCCGCAAGGTGTAGGTACAGACTAGAAACTTGGAGGTTCATAGCCCGCCTTTTTATTAATTTTAAAAATGGGGAGGGGGAAGGAATAAGGATTGGGAAAGGATAGGGTGTATGGTAGGGGAAAGGTAATTTTTGTTATTACACTACTTGTGCAAGAAAATAGCCACCAGTGTCTACACCTTGTTCATAGCACTCCATCATAGATTGTGCCCACTGCAACATGCGGTCTCTGTCATTTGGTGTGACAAGTAAAGAATGACTATCACCATACAATATAAAAGAGTCAATTCGTATATAACATCCTAAATTTAACCATTTATTAGCTTCAACCATAAACTTTTCTATTGTATCAAATGGAAATTGTGGATCAATTGCTATGACTTTACGTTCTTCACTAAGTTCAACACTATAATCATCATCGTCTTCACTCTCACTCTCACTACCATTATTTAAAATGTCTTCAGGTTGTACAAAAACATCGGAAATTTCGGAAGAATTAAAATGGTAATTCACATTAGGAGGCATTTTTTCAAACAAATAATATTTTAAAAGGTGGAGAAAAAAAAATACAAGAGATGTACTTCACGGCACAAAGTGCGAGTACAGACTAGAAACCTGAAGGTTCATAGCCCCACTTTTATAAATTTTAAATATGGGGAGGGGGAAGGAATAAGGATTGGGAAGGGATAGGGTGGAGGTGGGGGAAGGGTAATGTGGTTATTAAGCCACTCTTGCAACAAAGTACCCAACACCAATGTTCAGTTCGTATGATCTCATCACATCATCCTGCCAAGTAAGAATTTGTTCTCGATCATTTGGAGTTAGAAGGAAGAAGTTACTGTTGTTGTAGACAATAGGTGAACCAATTATAATGTTGAATCCTAAATTTAGCCATCTATGTGCTTCAAAAATAAATCTTTCAACTACATCAAAAGGAAATTGTGTTTCTATAAAATATACTTTGAATTGTTCATTAATTTCAATTTCATCTTCACTGTCATCTTCACTGCTATTATCCATGTCTTCTATCACATCTTCTTCATGTTCTTGGAAAGCATCTTCTTCATGATGTTGGAAACCATCTTCAGGTGGTTGAAAAACATCTGCATTTTCTGAAGGATTAAAATTTTCATTAAAGTAAAGAAGCATTTTAAAAATAAAAATATTAAAACTGGCAGGAACAAAGCAACAAGAGCGGCGAAGCAACAAGAGTGGTGGAAGAAACCAGAATGAAACACTAGCCATAGCCGGCGCGTCTTTTATAACGGTATGCAAATGAGAGGGGTTAGCAGCCGGCCATGACCGGTCATTGGCCCGGGAGGTGGGGGAAGGAGTGGGGGAAGGAGTGGGGGAGAGGGGGGGGGCTCCATTTTTTCGGGGGGGGGGCTCCATTTTTTCGGGGGGGGGGGGGTCATTGACCTTTCAGGTCCGGTCATTGACCCTAAGGAGTGGGGATGGACACAGAACCCTCCTTTGCTTACTACTACACGGATCAAACTAGCCATGTACCAGAACTTATTTCTGCTAAGTCGCATGTAAGCTAAATAGCTTACATCCCTAAATTTAAGTCTTAGGTGGCCCTGAAAAGGGCCGTTTGGCTGGGTTTGGTGGACTGCTATGGAGCTTAAGGCATAAAAAAATAAGGGACTTCAATGTTGTTTTCCAAATGGATTTCAGCAGGATCGGCTTGTATAAACTTGTACAAATTAAGTGCACAAATATCGCATTTTTCTTCTTCTGGGATGATAAACTTGTATGACAAGTAAGATTTGTATTCATAAACTCCACCATCTATTATAAAATCCAATCTTCCATTTCCTATTGCAGCCGAACCGCATTCTGGACACATATTTGTTCCATCCATAAATTTATACTTAAGGTAATGAAAAACTCCAAAATTTTCCCTATAAAAAGAATACACTTCTTGACATAGTGTTAGTGGAAGGTTTGCATCTTGAAATGCAAGTTCCACCAACACTATATTTGAAACTATCTGTCGCAAACATAATTCTAATAGAGTAGGCATGTTGCGGCAGTGGCCTCACGGATTAGAATGAAGACTCTGGAGTAGCTAGTATAACGGTTAAATGAAAGTAGACAACCGGTCATGACCGGCCATTCACCCAGAGGAGTGGTAGGGGAAGGACTGGTAGGGGAAGGAGTAGTGGGGGAAGGGGGGGGGGCTCCATTTTTTCGGGGGGGGGGGCTCCATTTTTTCGGGGGGGGGGCTCCATTTTTTCGGGGGGGGGGAAGGGTCATTGACCTTTCAGGTCCGGTCATTGACCCGAAGGAATGCAGACAAACACAGAACCATCCTTTACTCACTACTCACATGAAAGTAGGTCACGAGACTTATAGTGTTAAAAAATAATGGGGGAGAAACACAACGCTATAACGCGTTGTGTTTCTCCCCCATTATTTTTTTTTAGCAACAATTTGGAAAAAACTAAGTGAATTTACTGTTTACGCCCCCACCTTGTAATACGATCCTTTTTATCCCTGAGGAGAAAGTCTTGAGAATCTAAAGTGTTAAATCTCTTCTCTTTACACAAATTCTCACAAACTCTAATTTTATATTTTAAGCCGTTACATTTTGCCAAAATGTGTTGGTGGTCAACAACACTTAGAAAAAAATATTTCAAACCTTTCTTCAGCCTCTCTCCTCTGACGGATATTATTTTAGGATTGTCTTCAACGGTGGGGGTTTCTGTCAGTTGTGGTTCAGAAATATGTTTCACGATATGTACACGGCAAAAACTTTCATTTTTAACACATTTCCTCCCACAAGCTGATCCTTTCTTAATTCCCTTAATAAGCATTTCAGGGCAAGTAGTGGGACGGCTAAATACCCTACGACGCTCTTCTTGTAATGATCGAAATTGCTCTGAAGGAGCAGGTTTAGGGGCAGGTTTAGGGGCAGGTTTAGGGGCAGGTTTAGGAGCTGGTTTAGAGGAATTAGTTTTGTGATAGGTATGGTCTTCAACTGTAGCAAGTGGTGGGGTAGGAGGCAATGGTGATAGTGGGATAATGGGTGTACTAAGGTGATGAACAATAGTTTCAATGGAAGGGGTATTAAGACGGGGAACTGGCTTCTGCGGTGGCGGCATCATAGTTGATGGTGGTGCGGAGTCGTTTGAAGGCGAAGGTGAAGGTGGTGAAAAAATACTGCGAAGTCTAGAAGAGTTGGTTGGCGGAAGAATAGCTCCAGAAGTTGAAGGTTCAGATGAAAGCTTCTTCTTATACCAATCCGGACAGTTTTTCAAGCGAAGAGTTTTGTTTGATGCAGTAACAGCCGTAGAAATCGAAGTCGAAGTCGAAGTCGAAGTAAAAGTTGAAGTGGTAGAAGTAGTAGAAGTAGTAGTAGGCACAGAAGACATCGTTATAACTCCAAGTTCACAGCCTAACGTCTGGAATCGGAATGAAACACTAGCCCCGGCCAACGCGTCTTTTATAACGGTATGCAAATGAGAGGGGTTAGCAGCCGGCCATGACCGGTCATTGGCCCAGGAGGTGGGGGAAGGACTGGTGGGGGAAGGAGTGGTGGGGAAAGGGGGGGGGGCTCCATTTTTTCGGGGGGGGGGTCCATTTTTTCGGGGGGGGGGGTCATTGACCCTTCCAAAAGTGGGTCAAGGTCATTCAAGATTTATAATGATCCAAGGTGATGGGAACAGTAATACTGTTCCCACCACCCTGTTTGCCTAACGGTTCCCACTCCCAACCCACTAGTTACGTTCTGCAAGGGACATCGACGCAATTTTGTTTGGACCGTCCGGGTCTACCGTAACGGTCCGGTCCGGGTCTACCGTAACCATGAATTCCAAGGGAAACTGGAACACCTAATGCAGAAACGCAACTCTAACCCCACCCAAACTAATCCCACCCATCATATTCCTAAACAAAATGCAAAAAAAAGTCCGACTTGCGGATGTCCCACCCATTTTAAATGAAGTTCAACTGAACTTCTGAATTTACAGTTAATCTACCCCCTAACATCTAGCTGTAAGGCAAAACAAATGCACAAAACAAACATAAATTAGTAGTACCAACACATCATTATTAAAAACCAAATAATTCAACACAACCAAATACCATCATTATTCTTAAAATTAATACACCTTAATGCTAAATACCATCATTATTCTTAAAAATTAATACACCTTAATGCTAAACCCAACTTATAACTAACATCGCAATGCGCAAATTATTTCTTAAATTAAATACACCTTACAACTAAACACACACACACATACCACATTGCATTAAAAAACGCAACATAGTAGAAGAAGTTCAAATATATATAGGCCTACTATATATTTGAAACTTCTTGCTGAGTCGCCAACAACCTTTCGCTATGAAAGTTTGTTGGCAACTGAAGCAAAGGTATAGCTCCTATCGCTCCTCGGGTTTTCAAGGAGTGGGGGAAGTTGTTTCACTCCAATACAGTATTCAATCCAGTCCAGTTCACAGCAGTATAAAAGAAAGGTAAAGAAGTGGGGAGCGGCGCATGCGCAACAACACAAAACCAAGGTTTGAGGTTAGAATTATCCATGTGCAGTAGCGCTAAAGTGAGTAATACAAGACTAGGCGCATGCGCATAGCATAGACTCATTCCGATCCAGAGAAATTGTTGCATGCGCAGCAGGTTTGAGGTTAGAATTATCCATGGCAGCTGCCATATTTAGTCTAGTTTCACCACATAAAGTCAACAACCGGTGGTGACCGGCCATTGACCTGGAGGAGTGGGGGAAGGAGTGGGGGAAAGAGTAGGGGAAGGGGGGGGGGCTCCATTTTTTCGGGGGGGGGGCTCCATTTTTTCGGGGGGGGGGAGGTCATTGACCTTTCCCGTCGGTCATTGACCCCAAGGAGTAGGGATAGACACAGAACCCTACTTCTCTTACTACTCAAGTGAAAGTCGGTCAACCAGTCATTTGCTTGCCATCTGCCGCCATCTGGCTGGAGTTATTGCCTCTATAAAGGTGGGTAGTTTATCTCGCTACAAACATTCATTGCCTCGCATCCGCTTGGTCATCATCTCTCGTTAGTTTTATGTTATGACTACTTCACTTACTAGGTTTGAGATTAGAATTATCCATGAAATAGCCTTTGTAAATTCTAACCTATAAAATTACTACTCTGGCTTTCTGTTTCAATTTCTTTTACACTTCATTTTATATCTCAGTCTTCTTTTAACTTCTGAACTTAACACATCGATTATAATGACTGCACAATGTTTAAAATTAAAGCTTTTGCGAACACAACACATATTACGAAGTACTTCTAAACCTTCAATTTCAAAGTGTAAAACTAATTTAAATAGAGTTAGGAAGAAGTACAGTTTTAACCCATTATACTGTTCAACAACTTCTCAGGTTAATGTTGATGATAGTGTTATTTACGACATTTTACGTTCTATGTTACACTTAAATAACTTAGAACTTGTTACACCTATCGACTGTGTTCAACAAGTTTTTTTATTTTACCCCCACCATTCCCTATATAAGGGCCCCAACAATAATTCCTACTTCATTATCTTCTATGCTCTTCAGCTAACAACATCTCCACTCTAATTCACACTACAATAATAATGGAAACCAACCAAGAAAATGTTCAAGTTCATGAAATATCATCAACAACTCATCCAAGGGAAAATCCTTCTAGAAATTCAACTTCAACAACTCCTCAGAACCCTGTACAAGTTCCAGATGTATCTTCTACAACAATAAATGATGTAGAAGCTATTCTTCAATCCCTTGTCGGTTTCGACTGACCTGTATGATGATCACCGATAAACTGAACTCTTAGAGTTCAGTCTTTTTTAAAACCCCCTCCATATGACCTTGAAGCAATTATCCCCTCTCCTTTATACACTAACTCCTACTTCAAAAATTAACACCATCTCCTCACCCCTTCTCCACCCCTTCATTTGATTTAGCCTCTCCCCACCTAAAGCTATATAGCATGGCATATGGCGGCAGCGACTGATTTGGCAGCTGGCCGATGGCAGCTGGCCGGCAGCGGCTGGCAATTGGCACGACTTCCGTTTTGAAAGTAACCAAACCCCACTACTGGTGGGCGACTAACCCCTGTGTGTTCATTGTTGTCTGGCCCATGAATACCAATTTTTGGCATTAGATGTAAAAAGTATCTTAAACTTTTTTACAAGCTTTTTGTTAATATTTTTAAAGTCTGATTCAACTTGTTTTATTTCAACCGAGTTGAGATCAAAATTTTGAATTTTGTTTTTGAATCTCTAAAAGTCTCTGTGGAGTCTGCATGACGACACGAGCGCTTCTAGTACGGCCGCGATATCCAGACCCTGCCAGGTTTTGATGCTTGTTGACGAAGAGTCATCCACGCAGCACTTAAACTCGTAACTATTCCGTGTTATGTTTTTACTTGAATAACCGTATTTTACAAAAAAATACTTTTTAGTTTTATAGAATATCATTTAGTTTTCAACAAGAACGGCCAGTGTTAAAATCCAACTTGACGACCATGTGGTTTCTGCAGTTTCTGGTACGAATTTCCTTGGGCTGTACATTGATTAAAATCTGACATTTGGCCTACACATAGTTCAGCCAGGGAGTTTTCGTCCGTCGTAAGCTGTCTTGTTTCCCAATTGTAGATGTCCTTGTCTCTGCTTACTGTGGAATAATTTACCAATACTTGTCTATTTTCTAAAAACTAAATGTTTTTTCCGCAGCCTAAGTATAGATTTTACTACCCACAGAGAATAAAATTATTTCATAACGATGTAAAGAGAAGCACGGAAAGAAATTTTAATTTAAAGCGTTGATAGTTACATGAGCAAAAGAATACCACTTACATTAAATGACCTTTTATGGACATTTTCAGTTGAAAATATTTTAAGAGTAAAAATATTACAACAAGCAAAACTGGGCATCACTAATGGTAAATTTGCACTTCTTTTCTTCATAGAATTAAAGAGAATTTAAAGTAGGGATGGCAAGAGAGCTCGTGTGCCTCATCTGGGTGGTGTCCTTGACTGAGAGCGCCATGAATATTTTAATGTTTTGGGTGGATCAGATTGTTTAGATTTCTAAACAGTAACCACACTGTCAGTTTCATGCGGACTCATACGGGTGCACTATGCCAGTTTTTAGGTTTGTGTGCTTACATTTTTCTTAAGATATTATTTCAATGTTCAGTACTTGAGGGCAAGAACTTGCTAATTAAACTTATACTAATATCAGTTACAGACGGTGTCTTATAAATGCTAGTGCTTAGTGCACATAGACACTTATGTGTTCAGTCTTGTATTGTCAAAATTTATCTAGTTTCTTGTTCAAACTAGCCTTCGCTGGCTTCGTTCATTCGCCTCGACTGTTCAATGAAGGCCTACTAGTTCTTGCATTCTGGTGTATTTTTGTTGAACTACGTGTTGAATCTATCACACGTGGAGTCTAACTATTTGGTTACAGCTTATTTTATAGTTAGGTACTATTTTTTATTCGATTGCAATTCTACAAATTAATTAGTTTTTTATACTTTTACATGACTTTTATTTATCTAAATATTCATAATCAGCCGTATAAAGTAAAATACTTGATAGTACGATTTAAAAGCGATACATAATTTTTTTATAAATTTAGTAACGGCCTGCAATGCAAAACCACATGTTTAAACTGGAATACGTAGTCTTTTTCAGTTGCGTCAGAAGTTTTCATTATTTCTTAGTAATGATTTATTTTAACTCCATAAGACAAAATTTAAACATTTTAGGGTTTCAATTACCAGTAACGATTATAGCGAAAAAAGATTTTTCCTGGAGAGACTTTCCATAGAGACCTGTATTTAAGATACGGTATATCATTTTTATCCCAGAACAAAATTATTTGCAAAGTAAGAAGAAAATTGTTAGAGCCGCTTTTGAGAACCGTGTTAACACATACATACAAATATGCATTACTCGTGTTAGAGTATAGGATAGAATATGTTGATAGTATTAGTTGTGAATAATAAATATTTTTTAAAAGGGAAATATAAAAAAAGTTGCTGACTGCTACTGATGCAGTTCACTACTTGCTAACATGAAACGCTTCCACCAGCTGATTATTTTTCTCCTTAGGGCTATGAAGAACTGCTTTACACATGCAACGACTATATGACGACAAAACTCTCTACCTTTAAACCATTAATTTACATTTAACCTGTTGTGTATTATCCTTTTTATACTTTTTTGTTATAAAAGATTTATTTATTAGTTATATACGGCAATTTGTTAACTAAATATAATACTATACCACATAAAAACGATTCTGTATTATAAATAATGGTATGTTTGAATTATGTAATGCAACACTGGTATACCTGACAACAGAGCCCTTGTTATATATTATAAAAGCCCTTGATGCACTTAAAACTTGCTTACTCGAATAATCGTTATGAAGACAACGATAAATTTTTGTTAGTCTTGCCATGTTTTTCCTGTGTCACTTTTAATGCGAAGAAACTCCGGCAAGACACATTGGCGCTATAAATTAGGAAGTCGTTATACGCAATGTGTATTTAAATGACATGTATGTTTTTCTGTCAACCTTTGATGTTTTTAAGCTGAGCAACATATCAAATATTACAAGCTATACAACCTCTTGAATAAGATTTTTAAATATTTGTGAGCATAACATTTTCATTTTGTTAGTTACACATTTAACAAGTCTATTTTTAAATCTAATGTCATTATTGTTCTTCCAAAACTAATTCTCTGCTGACTTTTCTCACATCTACGCCAAGGACAACATTGACGTTCACTACCGAATTTCTTCTATTCAGTTTGAATAAATTATCCTCCTTGTGTCCCAACCAATTACCTTAAACCTCAACCTTTCCTCAGTACCGGGGTAGGATGCTCTCCCCACCCCATCGCAGTCACCTGTTGTCGCTTCTGATAGGTTGTAGATAACATCCATCTTCTCGGTGGTCCAATCCCTCTGCGACTGGCTCGGATACTTTAATTGTGCTTTTTAACGTTACAAGTTTATAAATTATGTGCTATCAGGTTCATATAAATGGAGTAATTTTCAAGGGGATTTCATCAGTCTACAATTGACTTCCGTGCTGTACACATCTCCCTTGGTTGTCCAATTATTTTAAACGACAACATGTCTCTCAAAATCAAATGCGCATCATACGATACCTCCACCATCACAACTTTTGAACAACTCGACAATTTCACTAATGAATTGCGAGTACTTCTCGCAGGCGGTTATCACTTAAATGCCGATGTTTATGTTACAAATAAGAAGATGTTTTCAAAACAAAACTACTGCGATGATGAAGTGTACTTTTCCACACAAACGGCAACAACATCCAGCCCTTCTACTCAAAATAATGTTAAATTCCACAAATACTACTAATGTTAAATTACAATAACAATACTCCATCAATTTGAGGCTTCGCTATAAAAAGGCTGTTCAACCCAGACTAAATCATCATTTGCTTTTTGACAACCGCAGCGATAACAACTACAACTACTATGCTGTACCGAATGATGATTGAATTTAATGGTAAAATATTTGGAAAGGACTATCAAACGGTAGAAGAGATGAGCTCCGATCTTGATGTATTAACTAAAGAAGGCTTCCAACCAAAGTTGATTCTAAAATTTCCAGAAGTACATCCACTATCCACTGAAGATCTCGTCGCAATGGCTAGAGCAAAAAAACAAGAACATGAAGTAAATGTTAAAAAGGAGAAAGAAGAAAAAAAGACGAACCTATATCTTAAGTGTGCAACTATTTAATATTTGTACCCTATTCTTTTTTAAAACTCCATTTGGTTGACCTTGAAATTACCCCCACCACTCTTTTCTTTAAATAAAACTCTCTATTCTATACTATACACCTTCATTTCCCAACTCCACTTAGAACCGTCAACATGGAAAAGAAAAAAGAAGACTACAAACCACGCTACTGTTGTGAACAAGAATGTACCGATATAGGAAGATGGATGGTAGACGGATTAGCTTGTAGAAAATGTGAATTCTTCGGATCCTGTTACTGCAAATGCAAAACAAAACAACTACCACCACCAGAATTGCAAACCTTCAAAATTTATAAATCAAGATACTTCCACACTTGCTGTCCCCAGAGATGTTTCAAATTTCACCCAGAAAGGCTTTTTAATTGCCGAAAGTGTGATGCATATTATAAAGACGACTTTTGTACATGTATCAAAAATTTGTGCAAATATAGATCAGATTGGTCTTCTGATCCTATTCAAGCTTCAGATGTATAGCTGTAGTCACTGACTGCAGCTCTTTTTTAAAATTTCATTTGGTTGACCTTGAGATTATCCCCACCACTTATTTTACAATATATATTCTATATACCCTTTAACACACTTCTCATTTACACTACATTGCTTGGACTAACACCAACATGGGTGACGGATTTATTTCTTTTGAACATTTAATTACCGAAAGAGATGAGATGGAAACTCTATTTCACAACTTACTCACACTTATGAATAGGTATTCTTTAAGATGGATCAACATCAAAGTAAAATATGTAGATCCTACCAGAATATTTTCATCATCATCATCATCATCATCATCATCATCTTCCAACAGTGCAGGGGAAGAAGAAGAACCAACTTATGGTATTACAATTATTGAATTAAAAAGCGAAGAACAAGACAATCAAATTCAAATTATAAATAAACTTAATATTTAGTTTACAAAAGTGATTGGTATTTCTATTCTATATTAAAGCTATTATTATTTTATTTCTATACACTTCCCACAACCTACCCGGACGGCGTTTCGCGGCGAACTGCGGTAACCAAAGTTCTCTCACTTCTCGTTTTGGATTACCCCCACTCTTTTTCTTTCCCCACCACTAATCCCCGTTTCCATATAAGCGACCGCCTTACCGTCGCTCACCATTTGTTTGCCTACCGCCGAACGATGAACCAGCCTCAATTAGCAAAGAATACTACTACTTTTGCAGTAACTTCGCAACAAGATTTACAGGATATTTTTCAAACTTTAACCGATGTTGTAAACACGCCAAACAACACAGTTACTATTACTGTTGAAATTACCTACAATTGTCCAGAGTGTGAAAGGATGGAAAGCGAGAATGTTGAAGAATTAGAAATGCTAAACAACAGTCCTTCATCCGCCCACGATTCAACACCAGACGATGAAAGCTAGTCCTATACAAATATTCTTTTTCAATCCCCCACCACTTTATATTAAATATATATCCTACCCTTATTTGCTCTCCTCATTTCATCGCCTACTTTTACACCATCTACACCTCTCCTCTCTTACCTGTACACAAACATGATGAACAGCTTTTCAATTACATCACAATTGGAAGATGATAAATTAAAACTCGAAATTAACAGAATACAATTGGAAGCACAAAATCAAGAAGAAATGATCCGGCTGTTAAAGCTCTTCAAATGCGTACTGTGGTTGGTATGCCTCTATCTGCTCATCGCCATCACCATCGGCATTTACCAGACCGTCACCGCCAAACATCGCTTGGACACCACTTTTCAAAAATTGATTATAGTTAGACCTTAAGAAACTAGACTTCTTGAGTAAAAGGTGAAATTTCTCATATTATGTGTTAACACATGGAAATGACTTAAGAGAGGGTCAAAGGGATTGAGTCTGCCCAGTCAAGAGGCCGTTTCGAGAACTGACGTAATACGGTTCGAATTGTTGCACAACCATTCTGAGATCTTTGAGGGTAGAAAATTCACCATGCAGTGCTTCAACTGCATCCATGTTTGCCTTTATTTAAGTCCGATAACAAAAAGAGGTTTTAAATAAAAGATAAAGACTTGGGCTGTTGAATTCGCTTTTAGATTTTTTTATATTTTGATTCCATACTAAGCTATGGTGGTATAAATTTGACGGAATTTGAACCATTATAGCTTAATATTGATTAAAAATATATAAAAATCCAAACGCAATAGTCGAAGACTTTATCTTTTACTTAAAAACTCTCTCAATTTTATCGGACTTTAAAAAAGGCATGAAATGGGAGCAGTCGAAGCACTGCATGACGTTCTGAGGGTATCCCTTTCACCTGAGCTTAAGTCGTTTGGTGTTGTTAAAACACGACTAATTGAAGTGTAGTGTAGTGATTCGGTTAAAGTCAAAAGCATCCATGGCCACAATGCTGTGCAAATGATGGGCTAGTAAACTGTTTCTGACACCGTACATGCGTTACTGCATATTAATGGGTTAGTATAAGATACATAATGGTTGGTTGTATCAAGTATTTATCTTACCATAGATTAAATGGTACTATCGATTTAAGAAAACATTTTTGAATACACATTGAATAAAATTAATTTCTTACATAATTACACATTTTGGAAGAGCAAAATTATCTTTTGTGATAAGTTAAAGGTTATTGTTAGCAAAAATCAATGCATTTTATCTGATAAAATTTTTCTCTAGTACTTGGCGTCGTAGCTAGTGTAATGTTTTTTTTCGTGTTGGTGTTGAGGGTTACCCATATTTTTACTGTTGTTCTGTAGGACTAAAAATGTATAAGTTGATGCAAAATCTGTCAGGAATCCTCCAAGGCCTAGGCGATTTTACATCAATAATTACAGTGATATTTATCATCTTATAAGGAGTGCGTGGGGTGGAAATATCACTGTCATTTATATTGCAGTTTACATTAACTAATTCAACAACCATAATGTCAACTCGGTATTCATCTAAGTCATTTGACTGTTTACAAAATCTTTTGGTTTAACTAAGGCAGTTTTACATTTGCAAATCGACAATAAAGAGATGAAAAGTATTTACAAAAGAAAAGTAAAAGTATTTACCAAAAGCATTGCCTACGAAACGGCCCCAAGGGAGGAATGCGGACCGGCCGTCAGACATAAGGCGACAGGATCAGAGCCTCAACCGCATCCCGCCCTATTTCCTGAAGAATTCTTTTCCTATGTCCCTATTTCCTACTCATATGGATTCTTCTTTTGCACACCGCAACACTGCACCTCTCAGCCTCTATGATTTTGACAGGAAGGTTATTTACGATGTGGGATGTGTGCTTAATAAAATGGATTATTGCATACAGCATTCCTTGTTAATTTTGGAAAATAAAATAACAAATTCAATCTGTGTCAAGTTTGGGTGATTATGTTCAACTTGTGTAAAAATACGTGACTTATTATTTTTTATGAAAATTATAAGGTTTTTGACATAAAGTTGACTTATGGTAAAAGCATTAAAATTAGAAAAAGTTGATCGGTTGGAAATGGTTATGTTTGCTACTACGGTGCTTATATCACCTATGATGTCTGTGTTGTAATTTAATATATCAGTACCAGGTTAACCGAGCCTTGCTCGTTGGTTCTGATTCAATTTTAATATTTTCACCAACAACCAACTATACCTCTTCACAGTTAACAGCTGTTTCAAAAGGTCTGCTTAACATTATTGTTCCTTTTTTTTTTTTGTTGACATTTAGTTGTTATTTCGTTACCAAAATAGCAACCCATAAGACCAATGTTAAAAATTGCAATTTTAAACTTAAATTTAGATAAAATTTGATTTTTCCTGGGATTGAGACTGTTTCCAAAATTATTTTTGGGCCGAAACACTCTTTAATGCAAAGTTTAAGCAAAATCCAACAGCTAGATTTCGAGATCGTGGAACACACATCCCTTCAGAGATTTTTCGTATTATAGTATAGGATACAATTCAATAAATCCGATTTCGTTATTCAGCAATATATTATTGTCATGCTTCACTTATAAAGCCAATTTTCAACCTTATAAACGAAACTTCTGATTGTTGATTACGTCGATGATAGATTAAAATACATAAATAATAATAATAATAATAAAATGATTAGCATGGGCTGTCCCGTTACCATTACACTCATATACGCTAACAGCTAACTGAAGGACAAGAAATGTAAATATCTAACACCACTCGTGACCTCAAAAGTACGAGGGTATATCGTAAATGTGGAACAGTGTCAGAAAACTACCAATACCCTACTTTATGGCACCTAGGGTACGTTTATCTGCTATCAGCAGCCATTTTGGTGCCAAATTGTGGAAAATCAGTTTTTTTCTTATCAAGCGTTTTAACAATTTTATTTAAGCATATTATTTAATGATATTTATGGATTTTGCAATTACAATTGAGAGAGATTTGTAAGGAGATGGTTCAGTCGTAATTCCAATTGCTTATTACTAGTCAAATAGTTTTCCTTTAATATTTTACTCACTTTAGTGACAGGTCGAAATCGATTTTGTCCTAGGGGAAAAGGACTTGGACTTTAACATAAAACGACATATAAGTATTCCTAACATTATAATAGTTAAATATCGACATAAACTATTTAATCAGGTCTGAATCCTAATAAAAAATTAAGGACTTCGACTTAATCCTAAATTTTTAGCATTTTCTATGTAATGCTGAAGGGCCAACAAGGGTTGGTTCGAAAACACACAGCGGTCAGATGTGTAAATATTTAAACACAAACACAGTTCCTGGTGGTTTTCAAACCCCTTCCCGAGCGTAGCTGCCTGGGATATGTTCTTATAAAATAAAATTGTAGTGTAAAATGAAATACATCAGTCGCAGAAAACCTGCGTACCAAACGAATTTCCATAAAAATATAATGAATTATTCTTCATACTAACCATTCGTCAGGTACGAATTATGTCAGTAGGTTTGCTGGATTTGGGCTTTTATAAGCAGATGCTTGTTGACTAAAATCTAGTAAAGGAAAGTACCAAATTCTATCATAATCTGGTATTTTATTTTATCTCTCCCATAAAACCCCATGTAGATTAATCGTAAGACAGCTGTTGTAATAACAAATGCTAAAAAATCAAGAAGAAGACGTTTCAGAACAAATCTTTTACTTAAAAGATAATTGGCTCAAGATCTATATATATAATACGTGATGCCCCTTTTTTGTTAACACTACTCCCCCCTTATTTCTGGACCAATTTTAAAGTTTGAGGTGTCAAAAGAATGGCCTCAGTTCGTAGTTTTGCAATAAGGTTTTAGATTTTTGATATTTTAATTCTGAAGCTCACGGGAAGCCCTCAAAGTTCATTTTTTGTCCATAAGATTAACATGGGGGACAATTTATTTTGAATTTCTAAATAAAACAGCTGTTGATAGTTGAACAAACAAACACATATGTGAAAAGCTGAATAGAAGCAAGGAATCTAAAACAAATAAAAACAAATACTCTCTTTATTTATTTTAGATTCCTTGAATAGAAGCAAATTGACCTGGAACTGAAATATCAACACAATTTCATACTTTAATACGAGGAGTGTCTAATCTGGGGTTTTAACCTTTCCTCAAAATGTAGCAGGTATATTTTGCTTGAAAGTTTTATTCACACGTATTTGGTTCACAAAAATAATTTTTGTAACTTAAACCTGGATAAATTCATTTTTGTTTCCGAAAACAATTTTGGAAATTGAAATTTTTGACATGGGTCTTATTGGTTGTCCGACGGGTATTGAAACAATAATGAAATGTAACAAATACTAAAATAGAACACTAAATTTGTGTGCATGGGTTTTCAAACTGCTGTAAACTATAAGGAAAAGGGATAGTTGGTTGTAAGTGTAATATAACCTTTTTATTTACTATTATAGTATAAACATGTTTTATGCAGAATTCTACACATATTAAAAAAACCTGTGTAAAAGACAACATTTAAAAGTTTTTTACCTCCAGTATAGAAAACAAGCTTATTACAAAAATGGTTTTTATAAAGAAAAATGTTAACCAAAATAAAAATGCCACTAAAAACAAAATGGACCACACCAACAAAGATGTAGATTCTCTTAATTTATGTGATTTCTTTCTTAAAATTTTGTCATGGAAAGTTAAGTTAAAGAGGATTTAGGCATAAATAGTAATGTGGATTCATACATTATGCCATTGACTACCTCATACAGTAGTACTACAAAATCAGCCGCAGTGAGTGCTGCATAACTCATACAGGACCGGGGAGTAATGAAATGTTAATTTTTTTCTGTTGTCATTTACGTTTTATTTTTTATGAACTATGTGGATCCAACATCTGTGAATTTATTCTAAATTTTATAGGAGGGTTCAGACAAAGGCCCTAAGACGTATCGGCAAAAGAACAACTACGTAATCTCAGCTAATTTAGACCTAAAAGAACGAGCACCACATCTCAGCACTATCACGTTGGGAAGTTGGAGAATTGGTAATGAAGATCGATCTGATTTTCACTATAGCGACATTTTTTTCAAAGTATTACCATAGATCAAGGTTTGATCACGAGGTACTTTAATAAAACAGCTACTGTACGGGCTGTACGGGGCACTGTACGGGAAACAGCTATATTCATCACCAGCTGAGAGTGTAGAAAAACCGTTTTCCCTCTCTAGAGAGGGAAAATCAGCTGTTGATTTTCCCACACTAGTAATTAGTTATGATTACTGACACAAGTAGCGCTAGCAGTGCTAAGAGTATATTATTCCCAAAATCAGCTGTTCTCAATAATGTAATTAGCTGTGTAAAACAGAATCACTGTTTTCATTGTACTGCGGAAATCAATTGAGCATCCATTGTTGGTTTCTTAAACTTGCCTTATTTAATTAATTACTATTATTACTTATTTTCGTTGTTATTGCCCCAGGATTGATTGATTACTAAGTGGTTTACATACCTTTATCTTCTTCAATCCTATTAGTAACTTTATGGGTTACCACGGTTTCAGCACCATTGTGCCATGATCACACCCAGATGAGAAACATCAGTTAAAAATTCAGTCCATGGGACGTCGTTATGTCATAAAAAGTCTTTTTATACACATACAGTTCACACATTTCAATGTTTTGTGTGTGTGAACTGTATGTGTATAAAAAGAATTTTTATGACATAACGACGTCCCATGGACTGAATTTTTAACTGATGTTTCTCATCTGGGTGTGATCATGGCACAATGGTGCTGAAACCGTGGTAACCCATAAAGTTACTAATAGGATTGAAGACGATAAAGGTATGTAAACCACTTATTATTAATTATCTACAGTGTGATGAAAAATATCGTTCATAACTCGAGAAGAAAGTGTTATTCCGTGCCTTGATCGAAATTCCGCGCTCGGCTAAAGCCTCGCGCGTAAACTCGATCTCGGCCCGGAAAAGACACTTTCCACTCTTGTTATGAAATATACTATTTCGGAACGGTCAGCTGTGATCGAAACTAGTTGGTTCCCGGTGGGATGGATAAACGTGTTGGTAAACAAAGTTTTCGGGACTAGACCTCGAAACAGTGGTTTTCGGGACTAGGCCGGAAAAAAACTTACAATGTTTGACACCACTAGCGCTGCTATTCTGCTTACAGCAACTTAAACCTCGTTGACTCCAATATGTAAATGTCAAACAGCTGATTGTTTAGTTGTAAATAGTTCAAAAACAAGATAAACAAATAACAACGTAAGAGGGGGTATATAGGTTAAAATTTATTTTTCATCATACCATCGCGATAAACGTTGTTTTCGGAACGCTCAGCTGTGATCGAAACTAGTTGATTCCCGGTGGGTTGGATAAACGTGTTGGTAAACAAAGTTTTCAGGACTAGTCCTCGAAACAGTGGTTTTCGGGACTAGGCCGGAAAAAAACTTCCCATGTTTGACACCACTAGCGCTGCTATTCTGCTTACAGTCAAGGCAAATAACTTAAATTTCGTTGACTCCAATATATAAATGTCAAACAGCTGATTGTTTAGTTGTAAATAGTTAAAATACGAGATAAACAAATAACAACGTAAGAGGGGGTATATAGATTAAAATTTATAATTTTTATCCAAACTATATATTTATTAAAGGTGGTATGATGAAAAGTACTGTTCGTAACTCGTCCGAAAGTGGTATATCGGTGCTCGATCGAATTCAAGTACTCGGCTTCGCCTCGTACTTGAAACTCGATCTTGCACCGATAACGACCGCTTTCCGGACTAGTGACGAAATATACTTATTTATTTATTTCCAACGGCAAGCAGCCAATTACAAAATATACAATACATGCAAAATATACAATACATACAAAAGATACAATACATGCAAGATGGCAAAGAGATCATTATATACGTTTCAACACTTCATCACAGTAGGATATACGTAATAGCCAAGACTTACATAGATAGACATAACTAATAACTTAATAAATAGCAAACTAATAACAAATAACTTAACAGAATAAATAGTGGAATTTATATATTAAGCATCAAGTATGAGAATACAATTAATTGCTAATTAAAAAAAAAAAAAGAAAAAAAAGACCAACTATTTCTAGAACAAATCAGAGCAGTTGTAAAGACAAACTATAAATTACAATTAACAACATTTGACAATATGTAACAAAATATACAATAATAAATTAGATATGGGGCAAAAATACATATACATTAATACTGAATTTCTTCCGTATCTTCCTCAGTTAGAGAGAAGCTGGTGAGCTTGCCTTCGAATCTGGTGGATGCTGTCGAAGAAGAAGTCACACTCCGCTGCCACTCGGTTACCCAGTCTGACAAATCGAGCAAGAGGACTGTTGAAGTCGTAGCTGGTGGAATGATGACTGCGGCACATGAGTTCTCGGGACCTGGTGTTCGAAGGAACCTTGAAGTTGATTTCTGCCAAGAGATCCGAACTTTGCACAAGGCCATTGATTATCTTGAGCAGGAAAACAACATCAGCAACATCACGTCGAAGGGTAAGAGAAGGAAGATTTAGCCGGGTAGAGAGATTCTCGATGGGTACATCCAGATAACCGTAGCCAAGCCGCACCCCAACCACACGAATGAAACGCCGCTGTATGGCTTCCAATCTATCCTTGGCGCAAGATGTGTAGGGCGACCATACAGGACTGGCAAACTCCAAAAGTTGCCTTACAAGAGAGCAGTAAAGGGAACGAAGAGCGACTGGGTCGTTGATGCCTCTGGTGAATCTTGAGATGAATCCTATCATCTTGTTGGCCTTGTTGCAAATTTGTTCTACTGTATATGATCAGAGAAGTTCATGCTTCTATCGAAGTGAACGCCAAGGTCCTTGATACTTTGAGCAGTTGGAATTTGAGTACCAGATATGAAGTAAGGATTTATTACTGGTGATTTGATACGGTGGAAGGTCATAGTGGAACATTTGCTGGGGTTGACAGCCATGCCGTTTGTGTTGCACCACTTTTCAATAGCATATAGGCTTGTTTGCATTTCATTGAAGTCTTCGGGTGAGGAAATTTCGGTAAAGATCTTCAAGTCGTCTGCGAACAGGAGAGCATTGACTGATATTACTTCAGGGAGGTCATTTATAAAGACATTGAAAAGACAGGGCCCCAACAGAGACCCTTGAGGAACTCCTGAAGAAGGCGAAAAAATGGTGGATTTTGATTGCCCAATTTTAACAGTGAGTGAACGGTCTTGCAAGTAGCTGGATATCCAAGATAACAAAGGGTCAGCAACACCGTATGCCGCCAATTTAGATACAAGGACAGAATGGTCAACTTTGTCAAATGCCTTTGCCATATCGATATATACGGCATCAACCTGTTTCTTGTTACGAAAAGAAGCCAATACATATTCTTGAAAGAGTAGAAGATTGGAGACGGTAGATTTGCCGTGAACAAAGCCGTGTTGAGATGTATGAATAATCTTGGAGAAATAAATATTGAGCCTGTCCACTACCACGCTTTCAAAGACTTTACCAATCGCAGGGAGGATGGTTATTGGCCGGTAATTCCTTACATTAGTTGGGTCACCAGTCTTATGAAGTGGTGTGATGTAACCAATCTTCAGTGCCTTAGGAAAAATGCCGCATTCCATCGACTCATTGAATAAAGCTTGAAGGGGCTCTGCAAGAAAATCACGGCAATAACGAAGTACTGATGGGGGGATGTTATCGAGGCCAGCTCCCTTCTTGATGTCCAGATGCTCAAGTTTAAAATTGATTTCTTCACGGGTTACTTTTATGTTGCTGATGCAGTCCAAGGTTGGGTATATTTTTACTATACTATACTATACTATACTATATTTTTATCCAAACTGTAAATTTATTAAAGGTGGTATGATGAAAAGTACTGTTCGTAACTTGTGGAAAAATGGTATATCGGTGCTCGATCACTCGATCTTGCACCGATAACGACCACTTTCCGGACTAGTGATGAAATGTACTATTACATAAGGAAAGGTGAGTTAATCATTCAAAATTCAAAAATTCAAAATTTAAACTTGTGAACGAAATCTCCGATTTTGATGAAATTTGGTACAGGGGTGCAAGCCAGCATCTACTTGAATGAGTTCGCGAACCTGAATGATCGGACCATGGGAATGGGTTTTATGGGGGTTCAAAAGGAGAAAAAAATGTGTTTTTGGCATTTTCGCCTTAATTTTTCAAATTCAACAATTTTAACTTAAACAATTTAAAAGAGCTTAAAAATCAAACAATTTAGTATTTTGAATGTTTTACTTAGCTTAAATTGTTTTGGAGAAAATACAAAAACTATGCTTTCCATGTTATTCTTATGGGAAATCAACAAAACTGTTACCTTGCTTATTTATTGACATATTTTGATAAAATTTGGTATGTACATTTATTGCTAAGGGTTTATCTTATGTTTGCTTACAAATTCCGTATGGCGGCAAACCTACGTACTCACCCTTATGAGGTTTATGGGGGTAATAAAAAGAACATTATGACTTGATAAAATTTGATATGTACATTCACTAGGTAGGGTTTAACTTATATTTACAAACAAAACACATATGGCAGAAAATCTGTTCTCAACCCCATGTTTTTTATGGGAAAATAGAAAATATACCATACCGTTGGAAATTCGCTGAGTACGCAGGTCTGCTGTGACGGGGGTATTTTTAATTGCAAAGCCAGCTCTATAACTATTCAGCTACAAAGCCTGCAATTGTCACTTGAAGTAAAAATAAGTATACAGGGTGAACAACTTTACTGTGCCACCATTGGCATATCCTAAACTATGAGATTTAGAGAAAACTTTAAAAGGGGAACATTGCCTATTTTTTAAGGCAGTAAAAAATATGAATTTCATTTTATTCTAAATGGCCGCCATTTTCCAATATGGCGGCCAACTTTAAAATTTCTTATGTGACACCCTATATTTTATGATGTTTTGGAAATGTACATGTAATTTTAAAACATTTTTATCCTTTGACATTTTTCTCTAAATCTAACGGTTAGGGAGCTACAGGTAATTAAAGTTCATTTTTAGTTCCAAAAGAATAACATGGGGCAAACTTTAACTTTCCATAAATCCGAAAACATTCAGTAAAATAAAAAATACTCAAGAATAAAAATGTCTTAAAATTATGTTTGAAGAACATTTCACACATAAAAGTTATCATTTATTAACTTACTTCCAATATGGCGGCCAAAAATAAAAGTTAATGTTATCATGAAAAAATGGCATTAAAACATAATTTTAAGACATTTTTATTCTTGAGTATTTTTTATTTTACTGAATGGTTTCGGAGTTATGGACGGATAAAGTTTGGCCCATGTTATTCTTATGGATCTAAAAATGAACTTTAATTACCTGTAGCTCCCTAACCAATAGGTTTAGGGAAAAATGTCAAAGAATAAAAATGTTTTAAAATTACATGTACATTTCAAAAACACCATAAAATATAGGGTGTCATATAAGAAATTTTAAAGTTGGCCGCCATATTGGAAAATGGCGGCCATTTAGAAGAAAATGGAATTCATATATTTTATTGCCTTAAAAAAATAGGTGATGTTCCCCATTTAAAGTTTTCTCTAAATCTCATAGTTTAGTATATGCCAATGGTGGCACAGTTAAGTTGTTCACCCTGTATAATTATTCTCTTAGTTCACACTTAAGAGAATTCTTACATACTTTATGGGGATGTAATATTACATTGTACACAATCCTTAATTGTACACGCGCCATTAGACGAGTTTCACCTGATCACCTGATCTCGTTGTCTGCTGATCATCAGGGATAAAAGCTGAATATTGTAACAGCTGGGCAAACAGTGAGGGAATACGAGATTTGACGGTGACTATTTCTCCTACTTAGTGTAACCGGATAAGAAAAAAAACCTGAATATATAATTATTTTCTAAAGCTAAAGCACAAGCGTTGAATCTATTTAAAGTAGTATCAACTATTTTGCATAACTAGAGATGTGCCGTACTAACCTATTTATTTAGTGGTACAGTCTTATAGATATACCTGTTCCGGTGGAACAGTTTGG
The DNA here is from genome assembly GCA_030545055.2 of Neoaliturus tenellus. NCBI lineage: Eukaryota > Metazoa > Arthropoda > Insecta > Hemiptera > Cicadellidae > Neoaliturus > Neoaliturus tenellus. The sequence goes on from CM061531.1 coordinate 24,762,779, forward strand.
AACAGTTTAATCCGCAATGTCCCATGATACTGTTCTGCGAATCTGGCGACTCCCATGATGCTCCGTTTCTATCCTGTTACGAAACAGTTTATAAGCAATTGCAATACTCTGTTACTGTAGTACCAAACAACTTCGTTGTTCCTGCTGAAATGTTCTCACCCAATAATTTTTTCTATTAATTTCTTACACACCGCATGGGTGAACATGTAACGTATTCTAAAATACCATTTTAAATAATTAAAATAATGATATGTTAAAGTTAATTCGGATGATATTAATTACAATTTCCTAATATTTTTTTAATTTAGTTTCAGTTATATTAAAACATCAACCCTAAAAAATAAACTAAGATCGGGTTTGATTACAGTTACTACAGCCTACAGCATTGCACATTCAGACACTTGGCAAACTTGCAACTAGCTTAGGAGATACTATGTCACTTCGCACTCGTATCTGTTCCAAACGAATGTGAGGGTGAGAGAATAGTAGCGCAGTGCTCAGTCGCGTGTCCAACTCTGGAACACTTGGAACAGGCTATTTCACCAAATTGTTTCGGTACTAAACTGTTCCAAACGCATTTCGTTCCAATATAACTGTTCTGTTCTTTTCGGCACATCACTATGCATAAGAAGTGCTAAGGTGTTTTGTTCAATGAAACAAAATCATTTTCTGTAAGATTTTCGATATTCTAAAACATAACTAACATTTCTCAGTAGGTAATATTCACGTTGAATGAGATTTGCATTCACTACACAGCATTAGGAAAAAACTATGTTTTACAATGTTGGTTCGTTATGTATCTGGAGGTTTGAGCCTTTGATCAATCAGTCGGGTTAAGGTTTCGCAAATTGAAGAAAAGCTTTGAAAGAAAATCGTAGAAACTTCCCCTTTCAATCACAACAGAGGGTTTGCATAATAAAATTCGTAATTATGTACAGATACGCATTATAACTTATGGCCATTCATTATAAAATTAACTATTAAGATCGGTTGTGTTTGTGCACATAATATTTAAGTGGGTATTTACCAGTAATTATTATAGTTAAAAAATCATTTAATATAAGGTTATTCCAGTGTTATTGGACAATACGAAAAGAAGCTCAAATAAAACACAACAATTAATTTAGCCACATTATTGTATGATATATTTATATAACATATGAGTTTTTTAACAGGTGTAAACAATTTTCAATAGAATACTTAGTTCATGGTTTTCATATAAACTGTTAAAAAATCCTGTTTACTTATTTATTTCATTTTAGTTGAACAATTATCACATAACTGCAAAGAAATGGAGCCTTACGCAATATTTTTGGCTCTCCGAAAGTCGGATTTTAATTGAATCATCGCTATAGAACATTAATTCACTTAGAACTCCAGAATCACATCATCATCATCATTGCATCATGATAGCTACAATTTACACTTTTCATTCCTTTACTGAAATAATTAAAACCGCATAGTAAATAATTTAAAATGGCTCCAAAACAGATTTTAAACCTGAAAACTTACACCAGACCATCGATGATCATTAAATCAAGATTTACAACCATCCAGACCGTTTAGATGAAATAAAATCACAGGGAGAAAACATCAGCCACGTTCAGAGGAAACACTTGAAGTCATGCAATACCGAAGTAGAAAAATGTGGATTGACTACGACCAAGTCTTCCAGCATATGGAGATGGGCGCTCACTGGCAAAATTATTGCAGCCGATAAGCACGAAACAGCAGGTATGTCACGTAATGATCACTCCTCTGTCCATCTGCAAGAATTGAAAAAAAAAAAAAAAACTCTTAGTTTACTTGTCAAATATGACAATTTTTAACAACTTGTTTGATACAACAATTCATATGAATAAATCACCGTCCAATGTCATGAAGTTTCATTACATACTAACGTTTTGTCAGATGGACCCCTAAGCTTGATTCGAAACATAAATATATCGGACGAAAACTACATAATTGCATTGCATATACAGGGTGAATCTCGTAAGGTGTCCTAAATGGATTACAGACAAACGCTTTGCCCTACATACTTCAAACAAAATTATTTCCCACTAAATTGACCCCAAGGAATAATTTAAAAATATTTTTAACGTTGTATAAATACAGGGTGTACCAAAAACTGGGGGTCACAGGTTCGAATCTTGGAAATTTCAAATACAAACATATGTCATATTATACATCATTAGAAAGGTCTATTTAATACAAACATTTCTGTGAAAACAGAATTTAGTTATCTTTATTTGTTTCAAAATGGCGTCCATTTTTGTAGCCAAAACCAAAATTTACGGAATACCCTGTAATTCTTTTATTATTCGTCATAAATGACTTCTGATTCAAAATACTTATTAGAAATAAGCTAAGCTTTACAATGATATGCCACAAAATCACATTTATCTAAAAACTACAATTTCCAAAATTTAATATTTTTGAAAATGTTTACACAAACAAAACTCAAAAATTTTAAATTCTAACCCATGTCATTTTGTATATCATCTTAAAGCTCTCGTTGAACTGAGCAACTTTGTAATTTACACTAATACCGTATTTCTTTTGGTTTTGTAGTAATAACGGAAAAATGTTATTTCCCCATATAACTTGCATGTTAATTTAAAGGTATGTCAACAATGGAAGAAGGGCCATACTATCATGTACTGTTTAATTAACATGCAAATCATATGGCAAAATGCCATTTTTACGCTTTTGCTACAAAACCAAAAGAGATACGGCATTAGTGTAAATTACAAAGCTGCTCAGTTCAACAAGATGATATACAAAATGACATGGGTTAGCATTTAAAATTTTTGAGTTTTGTTTATGTAAACATTTTCAAAAATATTAAATTTTGGAAATTTTAGTTTTTTAATAAATATGGTCTTGTGACATATCATTGTAAAGCTTAGTTTATTTTAAATAAGTATTTTGAATCAGAAGTCATTTATGACAAATAATAAAAGAATTACAGGGTATTCCGTAAATTTTGATTTTGACTACAAAAATGGACGCCATTTTGAAACGAATAAAGATAACTAAATTTTGTTTTCACCAAAATGTTTGTATTAAATAGACCTTTCTAATGATGTATAATATGACATATGTTTGTATTTAAAATTTCCGAGATTCGAACACGTGACCCGCAGTTTTTGGTACACCCTGTATTTATACAACGTTAAAAATATTTTTAAATTATTCCTTTGGGGCAATTTAGTGGGAAATAATTTTGTTTGAAGGATGTAGGGCAAAGCGTTTGTCTGTAATCCATTTAGGACACCTTACGAGATTCACCCTGTATGTTACTGCATGACCGATACCAAAGTGATAGACGGTTACAGCTTTTGCATCTTAACGTTAATCTCTTTCCACAAATCTCACACGCTCATGTGCCTGGGATTCGACAATTTGTAAACACGTATAATGAAAATACGCAGGCCTTACAAGCTGCAACATGCCAAAATCTAATCCTTTGCTAGTCCTGATCATCCTACTCTGAAACTGGGTGTTAAATTACGTAAGCGTCTTTAAATATCACGTAATTCGTCCACGGCAGTTGAACGTACCCCACCTACAGTTATAGGAATTTTAAATTTCCCTAATCTTGAATGTATACAACATGAAGATATAACTTTTTCAGATGGTACAGTATATATGGATTTGCATGCCAGTAACGTATGGTCCAACTCTGGTCCACAAGCAAAAACTGTCGAAACGCATAACGTATCATGCATCACTTTACCCAACCTATGCGTACTCAACATAACTGAGCAACAATTTGTTTCATATATGCGCAGCATGTAATCAGTCTAACCACAAAACCTTCGGATGTCCAGTGTTCTTATCAAAAACTTTACAAGAACATTTCCAATTAGTAAAAACAAAACCTCATTGTGTTTTATACCTAGAAATGCACGCTTTAAAACCGTGTAAATCCCAATCTACTTGAAAAAGGTATCACAAACGGCACAGCAAACTATTACACTTTGATTCATCAATCAAACTGGTTGACCTTACGCGTCCATGTTCAACTTCAAATGTTGAGCCTAAACACACTGTCTTACCATCATTGATCAGAAAAATGCTGAAATGTCAGTAACATCAAGTTCACAGAAACAAGCTTTACAGCTCAACCAAAATCGAATGGTGTTACTAGGTACCACAATGAAAAACTTCGCACATCTCATGGCGAATCTCATGTGTTTTGTGCTCTACTTGATTTAGCTAGTATGTGCTCATTCATGTCTAAACACGCAGTCAATCTACTGGATGCACGACCTCTTCATTGTGACATTCAGATTTCGAGCAATAATAAAATAACTAAATTACTAAATTAATTTTGAGTATTTTAAATTACTCAAAATAAAGGACAAATACTGACATCACTAGAAACATTGTCTGGCCATCAAATCACATCAGATCGGCCATCAAATCGGCCGCCTTGAAGTATCAGCATGGATGTCAACAGAGTCAGGGGAGAGGTCACAAGTTTTAAATGTAAAATATACAAAGTTTTATGTCTTGTTTACTTAGGTAGGAATTGATTAGATCTGTCATTTACCCTGAATTGAGAAGAATAAGCCCCTTTCTTTTTACGCACATAGGTAGTTGCAGAATGTGATTCCTACAAAAGAATCTAGAAGCCTGCCCTCTAGAGAAGGTCCTCTTTTTCTTGCGGACTCGAACCTTAAATAGCTTATCCTATTACATCATCACTAGCCCTAATTTAGCTTCCGTTCCTTAGAACTCACTCCGGGTCCAGCAGCCCATTTTACATAGAGCTAGACAGTTATCTTGTCTAATTCTCAGTTTCCTGACTCTACATGTCAATGCTATCTGAGCTGACCAATAGCTCTACAAGATGTCGGGTTGGCACCCGTTGTAAGCCGTTCCTCGGGGCAATTAATGCAATCAGCCGCTACTGTCCATCCTGTGTAGGAACTACTGAAAATGGTCAAGATTTGACAAGAATTTAGTTAGGAAATCCGCTTCGCCATACCGCCGTTATAGCCATCGTCTGATCTGCTTGATGGGTTCTTATAGGACCTTTTACATCGACTTGTTTATGATAGATCGCCTTCCACTTGTGTGCCAAGAGATGGCCAGGGATAACTGCAGTGATCACCACGACAGCCGACTCGGGCACAGTGCGAAACGCGGATGAGGCCGTAATTGCTGCACTCGAGCGATGAACACTCCTCACCCGACATACCTCCGTAGTGAGTGAATCTACCAAAACCTCGGAACAGGATTGTCGCGATTGAATTGCCTACTTCGACAGTCTTCCACTCGACCGGGGACCTCCCACTTTGGTCATAAACTTGCTAAGGTGAGCGACGCACCATCAGCCTATTATACCGAATGTAACATTTGGTCCCTCCAGCTGAGTTTCGTGTCGACCATAACTCCTAGTTTTGAATGCCACGTCAAAATCAGGATGTAGCCTATAGTCATTTATAGTAATATATTTTCTCCTCAGGAAATAACACCAAATCCTATCAACTGTTTGCAGTTTCGTATTTGTTTACTTTCATCTCATTCTTGAACAACAATTAACTTTTATGTTATAAAGTACAGTAACTATTCCATTGATTGTCGTTTTTAAAAGATGGATTTCCAGTTAGAACTAAATGAGACGCTAAACAATTGTTGTGAAGTATATCAAAAGCTATGTCGTATATCAAAAGCGTTGCCAAAAATATATTTTAATTTGGGAAAAAAGTTATTATGAATAATATTGTATACATTTATCAATTGAAGTCTGTCATAAAATACCTCTCCAAAAATGTTTACAATAAAACCTTCGAACTTTGAACGTTAATTTAAACTGGAAGGTTGAGGTTAATTTAAAGTTGAAATTAGATCCGGCTTTGGCGTAACGTTTTCTCAAGCTCTATAAATGCTCTTGAAATACAAGTATTTACTGAAATGATATTACTTTGCTAAAATGTTCAAGATATTATAATTTTAAACAGAAATATCCTATATGCAGTTCCCTTTCTTTTAACTAAAATCCCTTCGTATTTTATTGGATTGTTAAAATTAAAAATTAAAAATCAGTAATAACGATAAGAGCATTGTTATTTCAACTTGCGAAAATCATTTTATTTGTTGTATTTACATTTAAGCTCAACAATAAAACTGAGACAAATTTAGTTTAATTTATTAAAATGACTACACAGAAAGATTTATGAACAATTTAATATCAACCAAAATAAACGTCGGTGCTTCTTACATCAGAACTTATAATAAATTATTCGTTATGTTTAGCCTTTTCTAAGTACTCACCACCAAACTTTACATCTTTGAAGATCTAAGTTTAAGTTCTAAAAATACTTTGATTGATTATTTGCACATTAGAGCTTGAATATTGGACATGATAAAAATAAAAATACAATTTTCTCTTTCGTTAGCCAATATTTAATAAATTTTTACTGGATCATTAAAAAAAAAAAATTATTAAATATTGGCTAACGAAAAAGAAAATTGTATTTTTATTTTGATTGATTAGTATAAAATCCATTGACATAAAAAATACCAACACAAAAACACTTTTTTAAATGATATGTTAGGTGATTCATTTTCGTTGATTTTCATAAAACATAAAAAGTATAATTCGTTACCATCAAGTATAGGCCAAAGATAAGCAGTTCTACCTCTGGCTACTACTACATCATACTAGGAGTACATTTTAGTGTCTAGAAAGAAAACTACAAAACTTAGCGATTTTGGTGTCCCAAGATTTCTGATGATAGGAAAAATATGGAATCCCTGACAAAATGCCTTACAACTCCGTAAAATGAAAATTAACCTTATTTAGACTGTTATTTTGTTGATTTATTTACTGGTCCATGTGATCCATATCCTACACCAAATGATTTACAAAGTAGTCTTTGTAAACAAAGCAAAGAACTTTAATCCTATGAGCACTATTAGATAACAAATAAAAGAATGGACAATAAGTTTTGCACTAATTTGAAAGCAGTGAAGTTATATTTAACAGCTAATGCTACGATAAAGTCTTGGTTACTGTGTTACATAAAACAGTTTATAGTACTTATATATGATTGCATTAAATGTATGTAAACTATCTCTTAATACCTTAACCATGAACAAAGAACAACAAAATATTCCATAAGATTGACATTTATTCTTTTCTGGTCCTTTTTATAAAAAAATCGACAATTTTCATTCTTTAACATAAACAAATCACAATCTTTTAATTACAAATACTGATGTAATCTAATTCTTCCACATTTAACCATTTTTTTTTTTTACAAATTTTAATTCTAATAATATTTTAATCCAATTACTTTTGTTTACTTCCACTATCCAATTTACTTCTTAAAGAGGTTATGAAGGCTTATATGCTTCAACATATTTACGAATTAGTTTATTTGATCTCACTGGTATACAAAATTAGGTCAAAAAGTATGAATGAATGAGAAATAAAAGACACATGAAAAAATAAATAGAATAAGAAAAGATGATAGAATTGAAATGCAAACAAGAGACTGAGAAAAACCTTAACATTTTGAATAGTAATTTTGTGATTGTAAAACATTCTCATACTAATAAGTTGGAAATACTACAGAAATAATAAAAATTTAAATGGAGGAAAATTTCGGCTTCAGCCTATTATCTTCCTTTTTGTAAATTCTCTTACAGTATTGAAAGACCATACTAATCATCATAAAAATTACACGTTATTTTTTAAAGATTGTTAGCTAGTTTTTAAATAAAAACATTAATGTAATCAAAAAATGTTGGAAAGCACAAAAACACTAAGGGAGACAACAAATATTCAGTAGTTCGACCAATGGACGAAACAACTTATTTGAGTATGTGTACAATTTATCTTACAGTAATAACAAAAAATATGCAACTGATTATTCACATTTTGAACTTAACCACTAAAAAACTAAATATTTAATTTACATAATACAACGCTAAAAAATTTTTATATTAAAGAAGTTTTTTCTAAAATGTTTAGAGAAAGATTCGTAGTTTAACAATTGTGATAGGTACACAAAAGACTGATTTTTTTCATTTATCTAGCATATAAAATTGTATGGCTAAAACTTTCAAATATTTCAAGTTAAATTGAAGATTTCTGATGGTAAATTTGCAATGCTTATTTCTTCGCAGATTCAAAGAGAATAGTGAGGATGGCAAGAAAGCTCATGTGTTTTTAGCTGCGGAATCTTGTCCTTGTCTGAAAGCGTCTTGAATATTTTAAAGTTTGCGGTAAATCAGATTGTTTTGCTTTTCCACCAAGTAAATATACACCATTTTAGTTTTCCAGATTTATTTAAGGGATAGGAAATAATTTTGTGAGTAAGTCTTTAAGAAAATATTCTGTTGGGGTGAACACTGAACAGGTGTTGAGTATTATTTTCGATACTAAACGTGTGATATTTATTATTAGTGTATGAAAAATAAATATTTTTACTAAGGCAAATCGGGGAAAATATGCGAATAATAATCAAGAGACTATAAAATATTTCCTATTCTGAACTATTAATTTGCATGTGGCGTGTTAATTTTTTCTTATATAAACATTTACTTCTATTGTTTTGTAATGTGCTTTAAAATAGAGAAGATGTTGTTGAAGGCTTTGTTGAAAGCTTTGTTGAAGTGTGTTGAACGTTTTCCACATAAACACCTTCTTATAAATTAGTATTGGTATGTAAAAAATATAAAATCCTTTAAATATGATATGGAAACTTAATTAAGGGAATATACTTGAAATTGCCCATGTGAATAGAATATTTTATAATAATATCAAAAGTTAATTTTCCTTATCTTGACCTTTAGAAAGACAACGATAAATTTTACTTGGTGTTTCCATGTTTCACCTGTGTCACTTTTAATGCGAAGAAACTCCGGCAAGATGCATTAGCGTCATAAATTATAAGGTCGTTATGTATTTTACGCAAAAATTTGTCTTCTTCTTGCCAGTAATTTCTCTTGTTTGTTGTGCTCTACTAAAAATAAAATATTAAAAGCAATTCAACTTTCAGACAAACAATAATAATTATAATAATAATGTATAAGTATATTGACATTTCCCTCTCACTGTTGCTTCAGACATTTACTTTCCTGTACATTTTCCATAACACCCCACCCCATCACAGTCGTCCGTTGTCGCTTCTGACAAGTTGTAGGTAACATCCATCATCTCACGGCTCCAATCCCTCTGCGACTGGCTCGGACACTTTAATGTGTTTTTAACGTTATAAGTTTATAAATAACGACACCTCAGATGATGCAATCGCAGTTTCAAGCATTCAACTAGTACTAAACTAGTACAAAACATTTTCTTGAAATAACATTGGATAAAAATTTAAATTTTAAAAGTCATGTGGACATTCTGTGGAAGAAGCTATGTAAAATTGTTTTCATCATAAGAAGATTGCTCTTTCTTTAAGTAAAAAACTAGTATGTCCTGTCCTCTGGTTACCTGGAGATATTCTAATACGCAGGGCATTACAGGACAGGACATATTAGTTTTTTGGGGGAAAAGAGGGTTGTTCTCTTAGCTTTAATTTGAAAATTTTGGAAATTTAAAGAAATTTTCAGTGTTGAATTCGATATTTGATGTAGAGAATGTGATTATGGACAATTATTAACTTACTTGGAGTTTTTAAGGATTAAACTTGGAATTAAAAAAAACTTGTTTATATAATTTTTTTCTATTTTTAGATCAATTTTTTTATCACTAACATCGATGCAAAACATACTATAATGTTTCTAAACAATTTATCAGTTGAATGGTATGTACTCTGAGAATAGGAACTTGAGGTTCACGTGAACCTGACATTTGAGCCTCAGTCTGCTAGAACTGTTTATTTAGAATATAAACATCTAGAAAAATTATTATAGATTAGATAATAGTAACTTTATACATGTCAGTTTGTACGATAATTACTACTGAACATTATGACAGATTAACATTTCCAATTATGGATGATTATTACCAATGGGAGCAGTTTAAATGATTTAGTTCCCATTAGCAGAATTTTAAATAAATAACAGATATTTATCATGTTTTTACGGACATTTTCAACTTTAAAAGCGCAATAGTATTTTTATTATTAAATAGCAATGCGACAAACCGATATAAATTTATAGCCTATTTGATGGAGAATCTGAGTTCAACTAACTCAAAAGTGTGTAGAAAGTCATGGAACATTCATAACCTCCAGTGAAAACGTCATTTTATTTTGTTATTTATTGTATTACTAGAGGCCTGTAAATTTTGAAACATGAATACTCCCATTCTTCATATAATAGATAATGGGAATGTATAAGTTTAAACCCCTTTTTAGCCTTAATTGTAAAAATAATTAACAAACACATGTGCTGTGCAAAACAGCCCGCCACCCGAATGCAAGTGATTATAACAGCTATTACTACTTATTTAATAGTTGAAAATGTACCTATTCGATTGACAGTTGTAAAACCAATAGTTAAAATATTAACATTTATCGACACATTAACTAAAAACCCAACTTTAACAGTTATGTAATCCGGTACAGGCGTATGAAACTCTTCAGTTGGATTTATAAGACTTACTCTTTACCACACAATCACTTGATGCTTCATAACTTATCCATACATACTGTAGCAGTTTATATCATTGTTATGACTGATAATATAGTGTGCTTACCGACCTTAGATCCCCTAATAGTGTTAATCATCAATAACATGGTTCAAGAGTTAAACGTATACATTGTGGTAAGGTTTTTACATCTCTTAAAAATACCACATTTAGTAAAATGTCTCAAATTCCAATAATTTATCAATTATTATCAAATTTAATTTTTAATCAGACGTAGTACTACTGTAAGTAGATACTAGAGACTATTAAGTACTTTGCAGTGTAACATGCATTTTTTAACACATATTAAAAACACATAAAATGCTAAAAATACTCTCAAATTTGTTTTATGCTTTCTTTAACCAAATTTCAAATTTTAAATAAAGCTCAAATAACACCCTTTCCCCCCCCAAAAACTAGTATGTTCTGTCCTGTAATGCCCTGCGGAGTAGAATATCTCCAGGTGACCAAAGTTCAGGACATGTAAGTTTTTTACTTAAACAAGGGATTGTTGGGTTTTCCCAATTTTGCACAAAAAAATTTTCATTGCAGTTTATCACTCTCACTTTGTTTCCCAAGTGAGATATGGACTGCCAATATGGGTAATGGCTAACCCTCATGTCAAAAACGTCTTCATACTATAGAAACCAATCACACAAACATAACCCTAAGAAAAAATAATAAAATTCCAGCCATTTATCGCAGAACATCATTTTATGAAAATCATTATAAATATAACTATACCTAAATTTACAATAACCTTCCTACTGAAATTAAAAAATATAAATTCAGACCCAAACACATTAAAGAAGAAATTTAGAAACTATATTATTGACAAGACCATTTATTCCATGGAAGATTTTTAACAATATAAAATAAGTAATCATTATTTTTAAATCATATTTAGTCATTATAGATAAGTTTATGATGTATAGGCTAATGCAATCTCTTAATTTTCAGCGGAATAAAACGTTGAAAAATAGATTGATTGATATTAAAAATACTGCTGCCACTTTCAGAATCACTATCCAAACTATCAATATATTCATCCGTCTTTTTATTCGTATCAGTGCCTTTGTAAATTATGACCGCATCAAACGGTTCTCTCCTTGAAGATAGGCGAATGTGAATATTCCGCAGTCTCCTTCCTTCTTCTTGCCTGCTCAACTATAGTTTTATCTGACAGCTCTCCGTCAGCTGGCTGACGAGCTTCTCGAGGCTGTCCTGATCTGAAGGCATCGCTGTTGCAAAACTGGCTCTGGCGCTGCCTTGCTCTTCTGCTGATGGTCTGTCCTCATGCCCTTTCTCCTTCTTGCCTGCTCAACTATAGTTTTATCTGACAGCTCTCCGTCAGCTGGCTGACGAGCTTCTCGAGGCTGTCCTGAACTGAAGGCATCGCTGTTGCAAAACTGGCTCTGACACTGCCTTGCTCTTCTGCTGATGGTCGGTCCTCATGCCCTTTCTCCTTCTTGCTTGCTCAACTATAGTTTTATCTGACAGCTCTCCGTCAGCAGGCTGACGAGCTGCTCAAGGTTGTCCTGATCTGAAGGCATCGCTGTTGCAAAACTGGCACTGGCGCTGCCTTGCTTTTCTGCTGATGGTCGGTCCTCATGCTCTTTCTTCTTCTTGCCTGCTCAACTATAGTTTTATCTGACAGCTCTCCGTCAGCTGGCTGACGAGCTGCTCAAGGTTGTCCTGATCTGAAGGCATCGCTGTTGCAAAACTGGCACTGGCGCTGCCTTGCTTTTCTGCTGATGGTCTGTCCTCATGCCCTTTCTCCTTCTTGCCTGCTCAACTATATTTTTATCTGACAGCTCTCCGTCAGCTGGCTGACGAGCTGCTAGAGGCTGTCCTGTTCTGAATGCATTGCTGTTGCACCACTGGCACTGGCGCTGCCTTGCTCTTTCTGCTGATGGTCGGTCCTCATGCACTTTCTTCTTCTTGCCTGTTTAACGAAAATGTTTTCTGACAGCTATCCGTCAGCTGGCTGACGAGCTGCTAGAGGCTGTCCTGATCTGAAGGCATCGCTGTTGCACCACTGGCACTGGCGCTGCCTTGCTCTTCTGCTGATAGTTGGTCCTCATGCGCATTCTCTAAATGCATAGTCATGTATAGGTATTTCTAGTAATTTCTCGTTATGGTATAAAATTAAGTCCTATAAACTGTTTACAGTTTAGATTTAGTTTACCTTCATCTCATTTTTTAATGTGAATTTCATCAAAATTTAACTTTTTGCTATAATGTACAGTCACTATTCCATTGATGCTAGTGATCAGAAATATGCTGATTTTTCCATTTTCATTGATTGTAGTTTTAAAAAGATGGAATATTGGAATTAAATGTGAAGCTAAATCATTGTTATGAAGTACTCAACTCATGTATGAAAACCTTTACCTTTACTCATGTATGAAAAATATATTTTAACTAGGGGGCCCGTGCAGCGCAATGCGCTGAATTTATTATAGAGTATTAAATCTAGCTCCATGATAATGGACAGAGTTACTTTTAATAAAAATTAAACTATAGTGAAAATCAGATAAAACATAATGGTGTTTCATCAGTCGATCTTCATTAGGGAATTCTGCAACTTGCCAATGTGACATTGTTGAGATTTGGTGGTTGTTCTTTTAGTTCAAAATTAGCTAAGATTACGTAGTTGTTCTTTTGCCGATTTGTTTCAGGGTCTCTGTCTAAACACTCCTATAAAATCTAGAATAAATTCACAGATGTTGGATCTACATATTTCATCAAACATAAAACTTAAATGACAACAGAATAAAAATTGTCATTTCATTACAACTCCCCGGTCCTGTATGAGTTATGCGACACTGCGGCTGTTATGAGGTAGTTGTCGACATAGTGAATGAGTTCACATTACTATTCAAAAAGAACTAAAGCCCCTATAATTCGTAATTTTTCATGGCAATACAAAATGTAAATAAAGAAATCACTAAAATAAGGAGAATCTACATATTTGTTAGTATGGTCCATTTTGGTTTGATGTGTTATTTATTTATTTATTGAAAGCTTGTTTTCTACACGGGATGTAAAAAATATTTAAACGCCGTTTCTTTTAAACATGAGTGTTAATATGTATATCATTCTGCATTAAATTTTTGTATAGTATAATATTAAACAAACAGGTTATAACACCTACGACCAACTATCAATTTTCCTTATAATTTACAGAGTTTGAAAACTCATGCACACAAATTTTTGTTCTATTTTAATATTTGTAAAATTTCGTTATTGTTTAAATACTAATCAGACAACCCATAAGACACACGTCAAAAATTTCAATTTCCAAACTTGTTTTTGTAGGCCCTGCATGAATCTTTCTAGGTTTACGTTACTAAACTTATTTTGTGCCCAAATACACGTAAATAAAATGTTCAAGAAAATCTTACCGCTAAATTTTGAGAAAAAGTTCAAATCTGACAAAAGACACTTCTTGTTTTAAGTATGAAATTGTGTTGATATTTCAGTACCAGTAGGTCCATTGCTTGTATTCAGCTTTTAACATGTGTTTGTCTGTTTTACAATCAACGGCTGTTTTATATTGCAATTCAATACAAATCGTTCCCCATGTTAATCTTATGGACAAAAAATGAACTTTGAGGGCTTCCCGGGAGCTTCAGAATAAAAAATATAAACAATTTAAGACCTTATTGCAAAACTACGAACTGAGACCATTCTTTTGACACCTCAAACTTTAAAATTGGTCCAGAAGTAAGGGAGGAGTAGTGTTAACAAAAAAAGGGCATCACGTATTATAAATATAATATAGATTTATAAAAAAGTTTTTACTAACAAGATCGTATTTAAGTCTGTCATAAAATACCCTTTCAAAGACTTTTTTAGTTAATCCTTCGCGCTTTAAACGTTAATTTAAACTGGAAGGTTGAGGTTAATTTTAAGATCGAAATTAGATCCGGATGTGGTGTAACGTTTTCTCAAGCTCTAGAAAAGGTCTTGAAATACAAGTATTTACAAAAAACTATATTATTTCGCTAGAATGTTCAAGATATTATAATTTTAAACAAAAATCTCCTGTATGCTGATTCCTTTCATTTAACTAAAATCCCTTCGTATGTTATTGTTATGTTGAAATTAAAAATATATTTAGTAATAGAGATAAGAGTCCTGCGGAAATCATTTTACTTATTGTATTTATTTAAACACTTTTTTATTAGCATTATACGTGTTGTTTGCAATCAAAAATGAAAAACAAACGTCTACAACACTCAAAGCTAATGTTTTGAGTGTTATTGTATTTACATATAAGCTCAAGAATTAAACCGAGACAAACTAGTTTAAGTTATTAAAATTGGCTTTACACAGAAATATTTTTGAACAAGATAAAATATCAACCAAAATAAACGTCAGTGCGTCTCACATAAGAACTTATTTAAAATTATTCGTTATGTTTAGTTGTTATAGTACTCACCGCCAAAGATGAACAGTGCTACATCTGGTTAATACTACGTCATATTACTACTAAAACGTGGTTAGAGTACATTTTAGTGTCTACAAAGAAAAATAATAAACAGATCATCAAGATTTTAGTGTCCCGGGGTTCAGTATGGCCCCTTAATCATATGAAAAATATGGAATCCCTGAGAAGAAACCTTTTAACTCTGTAAAATGTAAATGAAACCTTATGTACACCAATCTAAGACGTTATTTTATCGATTTTTTTACTACTCCAGGTGATCCATATCTACACTGAAGCTCTGATTTACAAGTAGACGTTGTAAACAAAGCAAACAACTTTAATCCTAAAAGCACTAACAGATAACAAACTAAAGAATGGACGATAAGTTTTGCAGTTATTAGGAATCACGAATATTTTACAGCTAACGCTAGGATAAAGTCTTGGTTACTGTGTTTTGTAAAGGAGTTTATACTTATTATAGATGATTGCTTTTACTCGTCATTTTTTAAAGGCTGTGAGCTAGTTTTTAAAATAAAAACACCAATGAAATTAATAATGTTGGAAACACAATTCATTAGAGTAGACCAATATTCCTTAGTTTGACGAATGGACGAAAGAAATTATTTGAGTATGTATACAATTATCTTACGGTAATAAAAAATAAATATATGAAACTGATTATTAATATTTTGAAATTGATTCCTTAAACCACTAAAAAACTGAATATATATATTTAATTTAAATCTAAATATTGATTTCACAGCATACAACACTGTCAACATTTCCTACAAAAGGAGTTTTTCTAAAAGGTTTGGAAAAGATTTCTAGTTTTAAAATTGTGATTTATGCAGTCCAAAGACCGTTTTTTTAATTTATGTGCCATTATCAAAAATTTGGCTGAAACTTACAAAAATTTCAAGTTGAATTGAAGCTTTCTGATAATAAATTTGCAATGCTTTTTTTCTACACAGATTCAAAGGGAATTTAAAGTGAGGATGGCAAGAAAGCTCATGTACCTTAGCTGCGGAATCTTGTCCTTGTTTGAAAGCGTCGTGAATATTTTAAAGTTTGCGGTAAATCAGATTGTTTTGCTTTTCCACCAAGTAAATATACACATTTTAAGTTTTCCGCAGATTTCTTTAAGAGATAGGTATTAATGTTGTGTGTAAGCTTTTCAAAAAATATTCTGTTGGGGAGGAGGGGGGTTTAAAATCCTTTTCAATACTAAATGTGTGATCTGTATTAACAATGTATGAAAAATAAATATGCTTACAAACTAAGAGTAATCGGGGAAAATGTACGATTTATAACCAAGAAACTATAAAACATTTCCTATTCAGAACCATGAGTTTGCATGTGGTGTGCATTTTTTCCTTATATAAACATTATTTCTATTGTTTGGTAATGTGCTTTAAAATAGAGAAGATGTTGTTAAAGGCTTTGTTGAAAGCTTTGTTGAAGTATGTTGAAATTTTTCCACATAAACACCTTCTTATGAATTAGTATTGGTATGTAAAAAATATATAATCTTTTAAATATGATATGGAAACTTAATAAAGGGAATATACTTGAAAATTCCCATGATGGTTTTAATCCAAAATATTAAAAGCTATTTTTTCACCTGACGTTTAGAAAGGCAGCGATAAATTTTACTTGGTGTTTCCATGTTTCACCTGTGTCACTTTTAATGCGAAGAAACTCCGGCAAGATTCATTAGCGTCATAAATTATAAGGTCGTTATGCATTTTATGCAAAAATTTGTTTACTTCTTGCCAATATTTTTTCTTGTTTGTTGTGTTTTACTAAAAATAAAATATTACAAGTAATTCAACTTGGAGACAAACAATAATAATTATAACAACAATTAATATTATATTGACATTTCCCTCTCACTGTTGCTTTAGACATTTATTTTACTGTACATTTTTCCGTTACACCCCACACCATCACAGTCGTCACCCACACGTCATAGTCACGTTGTCGCTTCTGTTAAGTTTTAGATAACATCCATCATCTCACGGCTCCAATCCCTCTGCGACTGGCTCGGATACTTTAATGTGTTTTTAACGTTATAAGTTTATAAATAACGACACCTCGGATGATGCACTCGCAGTTTCAAGCCTTCAATATCATAAAACTTAAATAAGCCGAAGAGCTAATAATTAATTTCATTAAAATGTAATTTCTAAATAGTATCATACAAAAATTGCTTTAATTAAAAAAAATTTTCAATGACCCCCTGCCGATCTAGCAGTGAATGCTAAAACAGTGTCGTTAAATGTAATACATGAAAAATCCAATAAACTTTTTCATTAATTATAGGAAATGCATACGGTAATA
This sequence comes from Neoaliturus tenellus, assembly GCA_030545055.2. Taxonomy (NCBI): domain Eukaryota; kingdom Metazoa; phylum Arthropoda; class Insecta; order Hemiptera; family Cicadellidae; genus Neoaliturus; species Neoaliturus tenellus. Next base: position 24,780,154 of record CM061531.1, read on the forward strand.
TAAGGTATCATAAATATTAAATATCTATACTTATATAATAAATATTTGTCAGTTGTAGGCAAATGTAATATTCAACTAGTACAAAAATATGTTCACTGCAATCGAGAGAAATTATTCATTTCTGTCGAGTCCAGCAAAATGGCACTTTACTTACTTGTTGCATAAAAAAACTATAAACATAACCACACCATAAGAAGTCGCATTTGGTTAAGTAAAGTCTAAGGTCCAAGAAGAAGAGCTGTGCAACTTGTATAATCATTTAATCCATCAACTAAAAAATCCTCTGGTTTTTTCCCCGAAACCTACAAAAACAGTTTGGCTAATGTAGCATGTGTTGTGGCTGTCAGCTTTAAGGGCCGTGCGTTCATTGTGCCATCGACGTTAAATTTCTGTCAGGTAATCGGTAAAATTTGAGTTCCTAAGGAACGTTGTGGAGAGTTCATCAACACGAAAGAAGTATTCAAATTGCGGAAACTTCCTTCCTCATGGATTTAACTTTGAGCAATCACTACGTTTCTTTTTTTATGGAAACTTATTGTCAAACTTTAAATTAACTATAATTTTGGTTATTTTTATAACCAGCAATTTGAAATGTTGTATCTCCCTCCGTTAATTAGCCGTATATAGTGTTGACATCAATTGTACCCTTTGAAAAACGGGTCCGAACTTGTCTGTAGAATTCATATTTTCCGGCGGTCCGATGAGCTCACAGACCATTTTAACGTGTTTAAAAACGATTTAATTTGTATAATCTTAATTTGATGACTGAAATACGAGTAAATAATTCTTTGTATCCTTATAATTGAATTTAAATGTCGGTTTTTAATTACTTATGGCAGCACGGTGATTAGTGGTATAGTGGTTGGAAACCAGTTCTCCAACAGGCGTTATGTTGGTTCTGTAGTAACAGACCGTGTGTGATTCTAACAGAAGCATCCCCGGCCACAATGCTATGTAAATGATGGACCACCAGGCTGTTTCTGACACACTACATGCGTTAACATACATCAGGTGGGTTGAATCAAAGGTATAAAGTATAACTGTTTGGACCAAGTATCTTTTACAGGTCTGTATGTACTTTAAACTGATTCAAGTATATAGTCAATGGTTTAAGACCACCAACATGGAATGCAATCATATCAGTTACATGTTGTTTCTCACAATATTTTGTATTAAATAAAGTCTTTATTTTAGTTTTGAAAATTTGAGTCAATTTCAAAAAAGGAGTTCTGTTTAATATCTTTTAATGGAGTTCACAAAGCTTCACAATAAAGAATCTTTCTTATTAAATATTTCTACATCTTCCTCAGTCTACCTGATAAATGGCAATAATATTATGTTCATTTTTAAAATTAATATTTTTGAAGTACTGTCCGTTGTTTATATCCTTTAGTATACGCTATGACAACGATGGTACAATAAGCAAACCCTCGAATTTATCGAGGATTATAGCCTTAGTGATTACGAGGGATTTTGCGTAGTGGTTTTACGCCATCATTTCCAGTGATCCGCCGACAGGTTCCAGGCATTGACTTGTACAGGCATCCTCTTAATCAAAAGATTTTAGAGTGCAGTAGAATCGTAGACAATCTGACTTGGAGCATTGAAAGTTGTAAAGGCATACACATCCTAGCACCATGTCAGACAAGGTGTCATCCAATTTTAGTTTGATTGGCTTACGAAAAACTCGGAATGCTGACGAAAACAATCCAAAATTATTTTCCACTAAACGCCTTGTCCGAGAAAGTCTGCCATTGAAACATTCACAGAACCGTATTTTTTTCTACCTGGTAAAGGTTCCTAAATTTTAAATTTCAAAATTTTTTCTTATAAGGAACAAAGTCTTTTTCCTTTTGCTTAAGGAACAATTTGTTGAATGATTGTTAAGCTATGTATTAATGCCAAAATTACAGTTACTTTTGTGTAGGATGGTTCCCAATAGACCACCAGGTTGGAATCATATCAGTTCCATATTATTTCTTACAATATCTTATATTAAATAAAGTTTTTATTTAAGTTTTCATAATCTGAGACAACTTCCAAAAAGGAATTCTGTTTAACATCATGAAAAGGAATGCACAAAGCTTAAAAATAGTCTTTACCTTATTAAATATTTCTACATCTTCCTCAGTGTACATAATAAGTGGAAATAATATTACGTTCATTTTAACAATTTTAAGTACATTGTATATATACTCTCAGGCAGATAATGTAACTGCCACGGGAGTTTAAAAAATGAAGCGTGGCTTTTTTGTTAGGTAGATAATTTAAATAAAATATGGAATGGAAGAGGACTTTGCAGGAAAAGTCGACATACCCTTTGGGAATAGAATGTGGAAATGTCAGTCCGCGACATCATCATGGCATTGTTCTCTCGCATTTTTTATTATTTTGGACAAATAAAAGCAAGTATATATTAAACTATTGCTGAGCATTTAGGCTTTTATAAGTATTATTTTACCCTAATATTATAAAAGAACTTGAATTATGACAACATTCCGTCTTGTATACAAAATATGACACTTTAAACAAGTACAAAAAAGCTACATGCAATATAACATTTAGATCTAAAGTGGATCACGAGTAGAGCTATTTGTTTCGTGTCGTCGTCTTCTCGGTTGAATCGGACTTAGCGACGTGACGCAGTCGTGTAGACTAAAATGTTAAAAGCTGTGTGGGAAGATGAACTTGTAAATATTACAACTCGACGCTTGGCCTCAAAGGACAGAACGGTAAATCATAAATCGTACACCCTTCAGCGGGTGCCTGCCAATGCTTTATGTCGCCTTAGGGATCTTGCTCGCCGATCAGCAGCCATTTTACAAATTTAACGGAATATACTTTTGTTATACGATATTATTGCCATTTATTTATGCAAGTTATTACTTATATATATGATACCGATAATACAGTAGCTTTGCTTATTAGCGACTTTCCCTACAGGGAATACTTTGATATTTTTTTTGAAAATCTTTCTTTTGTCTTTTTGGGTAGATAGTGTTTTTCTTATATATCTGGTGGTTGCATCCAATGTTTTCATAGAAACTGGAAAGATATGTTATACATCTCTATGAGAGAAACACGTACGTATTAATATTAATATAAAATTTTATATTAATACTTATATAATATAATATATGTATAATATATTATATATATATATATATATATATATATATATATATATATATAAATATATATATATATATATATAAATATATATATATATATATATATATATATATATATATATATATATATATATATTACAACCCCCTCGTCGCAGCAGACCTGCGTACTCAGCGAATTTCCAAAGGATCTTGAGATTTCGTATTTTCCCCATAAACACCATAGGAATGAGTATATTGGTTTGCTGCCATGGGATGTTGTTAGAAAATGTAATAGTTAGGTAAGGTAAATATCAAATTGTATCAATATTTGACACTTTTAAATTTTTCCCATAAACCCCATGGGGGTTAGTATGAAGGATTGCCGCCATATGGGTGTTGTAAGCAAATATCAGTTAAACCATACCTAGTGATTGTACATACCTACCAAATTTTATCAAGTTATTCCAATAAATAAGTGAGATACAGGGTTTTGTTAATTCCCCATAACAATAACATGGAAAACTTATTTTTGGATTTTCTCCGTAACCTGTTAATCCATGTTAAAAATTCAAAATACTAAATTGTTTGTTTTTTTAAGCTCTTTTAAATGATTTTGGTTAAAATTGTTGAATTTTAAAAACTAAGGTCCAAAAATTAGAAAAACCCATTTATGACCCATTTGAAACCCCATAAAACCCCGTTCCCATAACCCAATCATGCTGGTTTGCGAACTCATGAAAATAGACCTGGTCTTACACCTTTATACCAAATTTCATCAAAATCGGAAGTCCCCTTCAAAAGTTATCAGTACCACGGACACACACACACACACACACACACACACACACACACACACATATATATATATATATATATATATATATATATATATATTTTACTTAGTATCTTTATTATTTTAAATAACCTATAGTGAAAGATGCAAATTCATTTTGAGCTATTTTGATGTTAAATGGAATTACGAATAAGAAATCCCTATATTTCATTTAATTAATTAAAGATTGCGTTCAGCTTTTGTACATTTTATCTTGTTTTAAGAAATAAATTTGAATGATATTCGTCCTTTAGTTGTCATTTTAACGCAAACAATTTTAAATAAATACGGTATCAAAAACAGTAAAAAAGAAACCATTTCATTTGCAATTTACATTATTTATTAGAACTAAAGATTGTCAATTTCAAGCATTGATTATCACGTTTGACATGAAAAAAGAACGCCAAATCATGAAACGTGGTTTAAATTTTTTATGTGTCAGTTAATATGAAAATCAATCATTAGATTACGGATTGAACTAGATATTTTTATCCTACTTTCCCAAAAAACAATACATTTTTATTTAAATGTTGGTTAGTTATAATTAAGAATACATCGTATAATTCGTGCATATAATGATGGCAATGTAATATTACACTGAACACAGTCTCTAATGACACACCATGAGACGGGTTCATTATCCGCTGAGCTCGGTGTCTGCTGATCATCAGGGATAAAAGCTGAGTCTTGTAACAGCTGAAAGTGGAGGGCCGGACAAACAGTGACGGGCGGAATACGAAATCTGCCCAGAACTACTAATCTGGCAGCTTTATATAGTATTTATTTGTTGTTTTAAATCTAATTGTTATATACGATATATCTTTATTAAATTATTCTTTAGGTGTCATAAATTATCTTAAATAATAGTGTATTAAAGTATTAATTTAATAATAGGAAATTGTTTTCTCTTAGGTTCTACATATTCACTAATATTAAATATATGCAAGCTCTATAGTGTTGTTAACGTTTCAGGTTTATCATTGCATATACATGATTAACAGGAAATGCAATATTTAAGAATATCGGTTTGTTAGGTGTCTGAAGATTTGAGCCTTTGATCAATCAGTCGTTTGAGGTTTCGCAAGTGCAAGAAAAGCTTTGAAAGAAAATCGTGTAAACTCCCCTTTTAGAATCACAATACAGAGTTTGGGCCAAATAATGTCGTAATTATTAATTGCTATTTATTATACTTGATTATTTAGTTCAGGTTTTATTTCTGCATACTATACAAGAAAGTTGTAATGTATAAAACATAAAATTAAACATATTAAATATAAAAAACCCTAGTTTCCTAAAGAGAAATTTTTCCCGTAGAGGTCAATAGTACATCTAAAATTTATTCAGCTCTTGATGTAACTCACTAATTCACAGACTGACTCATTCACTTAGGTATTCATTTCTTCATTTAATTTAGTTATTGATAAATTCATTACACAGCAGCTACAGGACAGTAACAAAACAGCTATCTTGCAAACAATCAATCAGTATCAAGTCAGCCGCATGTGTAACTGACTGATGTATATCAAAGTTCGGACGCAACCGTTCAAGCTAGAGACTTGAAATTTGGCATTCTTTTAGCTTACATGATTTATATTCACACAAAAATCGAAAACTAGCAATTTTTCACTTTAGTCTATAAAAAAGGTAAAAATTTTGATTTTACGGTAACGTAGTAAAGCCATGTAAGGGTATATGACCGTGTCGGTAACGTAGATCACTTACCAGGTTTAGTTCTCGCTCGTGTTAAAATTATCTCTTTCAACTACACCCGTGTATGAAACAAATACTGTATTACCTTCTTGGGATCTGCCCTATAGTTGAGATTGTTGATATCTGTGAAAAATTACTTTGATTTATACAGTATTAATGTGCAGTTTGTGGCCTATGCATCATGTGCGCTTGCATGGAAGTTCACTAATGTTGAATCTTCTTCTCCCAGTATTGATGAAATTATCATGGTCGGTGACAGTTTATACAGCCACTACCATTTTCATTTACAGGTATAGTGTCGGGGCCAACGTTAACTACGTCGGCCCCAGTGGTGTTCGGTGTCCAACTCTGACAAAATAAGATTTACATATTTAAATTTTAATTTCATTTTACTTTGATATATAACAGCTAAGTTACATCAGTTGTGTCTTGGTCATGACAAAATCACTAATACATCTTTTAAATATACCTAACTCATTTTAAACAATAATCAATTGTGCCATTTTTAGGTAAACCGTTAGACGCTCCATCGATTGTCAGTAACAATGTACACGGATAGCATCATATTAATTTTGTCACGCCAGTTCAAACTCCAGTGTTACCATGATTGTTTTCTATAGACAACATATATATATTTATTTGAGTAAAATTTATTTTAAACATCTTGATGGCAACTATATTTCATCTTATTAGTAATTTACAATATTTTATGTAATCTATAAAAGTCTCATTTAAAGACACTTAATTTAGATTAAACGGTTGGCCCTTTAATTTCTTTCTGTGCCGTACCTAACCTCTGATGTTCCAGACAAAGTGTGGGGGCGGAGGCATGGAGGTGACTGCCCGGTGTGTATTTTTTATAGGGATTTGTAATTATGTACATACACAGGTTTCCTGTGTTTCCCGGCCTCCCCGTGGGGGAATTGGATACGCCAGATGCAACTTTTAAGAGACGGCTTAAAACTTCTTTTCATCTATCACTATAGCACAAATACAACTAAAGTATATATTTTTCAAGCTACAAACATCGTTCTTTTGCCTTCCTGTTTTGTGGTACAACCTACTTCAATCAAAACTGATATTTTTCCCACTCCCATTCTTTCTGGAATACACTACAGTCATAAGTTATCATAATATTATCTCCAAATTTTTAACACCAACAATTCTGAGCGTAATACTTAGAACAATACATAGTTAAGTATTATTTCACAACTTTCAATTTTATTTTTTACCGAAATGGGAGGAACTAAGAAGGGGATTAAAGAAAAGAGCCGAAGGTTATTCAGCGAACACAGCGAGGGTATAGGAGTGGAGCCCTCAACTACCTCTTTGCATGAGGGATTTACAGTAATTACGGCATTGTGGTAACCAGCAATTGGGGGTGGACCCTTCATCCAGCATAACACCCAGAATATGTACATAAATTATTATAATGTCCCAGCTTCAATCTTTTTAACAAATTTTAACTACCAAGGGGAATTAAAACCGATTCATAGGAGATTTTCAAATCTTTTTTTTACTATTGATTGTGAATTTTGTGTATTAAACCGTTTTGTTGCCGTCTAGCTCTTCCGTGGAACTTACTTATTACATACTTGACTTTTAATTATTCTACAAATTTAGGGCAAACCCTAAAGGGGCATGGGTGCGGAGCCCCCACTGAGCCGTAGGCGAGTACTGGTTCTACAAAGGGTTTTACATTAAGTGTGTAGTTGAAATTTTTTGTTTCAATTTTGTTAAAATTAAAATCCATTGTACAAAAAACATCAATTGTATGTGTAATAAGTTCTCCGTCAGCTGTCACATAAATTATGACCACATCAAACGGTTCTCTCCTTAAAGATAGGCGGGTGTGAATATTACGAAGTCTCGTTTCTTATTCTTACCTGCTCAACGATTATGTTTTCTGACAGCTCTCCGTCAGCTGGCTTATGAGCTGCTCAAGACTGTCCTGATCTGAGCGCATTGCTGTTGCACCACTGGCACTGGCGCTGCCTTGCTCTCCTGTTGATGGTCGGTCCTCATGCGCTTTCTTATTCTTGCCTGCTCAACGATAATGTTTTCTGACAGCTCTCCGTCAGCTGGCTTATGAGCTGCTCAAGACTGTCCTGATCTGAGCGCATTGCTGTTGCACCTCTGGCACTGGCGCTGCCTTGCTCTCCTGTTGATGGTCGGTCCTCATGCGCTTTCTTATTCTTGCCTGCTCTACGATGATGTTTTCTGACAGCTCTCCGTCAGCTGGCTTATGAGCTGCTCAAGACTGTCCTGATCTGAAGGCATCGCTGTTGCACCACTGGCACTGGCGCTGCCTTGCTCTCCTGTTGATGGTCGGTCCTCATGCTCTTTCTTCTTCTTGCCTGCTCAACAATGATGTTTTCTGACAGCTCTCCGTCAGCTGGCTAATGAGCTGCTCAAGACTGTCCTGATCTGAGCGCATTGCTGTTGCACCACTGGCACTGGCGCTGCCTTGCTCTCCTGTTGATGGTCGGTCCTCATGCTCTTTCTTCTTCTTGCCTGCTCAACGATGATGTTTTCTGACAGCTCTCCGTTAGCTCGCTTATGAGCTGCTCAAGACTGTCCTGATCTGAAGGCATTGCTGTTGCACCACAGGCACTGGCGCTGCCTTGCTCTCCTGTTGATGGTCGGTCCTCATGCTCTTTCTTCTTCTTGCCTGCTCAACGATGATGTTTTCTGACAGCTCTCCGTTAGCTGGCTTATGAGCTGCTCAAGACTGTCGTGATCTGAGCGCATTGCTGTTGCACCACTGGCACTGGCGCTGCCTTGCTCTCCTGTTGATGGTCGGTCCTCATGCTCTTTCTTCTTCTTGCCTGCTCAACGATGATGTTTTCTGACAGCTCTCCGTTAGCTGGCTTATGAGCTGCTCAAGACTGTCGTGATCTGAAGGCATTGCTGTTGCAAAACTGGCACTGGCGCTGCCTTGCTCTTTTGTTGATGGTCGGTCCTCATGCGCTTTCTTATTCTTGCCTGCTCAACGATGATGTTTTCTGACAGCTCTCCGTCAGCTGGCTGATGAGCTGCTTGAGGCTGTCCTGATCTAAACGCATTGCTGTTGCACCACTGGCACTGGCGCTGCCTGGCTCTCTTGTTGATGGTCGGTCCTCATGCGCTTTCTTATTCTTGCCTGCTCTACGATGATGTTTTCTGACAGCTCTCCGTCAGCTGGCTTATGAGCTGCTCAAGACTGTCCTGATCTGAAGGCATCGCTGTTGCACCACTGGCACTGGCGCTGCCTTGCTCTCCTGTTGATGGTCGGTCCTCATGCTCTTTCTTCTTCTTGCCTGCTCAACAATGATGTTTTCTGACAGCTCTCCGTCAGCTGGCTAATGAGCTGCTCAAGACTGTCCTGATCTGAGCGCATTGCTGTTGCACCACTGGCACTGGCGCTGCCTTGCTCTCCTGTTGATGGTCGGTCCTCATGCTCTTTCTTCTTCTTGCCTGCTCAACGATGATGTTTTCTGACAGCTCTCCGTTAGCTCGCTTATGAGCTGCTCAAGACTGTCCTGATCTGAAGGCATTGCTGTTGCACCACAGGCACTGGCGCTGCCTTGCTCTCCTGTTGATGGTCGGTCCTCATGCTCTTTCTTCTTCTTGCCTGCTCAACGATGATGTTTTCTGACAGCTCTCCGTTAGCTGGCTTATGAGCTGCTCAAGACTGTCGTGATCTGAGCGCATTGCTGTTGCACCACTGGCACTGGCGCTGCCTTGCTCTCCTGTTGATGGTCGGTCCTCATGCTCTTTCTTCTTCTTGCCTGCTCAACGATGATGTTTTCTGACAGCTCTCCGTTAGCTGGCTTATGAGCTGCTCAAGACTGTCGTGATCTGAAGGCATTGCTGTTGCAAAACTGGCACTGGCGCTGCCTTGCTCTTTTGTTGATGGTCGGTCCTCATGCGCTTTCTTATTCTTGCCTGCTCAACGATGATGTTTTCTGACAGCTCTCCGTCAGCTGGCTGATGAGCTGCTTGAGGCTGTCCTGATCTAAACGCATTGCTGTTGCACCACTGGCACTGGCGCTGCCTGGCTCTCTTGTTGATGGTCGGTCCTCATGCGCTTTCTTATTCTTGTCTGCTCAACGATGATGTTTTCTGACAGCTCTCCGTCAGCTGGCCGATGAGCTGCTTGAGGCTGTCCTGATCTAAACGCATTGCTATTGCACCACTGGCACTGGCGCTGCCTTGCTCTTCTGCTGATAATTGGTCCTCATGCGCATTCTCTAAATGCATAGTCATGTATAGTCATTTCTAATCATTTCTCGTCATGGTATAAAATCAAGGCCTATTAGCTGTTTGCAGTTTTGATTTAGTTTACTTTCATTTGATTCTTGAGTGAGAACTTCATCAACAATAAACTTTTCGCTATAATGTACAGTCACTATTCCATTAATGGTGGTGATCGGGAAAATGCTGATTTTCCCATTGCCATTGATTGTAGTTTTTAAAATATGGAGTTCCAGTTGGAATAAAATGTGATGCTAAACCACAAAATGATATGATTTCGCTAGAATGTTCAAGATATTATAATTTTAAACAAAACACTCCTGCATGCCGTGTGCTTTAATTTAACTAATTTTCCGTAGTATGTTATTGTATGTTTAAGTTGCAAAAAATATTAAGTAATAACGGGAAGAGCATTGTTGTTTCATTGTACGAAAATCATTATAAATTCTTTATAAAATGTACGATTTATAATCAAGAAACTATAAAACGTATCGTATTCTGAACCATGAGTTTGCATGTGATGTGCTATTTCTTCCTTACATAAACATTTACTTTTATTGTTTAGTAATGTGCTTTTAAATAGAGAAGATGTTGTTAAAGGCATTGTTGAGAGCTTTGTTATAATTAAAGTTTCCCACATATGCACATTCTTATTTATTAGTATAGGTATGTTACAAATATAAAATCCTTTAAATGTGGTATTGAAACTCAATCCAAGGATTATTCTTGAAAATGGCTGAAAAAAATCTGAGATCTCTCCGTCTGCTGTTGCGTAAATTATGACCACATCAAGCGGTTCTCCCCTTGAAAATAGGAGAGTGTGAATATTACGAAGTCTCGTTTCCTATTCTTGCCTGCTCAACGATAATGTTTTCTGACAGTTCTCCGTCAGCTGTCACATAAATATGACCACATCAAATGGTTCTCTCCTTGAAGATAGGCGAGAGTGAATATTACGAAGTCTCGTTTCTTCTTCTGCGTCAACTTCACCAAATGTGCCAGACGGTATTTCATGTCCATCGTCAGTTTCAAATGGCGCCTGTGGTATCATAATTTCATTAATGTTCACTTTTACTTCCTGATTGCCCGGTGTCATTACATTACTAATGTTGCTACAATAATTATAGATGGGCCCGGGTACAAAATATTCAGACGGAAGGATGTCCTATGCCCTGGAATCTTGGCTCGGGATAGCCCTTTGCCCATCATCAAAAACGGAATCTATAACTGTTGTCTGTAAAATTGAATTCATACTATGTAAAAAGCCAGGGAAGGGCATGTCGCGCGTAAGTCTGGGATTCAGGCCCTGAAGGGCGCTGTACGTCTCTTGACACAAAAGAGGAAAAGTACTAAAATCAAAATTTTGACAGTATTCTTGATTCAATGGTACACCAGCGGTAAATGGAGTAGAATCATACAATGGAGCATCGCTGGGTGCATCTTCAGACTGCGCTACGGCTGGGACGGGCTGTGGAGGAACTTCTTTCTTCTCCTTCTTTTCGGCATTCTTCTGTTTCCAGGAATCAGCCCTATTCTTATTCCTGTTGCCGCTTCTCACTGGTCTTTTCTTCAGGTGCAATGTAGGGCTCACTGTCAGCCCAGTTCGTCACCTGACGCTGTTGGTAATCATATGCTCTTCGTTGATCACGATCATAGCTTCGGGGATAACCACCGGAATTGGATGATCGTTGAAAGTTTCGTTTCGTTTTCGTGAATGGATTTTAATTTTAACAAAATTGAAACAAAAAATTTCAACTACACACTTAATGTAAAACCCTTTGTAGAACCAGTACTCGCCTACGGCTCAAAGGGGGCTCCGCACCCATGCCCCTTTAGGGTTTGCCCTAAATTTGTAGAATAATTAAAAGTCAAGTATGTAATAAGTAAGTTCCACGGAAGAGCTAGACGGCAACAAAACGGTTTAATACACAAAATTCACAATCAATAGTAAAAAAAGATTCTCCTGAAGAAGAGAATTCTAGGAGGTACGGGCCATCGGACAGGGAAGCGCGTCGGATGCGCATGAGGTGCCGAACATCCCCTGACACGGAAGAAGTAATAGACCTGACAGAGGATCCGGTAAGTTATCGGGCTTACCCTTCATGCCCCGCCGACCCGAAATTTGTAGCCCCTCATCCCCTCAAGGGTTCTAGTTGGGAAACTGTTTCAGAACCCAGTCCTGGAGCAGATATGGACCACGAGAGGTCGAGGTCCCCGTGCCTCTCGATCATGGGAGAAAACGACCTGGAAGATACGGATGCGGGTGAGGCAGACGAACCAACACCTAGGAAGGCAGACCCTCCCGCGCCAGACATGGAGCCCCATGTGCAATTTCGGTGGCACCCCGACCCAATATACGAGAGGGAGGTAAGATACCAACCGATGACACACCAAGATCACAAACCCCGACCCAAGAGGGTTAGAAAATACTATAGGATACGCCGTTGGCGTGAAGATGGTACGTGCTATCGTGTGCAGTACCGAAAGCCACAATTTAGGCATAAACATAGGCCATACACATCACACTATTGCTGAGCACACACACACATGCACACAACAAGGAAGAAGAATTTATTTTATTTCCAAGAAGTTATTGAATTGGTGAAAGACTCACCAAAGAGAGAATTTAGTTGAACGAAGACAAAGAGGATGTATTTATTTATAATTTGCATTTTTACGTAGATATTAGTTGAATTAAGAGGAAAACTTTTAGTTCAGTGAAAAAAAAAAACAAGAAAAAAATACTTTTACAAAGTGACATCCATATTAGTAAAGGTAAGAAATTTTTTTCACCATTTTTTTTCTTTTTGTTACTAAAGTCAGAGGAAGGTGTAACGGTCAAATTTTACCAAGGGGTAATTTCTTTTATTATACACATTAAATTACGATTGATTATGTCATTATCACCGAGATCGCTAAATAAATGATTTAAGTTTAAAAGAACGGATGGCGGGAGCGGAAGTTTTAAACCGGTTGGCGGCAAACAGCTGACGTCAGAACAGCTGAGCGGTGGGGCCCATTCCAACGGGTTGCAGTGTATTGTGGTGGTCGGTCAGGAGCCGCTGTTCGATGTCACAGATTTACAGAGTATGGGCACGGTAGACATGGCGTGCTGCGGGGCTGTGGATGTTTTATTTATCTGACAATGGCGTGTTGCAATGTATTGTCGTGGTCGGTCAGGAGCCGCTGTTCGATGTCACGGACCTACAGAGTATGGGCACCTGGAAGTTTTATTTATCTGACAATGACGTGTTGCAGTGTATTGTGGTGGTCGGTCAAGAGCCGCTGTTCGATGTCACAGACCTACAGAGTATCGGCACGGTAGACATGGCGCGCTGCGGGGCTGTGGATGTTTTATCACGATCATAGCTTCGGGGATAACCACCGGAATTGGATGATCGTTGAAAGTTTCGTCCGCGTTGCGGGAATTGGCCTCTGCCACTCATTATGAGAGAAAACTGTGTCGTTTATTGACACTTGTGTTATTAAACAACACAGTTTTCTCTCATAATGAGTGGCAGAAGCCAATTCCCGCAACGAGGACGAAACTTTCAACGATCATCCAATTCCGGTGGTTATCCCCGAAGCTATGATCGTGATCAACGAAGAGCATATGATTACCAACAGCGTCAGGTGACGAACTGGGCTGACAGTGAGCCCTACATTGCACCTGAAGAAAAGACCAGTGAGAAGCGGCAACAGGAATAAGAATAGGGCTGATTCCTGGAAACAGAAGAAGGCCGAAAAGAAGGAGAAGAAAGAAGTTCCTCCACAGCCCGTCCCAGCCGTAGCGCAGTCTGAAGATGCACCCAGCGATGCTCCATTGTATGATTCTACTCCATTTACCGCTGGTGTACCATTGAATCAAGAATACTGTCAAAATTTTGATTTTAGTACTTTTCCTCTTTTGTGTCAAGAGACGTACAGCGCCCTTCAGGGCCTGAATCCCAGACTTACGCGCGACATGCCCTTCCCTGGCTTTTTACATAGTATGAATTCAATTTTACAGACAACAGTTATAGATTCCGTTTTTGATGATGGGCAAAGGGCTATCCCGAGCCAAGATTCCAGGGCATAGGACATCCTTCCGTCTGAATATTTTGTACCCGGGCCCATCTATAATTATTGTAGCAACATTAGTAATGTAATGACACCGGGCAATCAGGAAGTAAAAGTGAACATTAATGAAATTATGATACCACAGGCGCCATTTGAAACTGACGATGGACATGAAATACCGTCTGGCACATTTGGTGAAGTTGACGCAGAAGAAGAAACGAGACTTCGTAATATTCACTCTCGCCTATCTTCAAGGAGAGAACCATTTGATGTGGTCATATTTATGTGACAGCTGACGGAGAACTGTCAGAAAACATTATCGTTGAGCAGGCAAGAATAGGAAACGAGACTTCGTAATATTCACACTCTCCTATTTTCAAGGGGAGAACCGCTTGATGTGGTCATAATTTACGCAACAGCAGACGGAGAGATCTCAGATTTTTTTCAGCCATTTTCAAGAATAATCCTTGGATTGAGTTTCAATACCACATTTAAAGGATTTTATATTTGTAACATACCTATACTAATAAATAAGAATGTGCATATGTGGGAAACTTTAATTATAACAAAGCTCTCAACAATGCCTTTAACAACATCTTCTCTATTTAAAAGCACATTACTAAACAATAAAAGTAAATGTTTATGTAAGGAAGAAATAGCACATCACATGCAAACTCATGGTTCAGAATACGATACGTTTTATAGTTTCTTGATTATAAATCGTACATTTTATAAAGAATTTATAATGATTTTCGTACAATGAAACAACAATGCTCTTCCCGTTATTACTTAATATTTTTTGCAACTTAAACATACAATAACATACTACGGAAAATTAGTTAAATTAAAGCACACGGCATGCAGGAGTGTTTTGTTTAAAATTATAATATCTTGAACATTCTAGCGAAATCATATCATTTTGTGGTTTAGCATCACATTTTATTCCAACTGGAACTCCATATTTTAAAAACTACAATCAATGGCAATGGGAAAATCAGCATTTTCCCGATCACCACCATTAATGGAATAGTGACTGTACATTATAGCGAAAAGTTTATTGTTGATGAAGTTCTCACTCAAGAATCAAATGAAAGTAAACTAAATCAAAACTGCAAACAGCTAATAGGCCTTGATTTTATACCATGACGAGAAATGATTAGAAATGACTATACATGACTATGCATTTAGAGAATGCGCATGAGGACCAATTATCAGCAGAAGAGCAAGGCAGCGCCAGTGCCAGTGGTGCAATAGCAATGCGTTTAGATCAGGACAGCCTCAAGCAGCTCATCGGCCAGCTGACGGAGAGCTGTCAGAAAACATCATCGTTGAGCAGACAAGAATAAGAAAGCGCATGAGGACCGACCATCAACAAGAGAGCCAGGCAGCGCCAGTGCCAGTGGTGCAACAGCAATGCGTTTAGATCAGGACAGCCTCAAGCAGCTCATCAGCCAGCTGACGGAGAGCTGTCAGAAAACATCATCGTTGAGCAGGCAAGAATAAGAAAGCGCATGAGGACCGACCATCAACAAAAGAGCAAGGCAGCGCCAGTGCCAGTTTTGCAACAGCAATGCCTTCAGATCACGACAGTCTTGAGCAGCTCATAAGCCAGCTAACGGAGAGCTGTCAGAAAACATCATCGTTGAGCAGGCAAGAAGAAGAAAGAGCATGAGGACCGACCATCAACAGGAGAGCAAGGCAGCGCCAGTGCCAGTGGTGCAACAGCAATGCGCTCAGATCACGACAGTCTTGAGCAGCTCATAAGCCAGCTAACGGAGAGCTGTCAGAAAACATCATCGTTGAGCAGGCAAGAAGAAGAAAGAGCATGAGGACCGACCATCAACAGGAGAGCAAGGCAGCGCCAGTGCCTGTGGTGCAACAGCAATGCCTTCAGATCAGGACAGTCTTGAGCAGCTCATAAGCGAGCTAACGGAGAGCTGTCAGAAAACATCATCGTTGAGCAGGCAAGAAGAAGAAAGAGCATGAGGACCGACCATCAACAGGAGAGCAAGGCAGCGCCAGTGCCAGTGGTGCAACAGCAATGCGCTCAGATCAGGACAGTCTTGAGCAGCTCATTAGCCAGCTGACGGAGAGCTGTCAGAAAACATCATTGTTGAGCAGGCAAGAAGAAGAAAGAGCATGAGGACCGACCATCAACAGGAGAGCAAGGCAGCGCCAGTGCCAGTGGTGCAACAGCGATGCCTTCAGATCAGGACAGTCTTGAGCAGCTCATAAGCCAGCTGACGGAGAGCTGTCAGAAAACATCATCGTAGAGCAGGCAAGAATAAGAAAGCGCATGAGGACCGACCATCAACAGGAGAGCAAGGCAGCGCCAGTGCCAGAGGTGCAACAGCAATGCGCTCAGATCTGGACAGTCTTGAGCAGCTCATAAGCCAGCTGACGGAGAGCTGTCAGAAAACATTATCGTTGAGCAGGCAAGAATAAGAAAGCGCATGAGGACCGACCATCAACAGGAGAGCAAGGCAGCGCCAGTGCCAGTGGTGCAACAGCAATGCGCTCAGATCAGGACAGTCTTGAGCAGCTCATAAGCCAGCTGACGGAGAGCTGTCAGAAAACATAATCGTTGAGCAGGTAAGAATAAGAAACGAGACTTCGTAATATTCACACCCGCCTATCTTTAAGGAGAGAACCGTTTGATGTGGTCATAATTTATGTGACAGCTGACGGAGAACTTATTACACATACAATTGATGTTTTTTGTACAATGGATTTTAATTTTAACAAAATTGAAACAAAAAATTTCAACTACACACTTAATGTAAAACCCTTTGTAGAACCAGTACTCGCCTACGGCTCAGTGGGGGCTCCGCACCCATGCCCCTTTAGGGTTTGCCCTAAATTTGTAGAATAATTAAAAGTCAAGTATGTAATAAGTAAGTTCCACGGAAGAGCTAGACGGCAACAAAACGGTTTAATACACAAAATTCACAATCAATAGTAAAAAAAAGATTTGAAAATCTCCTATGAATCGGTTTTAATTCCCCTTGGTAGTTAAAATTTGTTAAAAAGATTGAAGCTGGGACATTATAATAATTTATGTACATATTCTGGGTGTTATGCTGGATGAAGGGTCCACCCCCAATTGCTGGTTACCACAATGCCGTAATTACTGTAAATCCCTCATGCAAAGAGGTAGTTGAGGGCTCCACTCCTATACCCTCGCTGTGTTCGCTGAATAACCTTCGGCTCTTTTCTTTAATCCCCTTCTTAGTTCCTCCCATTTCGGTAAAAAATAAAATTGAAAGTTGTGAAATAATACTTAACTATGTATTGTTCTAAGTATTACGCTCAGAATTGTTGGTGTTAAAAATTTGGAGATAATATTATGATAACTTATGACTGTAGTGTATTCCAGAAAGAGTGGGAGTGGGAAAAATATCAGTTTTGATTGAAGTAGGTTGTACCACAAAACAGGAAGGCAAAAGAACGATGTTTGTAGCTTGAAAAATATATACTTTAGTTGTATTTGTGCTATAGTGATAGATGAAAAGAAGTTTTAAGCCGTCTCTTAAAAGTTGCATCTGGCGTATCCAATTCCCCCACGGGGAGGCCGGGAAACACAGGAAACCTGTGTATGTACATAATTACAAATCCCTATAAAAAATACACACCGGGCAGTCACCTCCATGCCTCCGCCCCCACACTTTGTCTGGAACATCAGAGGTTAGGTACGGCACAGAAAGAAATTAAAGGGCCAACCGTTTAATCTAAATTAAGTGTCTTTAAATGAGACTTTTATAGATTACATAAAATATTGTAAATTACTAATAAGATGAAATATAGTTGCCATCAAGATGTTTAAAATAAATTTTACTCAAATAAATATATATATGTTGTCTATAGAAAACAATCATGGTAACACTGGAGTTTGAACTGGCGTGACAAAATTAATATGATGCTATCCGTGTACATTGTTACTGACAATCGATGGAGCGTCTAACGGTTTACCTAAAAATGGCACAATTGATTATTGTTTAAAATGAGTTAGGTATATTTAAAAGATGTATTAGTGATTTTGTCATGACCAAGACACAACTGATGTAACTTAGCTGTTATATATCAAAGTAAAATGAAATTAAAATTTAAATATGTAAATCTTATTTTGTCAGAGTTGGACACCGAACACCACTGGGGCCGACGTAGTTAACGTTGGCCCCGACACTATACCTGTAAATGAAAATGGTAGTGGCTGTATAAACTGTCACCGACCATGATAATTTCATCAATACTGGGAGAAGAAGATTCAACATTAGTGAACTTCCATGCAAGCGCACATGATGCATAGGCCACAAACTGCACATTAATACTGTATAAATCAAAGTAATTTTTCACAGATATCAACAATCTCAACTATAGGGCAGATCCCAAGAAGGTAATACAGTATTTGTTTCATACACGGGTGTAGTTGAAAGAGATAATTTTAACACGAGCGAGAACTAAACCTGGTAAGTGATCTACGTTACCGACACGGTCATATACCCTTACATGGCTTTACTACGTTACCGTAAAATCAAAATTTTTACCTTTTTTATAGACTAAAGTGAAAAATTGCTAGTTTTCGATTTTTGTGTGAATATAAATCATGTAAGCTAAAAGAATGCCAAATTTCAAGTCTCTAGCTTGAACGGTTGCGTCCGAACTTTGATATACATCAGTCAGTTACACATGCGGCTGACTTGATACTGATTGATTGTTTGCAAGATAGCTGTTTTGTTACTGTCCTGTAGCTGCTGTGTAATGAATTTATCAATAACTAAATTAAATGAAGAAATGAATACCTAAGTGAATGAGTCAGTCTGTGAATTAGTGAGTTACATCAAGAGCTGAATAAATTTTAGATGTACTATTGACCTCTACGGGAAAAATTTCTCTTTAGGAAACTAGGGTTTTTTATATTTAATATGTTTAATTTTATGTTTTATACATTACAACTTTCTTGTATAGTATGCAGAAATAAAACCTGAACTAAATAATCAAGTATAATAAATAGCAATTAATAATTACGACATTATTTGGCCCAAACTCTGTATTGTTTCAAAATTATGTAAATGACATTTCGTTAGCTATTGGAAAAGTTATTAGTTGGAAATGCAGTAAATGTTTACAAGTCTCGCGTGGCGAAGGGTACACGACATTGGATGTTGCCTTGTTGTCATAGTTGGGTCTCTTCGGAGGCTACAGCGATGACAACCCAAGTGCCCCACACCCCCATAGGGGGGTGTGGGGCTTAATTTTTTTAAAGTTTTTTCGTGACCTTGACCTAAATATAAAAGTTTTAAAAATCTTTAACAGTCAGATCTTACTAACACAGTTTATATATATAGAGGTCTTTTAAAAGTTAACAGTTAGGTATTAGTAACGCACAAGTTTGGAATTGTTTATAGTTGGGTCTCTTGGGAGGCTTCAGCGATGGCAACATAAATGTCCCAAGTGGGGTTTATTTTTTGAAAAAGTGCGAGCCCCCCCCCCCGACAAAAAGTGCGAACCCCCCCCCCCGACAAAAAGTGCGAACACCCCCCCCCCCCCCCCGAAAAAAAGTGCGAACCCCCCCCCCACCCCCACCCCCCACCCCCACCCCTGATATTCTGGGCGTGGCAGCCCCGGTGGGGATATAAGGCGGCCCGGCTGCATGCACTTCTCATTCCCGTCCAAGCTCCCGTACGGACAGGTTCTCTCTTGTTCTTGAGATCATTTTTAATAACTTCACTTTTTTATTCTCATCTATTCTTTTCATTAAGTCCATTCATTACAATGGGTAAAATGGGCCTTAAACTGAAAAACTACCCGCCAGCTTCAACCTCAACCGACAAGACTCAACCTCCATCATCCTCCACCTCGATCATGGAATATCTGATGACTGCAAACATCTTGAGCTGCCTGACGATGCCACCACCGCCGCCGCCGCCACCACAGCCCGCCTCAATGCCCAGCTTTCGCCATTACCGCCGACAGTGGAAGAGGCCGGTGCACCTCCACCATCGTCAGGAAAACTCAGCGGTCGAGTCCCGGTAGCCTCTCCAGCACTCTCGCTGCTATCGGACTCAGGATCGGAGTCTGCAGTCTTCGAAGAGACGTCCAGGTCGAGGATAACCCCCTACAGCAGAACCCGAAAAATCCTATCCTATACCAAATCACAATGTCCCTCACCCATATCCCCCATGCCATCCACACCAACCAAAGCACCCCGTAAATCCATCTTTTCCCCTGAACTTCCCTCCATAGACCTAACACGCTCTCCTACCCCACCCAAAATTGTTTGCTCCATTCCTTTTGACCAATCTTTGCCTCTTCCACCCCCTTCCACCCCTATTTCTTCTAGCCAGCCTAATTCGGAGAAGCTCCAAAACACTAAGAGTCCAACACAAAAGAAACGTAATCGTGTTAAATGCCCTGCTGGCAAGCGTGATAAATGCGATTATGTTTGGTTTAGCAGAGAGGCTGTGGTTCTTTGTTGTCCGAGTTTTGCTCTTCCAGAAAAAGATCGTTGCCAACGACACTTGAATAAGAAAATCAAAATTCCGACACCAAAGCCCTATAGTCTTAATATTATGCCTGAAAAGTCCAAGTTCAAACACCCCAACAGTCCGCAGAAGCTGAAAATTAATAGGCTCAAGAGGGACAAAAAATATTATTTCATTGTTCAAGCTTATGGAGCATTTAACATAAATGTGCAAATCATTCTAAAAGGTGATGGCCGCCTTCATAGAATGAAAGTACCACCTGCGATGGTACAAAGAGAATTTTTTGTCCCCGGGGCTTATTTAATTCGAAGAAAAGGATGCCTATCTGTTTGGGAAATGGACTAGGACATGGGCTCACCAAAAAACCAAAATTGTTAGGTTGTGTTGGACAATATTTAAAAGTCTTTTTCCAAATTATTTTTCCAAATTTAGTCTTAACCCTCTTAAAGTAAGGGAGAGGGGTATTATACAAGTCAAGTAATAAAAAAAAAAACACTTGACTTGTATAATACTTTAACCTGGCGGTGATGTAAACTCACTGGGACAATCTCAAACCGTGTCCTTGAGGGTGAAGACTAAGTTACAAAAATCTTTAACAAATAAAAAACTTACCTCCAAACGCTTGTAGCTTGCTACAAGTGTTTGGAGGTAAAAATTTTTTAAAGTTTGAATGACCTTGACCCATATAAATTACTGTTTAAAGTAAACTGCTAACCTTACAACTAATGTTGTGTATCACGTGATACCCCCCACTCTAACGCTCTTACTAAGCTTGTATTAGCCGTTCATTTGCTTCAGTCTGTTTCTGTGCTCCGTGGTAAACATGTCACGGTACAATTACAAAGGTGGTGACTTCTTGATAGATCAACACAATGCTTGGGAAGTGCTAAACCAGCATAGAATGGAAGTTGAGTATTGTATAAGACGAGACGGGTCTACATTTTATCTATGTATTATAAACAACCAAACTCATAAGTATGAACACTGGACAAAAATTAATTATAACAACATAGATGAGCTGTTTGCTTGGGTGTTTGAGGTGTGTAAAGTTATTGAAGAAACCAAAATAATGGGTGTGCTAAAGGTATGTAAAACCGATGACCGGGAAGACTAAGCAAAATTTTTATTAACCCCCCCCCCCCGTGTTATCCCCACCACTAGAAATGGGTATATATAGGAGTGGTGATCAACCGTCCTCTCATTCTGCTTTACACCGTTAAGCTGAACACCACCATGTCTGCTATGAACGTCCCAGCCTCTACCTCTGGCCCGGTCGCCTCCAACTCCAGCCCGAGCATTGGACCAATCCGATCGGGGCCTTCGTCAAGGAGTCGTGTCCGATTCTCCGGCTTTGGTCCTGTGAGGAAGGAGTTGCGGAGCGTCTCAACCAACCACGACGGATGCATCAACTCAGACTCCACCAAACATCATCGAGTGGTACGACGAAGTGATAGAGCAAAGGGACAGAATGCTAGAGAATACTCGCAGGGAGCTACTTTATGTCAGGAGTAAATGGGAAAAACTGATTAAGAAGTGTGAAAGCCTGTTGGACAGTGATGATAGTGAGGATGAGAGTGGATAGGTGTGTGGGTAAAGACTTGGACTGGGACTTGTGTGTATGTATGAATGTGTGCGTGAATGTGAAATACAGAGCGGGGGATAGATCACTCTGTGGCAATGGACTAACATGCCACTTAGTGATCTATCCCCCGTTCTGGTAATGTTTTTGGATGGCCTTGACCCACTTTACCAAGGCTAGCTAGTACCCCCACCACTGATAAGTGTATATATACGGGTATTGATGTGCAGTTTGGTTATTCTGCTTTGTATCGCTTAGCTGAATACCTCACTTCAACATGGCTTCCAACTGCAAAACTTCTCAGGCTTCCTCTTCTTCTTCAAGAAGGCGTGCTGCCAACGTCCTGCCTGCTACTCGTGGACCTGCTCGACCATTCCACAGCATAACTGTTGCTCGGGCAAACGCCTGCAAAGCTCCAATGCTACGGACCTTGCTGGAGGTGAGCCAAGACGGGCAAGGCTTGCTCAGTCCTGGTCAACGGCAGGAGCAAGAAAGGCGTATGGCGTACTACAAACTGCAGGGTGTAGTTCCCAGCTTGAAGTTAGGCGATCCGAGAGTAGCAAGCATCAACGAGGCAGCGGACTACATATCACACCTTCACAGTGTTTTAGAAGTAAAGGACCAACAAATTGAAAACTTAAAAGAACAATTGAAACAATTTAACTTTAATCCTGTGGAGTTTGTGGAAGCAGTGATGAGTGATAGTGATGATGAAGGAACTGAATATATATTGGGTATGTAATGAAAGACTTGGACAGGGACATGTGTGTGTGTGTGTGTGTGTGTGTAGAATACAGAGCGGGGGATAGACTACTTTGCGGCAATGGACTAGCATGCTGCTTAGTGGTCTATCCCCCGCTCAAAGGGTAGCATTGGATGACCTTGACCCACTTTACAGCAAGGACAACCGGTTAACTGGTATAAAAGAGGGGGGTCTGTACATCCCGACTTCATTCTGCTTTGAACCTTCCAGTGGAACGCTAGAAAATGAGTGGATCACTGATCATTGGTAAGGAGTGGGAGTATGTAACCATAAACTATTTAAACTGTAGAGGGATGTTGAAGAAGGTGTATGATAATGTTAAAAGAATGGTTGTTGAAGAAGGTAGGGTAGTGATTGTAGCGTGGAAGAAGAAGCAGTATACAGGACAACAAGTGAGAGCAAGTGACTTTGGGGGGAATAGTGTGTTTCAAATTGGACGAGCGAACTTGGTTAATTTGGACATTGTGTTTTGGGACTTGGAAAGGTTAATTGAAAATAGTGGCAAACATGGGGAACTCTTAATTGGCAGGGAGGACAGAGTATATGAGTAAGTGTAAAAGACTGGGGGGCTTATGTGTGTGTAAAGACTAGGACTTGTGTGGAATACAGAGCGGGGGATAGATCACTTTGCGGCAATGGACTAGCATGCTGCTTAGTGGTCTATCCCCCGCTCAAAGGTTATTATTGGATGGCCTTGACCTATATAAAGGTAGAGGGGGAATGGGTAATAGGAGGGGGAAATTGGTATATATGTAGGACTGATGAATAAAGTATTTAGTCAAGCATTTGTCTAGACACTATCAACAACAACAATGGAGAGCTTCAGTGTTGAGTTCATCCTCTTGGAAGAAGACATCAACGAAGTGGTGGAACTTATAGAGGATAAGACCAGCCAGGGCACATTGGAACTTGTGAATTGCGAACCGTTGGACAATGCCGCAATCGATAAGATTGCATATTTCATGATGCATTTGTATAACGAACAAACAACCAATATGGAGTTTGTGCAGTACCTTTATCAAAACCAAGTAAATGTGCGAGTGACAATTACTTGGTGGCAGTAATAATAAAGTGTAACATATGGATGTGGACTTGGATGTGGACTTGGACTTGAGTGTGGTCTGCGGAATAGAGCGGGGGATAGATCACTTTGCGGCAATGGACTAGCATGCTGCTTAGTGGTCTATCCCCCGCTCAAAGGGTATCTTTACGTGACCTTGACCCACATAAATTGTATAGTTGGTGGGGGTATAAAAAGGGTAAGCAAATTAGATGGATACAACACTTCCATACCATGGCTCCACTTGACAACACCGTGTTCCATCGCAACAGAATTGTCTCTATTCTGGAGGTAATACCTCTAGAAATTATAGAAGTAGAGGACCAACTACCTGCGGCTGATCAAGAAGAGGAGGAGGAAGAGATAATGGATATTGGAACGGACTCTGACGAAGCTGGTTCAACGGACAATGAGGTGGACTTGCACGCCTACGAAACATTAGAGTCGTCATCTGAGTCGGAAATGGAATTCCAATTGGAAATCGAAGAAGAAGAAGAACAAGAACAAGACACTCCCCATCGTCCAATGGATAGGATGTTAGTTGCCAGAAGAATTATGTATTGTCATCGCTGCCTATTCCGTGATGAGGATGATTCCGACTCTGATGGTGATGTTTCACCCTTGTAAAAAGTTTAAACAAAAAGTTAAAAAAGAATGTGAGCGGGGGATAGAGCACTTTGTAGTAAATGATGCTGCTTAGTGCTCTATCCCCCGCTCAAAATAACAATTCCAAATGACCTTGACCTACATAAACTTGCTCAAACAGACGTCTTTGAAAAAACTTGTACAAATTATTGAATCTAGACCAAATATCATCAATTTATCAAGCCTACTGATAAATGTATTACAAACGGTTGTGTAAAGGCTAAATTTAGCACATGAGTGATAACCTGTTTCCATATGACGTCACTTTCCCCACCTATCTGCCTCGGATATAAAGGGTCCCGGTGGAGTGCGCTGCTCATTATTGCGTGGACATTCACAGAGTGTGCATTCAAAGCCAAACTGTTTGAAATGGCTCTTTGCGACATTTGTGGGGAAATCTTTCAAGACGAAGATCTTTTCACCATACACAGAGAATTACATGAAGACGAAGATAGAAAAGAAGATATTACCATGGATGAAATAGACTTAGACTCAATTGACCGGTTTTTGGAAGAGCACCAGAAGCAGACGGACTACTGGGACAGCTATCTACAGCAAATGCAAAGAAGAAGACCTAGTGTGATCCAATTTGCTGGTGCTGGACCATCTACTGCTACAAGACCTATTGAAGAAGAGGACACCGAAGAAGAGGACACCGAAGAAGAGGATATGGAAGAAGAAGAACTGGAAGATGTAAGACAACTGCGCACCACGGCCTTGCCAGGACGAGTTGTAACACATTTCAAAATTAATAACGTTCAATTGGAATTGGAAACATTCATAACCCAGGCTAAGGAACTTGTTGGTCAAACGTTGAGGGAAGAATTACAAAGGCTAAATTTTATTAAATTTGGAATGGTGTTAGAGGCTATGTTTAACAATACTGATGGTGAAACAGCATTGAGAGCATTCATTACCAAAAATCGAACCCTTACCTTCACCTCCGACATTGATAATATTATTGAAGAATGCTTGGAGGAACTTATAACCAAACTCCAAGAACATGAAGGAAGAGGATCTGGATGGACTTTGTCATCAATCGAAGGTATGGATGTTAGGGTTCATAAACATGGATATGGTTTAAGAGGTAGTAGTTTTATCCCTCTACCAAAGAAAATCCAAAACACTAACTCGTGTAGAAATGTTCAAAATGAGGGTAATGAATGTTTCAAGTATGCAATGTTAACCAAGTATGTTAAAAACAATCCTTGTAGAGTTGGTAGAGAATACTACGAAAATGAACACCGCTACAACTTTCAAGGTCTTACTTACCCAGTTACTTTAAAAGATATTGACAAATTTGAAAAGAAAAATCCTGGCGTTTCAGTCAATGTTTTTGGTCTGGATGATTCCAACAATGTTTATCCTTTGCGGGTAGTAAAGGTTGAGCAAAGAAACCATACGGATTTGCTATTGATAACCAAGGGTGAAATTTCCCATTATGTATGGATAAAAGACTTTGAAGCGTTAGTTGTAAAACAATTGACCAAAAGAGTAAATAGGATTACAGTTTGCAAGAGATGTTTCTGCTTTTCTTGGAAAGATTCAAGACGTGGAGGATTGGACTGGTTATTGGAACATAAAAGACTTTGCAACGAGAACTATGAAGTAAAGATAAGTCTTCCACCGCCTACCCGAGCTTCAATACAATTTAACAAGACAGTTCACCAATACCGAATTCCACTAGTGGTCTATGCAGATTTTGAATCAACGTTAGTACCACAGGAGCTGCCGGACGGCGAAGTGACTAGAAGAACAAAATATCAGTTGCATCAGCCCAACAGTTTTTGTTTACTAGTTAAATCAACCTTGTCTGAAAACCAATTGCAAGACTATGGTTTAACATCCACTCCAATACTCTACCGTGGTGAAGAAGCCGCTAAGTATTTTGTAGACCAACTGTACGATATTGCTGGAAAGGTTCAACGCTTGTTCGGTAATATTGTACCTATGGAACCTTTAAACCAAAATCAACAAGAAGAATACAACTTAGCGACAAGATGCTATTTATGCAAGAAGATGTTCAGTGAAGAAAATCCAAAAGTAAGAGATCACGATCACCTGACAGGGTTATACAGAGGAGCTGCTTGTAATTCATGCAATATAAATTACAAACTGCCAAACTTTATTCCTGTCGTTTTACACAATCTTAGCGGCTACGACTCCCACTTTATTATCCCGGAGTTAGGAAGAGATGACGGTAAAATTGATGTTCTTGCTACAACATTGGAAAAGTACATCAGCTTTTCAAAAACAGTAGGTAAAATTAAACTTCGCTTCGTAGACTCTTACAGATTTATGGCATCTAGTTTAGCCAAATTGTCAGAGAACCTAAGAAGAGAAGACCTAAAAGAAACCAGAAAAATTGTACCTGAAGATAAATTAGACCTAGTATTACGGAAAGGAGTGTTCCCCTACGATTACATAACTTCTACAGAAAAATTTGAAGAAACCAGTCTACCGCCGATTGAAGCCTTCAACAGCAAATTAAACGAAAGTGAAATCTCCGTTGAAGACTACAATCATGCATGTAATGTTTGGAACCAACTAAACATTCAAACCTTAGGGGAATATTCTGACTTTTATATAAAATTGGACGTAACTCTGCTGTGCGATGTGATGGAAGAATTCAGAAACACCTGCTTCTCCGCCTATGGACTGGACCCTCTACACTCGTACACATCTCCAGGATTAGCATGGCAAGCTATGCTAAAGTCAACCAACTGTCGACTGGAACTTCTAACGGATATTGATATGGTGCTCATGATGGAATCTGGTGTACGGGGCGGTTTGACACAAGCTGTAACACGTCATGTCAAAGCCAACAACAAGTACATCCCCGGCTTCGACGAGCAACAACCATCGGTCTACCTTGGCTATTTTGATGCAAACAACCTTTATGGTTGGGCAATGTCAAATCCGCTTCCCTACGCTGACTTCAAGTGGATCGACCCGGCCACCATCGGAGACATCTCACAGATTCCAAAGGATGGTCCAAAAGGCTATATTTTGGACTGTGATTTTGAATACCCGGAGCACCTTCATGACCATCACTACGACTTGCCTCTCCTAGCCAAGACTGAAGTTTCACCGACAGGAAGATGGCCAAAATTGATGATGACCTTGGAGAATAAGGATCGCTATGTGGCTCACTACTGGGTAGTTCAACAGGCTCTTGAATTGGGTCTACGTATAGTGAGAATTCATAGAGCAATTGAATTCACCCAGTCTTGTTGGTTGAAACCATATATTGATTCCAACACTGCAAGAAGAGCTGCAGCGACAACAGCATTTGAAAAGGACTTCTATAAATTAATGAACAATGCCATCTTTGGGAAGACCTTGGAGAACAAAAGAAAACACAAAAATGTAAAATTAGTGAGTGATCCTAGGAAATTGGAAAAATTAGTGCAAAAACCAAATTTCGGAACATCCATGATTATAAACGAAAATCTAGTCGCTGTCAGTATGAAGAAAACAACAATAGTCATGGACCGTCCGTTATACATAGGTATGTCGATTTTGGATATAAGTAAAACCCTGATGTATGATTTCCATTATAACAAAATGGTTAAACATTACGGAAGGGAAAACATTGGAGTCGCATACATGGATACGGACGCGTTTATCTACTGGATAAAGACTTTGGACATGTATGAAGACCTAAGGACTTTTCCATACAAAGAAGATTTCGATTTTTCTGACTATCCGAAAAACCATCCAAATTTTAATGAAAAATATAAAAAAGTAATTGGAAAATTCAAAGATGAAGCAAATGGAATGCCTTTAGAAGAAATAGTGGCGCTGATGGCGAAATTGTATTCATTTAAGATGTACCACGAGAACAACACACCGACAGTGAAGAAAGCAAAAGGAGTGAAGACATCTTATTTGAAAAAACACGTGACATTTGACCACTACAAGACTTGTTTGTTTGAAGATACTACGATATCAGCAACATTCAACAATATCCGAAGCTTCAAGCATCAAGTCTACAGTGTCACCGAAATTAAAAAAGCGTTGTCAGCTCGGGATGATAAAAGATACATTATGCCCGACAAAATCCACACTCTTCCTTTTGGCCACTACTCTCTAAACCCTATCAACTAGTAACCTATTCTTCGTCCTTCTACAACTACGACCTTATTCCTTTCTCCTTCCGTAAAAAAATGAGGAACACGGCAAGTCCAACGCCGTGTTCTCCATTTTTTTACACAAGTTTGGATGACCTTGACCCATATAAATGATGTGAATATTTAAAACAACATTCATTGTGATTATACATGTGATACAACAAACATTGAAACCTGCAATATGAAGGACTTAAAGCAACAAATTGTCAACGAACTTCATAAACCTGCAAGAAGAAAGTTTCCACGAAGAAATACGGTGATAAAAGGAATTAATGATTTATATCAAGCGGATTTAATCGAAATGATTCCTTATAGCAAACAAAATAAAGGATATAAATACATATTGACTGTTATTAACTGTTTTTCAAAAATGGCAGATGCTTTACCACTAAAAGATAAAAGTGGCAAAAGTGTTACAAAAGCAATGGAAACAGCTATACAAAGAGACAAACATACTATTAAACATTTACAAACAGATGATGGAAAAGAATATTTTAATAAGGAATTTGCAAATTTAATGAAAAAACACAATATAAACCATTATTCAACCAATTCAGAAGTAAAAGCCTCAATAATCGAAAGATTCAACAGAACTTTAAAAAGTGCAATGTATAAAATGTTTTCCAACAGAGGATCGCACATATGGATTGATATGTTACCAAAACTTATAAACGATTACAATAACAAATTTCATAGGACTATCGGGATGAAACCAAACCAAGTAACTAGTAAAAATGAAAACCTTGTATTAAAACGTATAAAAACGAATACTAAACCAAAAGTTGAAAAACTAAAGCCTAAAAAATTTAATGTGGGTGATAAAGTGCGAATAAGTAAATATAAAGGTGTATTCAGTAAAAGATACCTGCCAAATTGGACCAATGAGGTTTTTACTGTATTCAAAGTACAACCTACAGTACCTGAGACATATATTTTAAAAGATAATAAAGGACAATTGCTTGAAGGAGGGTTTTATGGACATGAAATGTTAAAATCAACAGTAGGCGATGTATATTTAGTTGAAAAGGTGTTGCAACGGAAAAAAGATAAGGTCAAAGTACGATGGTTAGGATTTAATAAGACGGAAGATTCTTGGATACCTAAAAAGGATTTGATATAACGATAGAGAATCATTTTAGGTTGAACCATTACAAAGGATGGAGATAGTACCACAAAAAGAGAGTTTTACTATTAATAATATAGATGAACTCACAGTGGATAATTCAGAATTCAATAGTGGGAAGCATGGCAATTTGTTACCAAACACCGTTCGTTGTCTGGTTACCGGACCTTCCAACTGTGGAAAAACTAATGTAGTATTCAATTTGATTACAAACCCTAAAGGATTACGATTTAACAATCTATATGTATTTTCAAAATCACTACAACAACCAAAGTATCAATTATTGGAAAAAATACTGACTAATGTGCCTGAAGTTAAATATTTAAAGTTTAATGCAAGCGAGAGTGTCATGCAGCCACAAGAAGCTAAACCATTCTCCGTGTTTATATTCGACGATGTATCTTGTGAAAACCAAAACACAATAAGGAATTACTTCGCTATGGGTCGACATAACAACATAGATAGCATTTATATTGGCCAAACTTACAGCAAAATACCTAAACAACTCATTAGAGACAATGCAAACATGTTAATTGTATTTAAACAGGACGAAACCAACCTAAAACATATATATTTTGATCATGTAAATGCGGATATGACATTTGAACGATTTAAAGAGTTGTGTGGAAAGGCTTGGGCTGAAAAGTATGGGTTCCTAACAATTATGAAGGAACAACCGCTAAACAATGGTCGATACAGGATAGGATTTGATAAATTTATATTAATACATTAAACGTGGTATAACACATTCATTGTTGTACAACACGTCTTGCTACAAACATGGTTAACCAAGAAAAATTAGTAAAAGAAATAAAATCACTTAGTGATTCTATTCGGGCTAAAAACAGAGCATTGAAACTAGGTATTAGCGAGAGGGAGAAATTCCTTGAATCTACTTTTAAACCTATTACTGAACCCTTGAAACAATTAAACAAAAAATTTGCTAAACCTGTATTGGAAGGAGATGCGATTGCACCTATTACGAAGTTTGAAAGAGAAAATGTAAAATCAGAAGATTTTAGTGATGAAGACCTGGAATCCTCTACGTATAGTGGTTTTACCGGTGGAGAACCCGAAAGAGAGCTAGAATCACCGGACTATAGTGGAATAAAAGATTTATATGAAGTAAAAGCCAAAAGAGGACATGAAGTTGTATCAACTGCTAGTGAAGAGGAAAAAGAAGAAGAGACAAGGGAAGGTCCGTCAAACATAAGCTTATTGGGTGAAAACATTCATAACAAAGGACCTTTAGGAAGGAAATACATGGTAAAAATGTTACTCGGAACAATTCCTAATAAGAATTACCATAGTTATGGAGCGAGATTAACAGAAGACGGTTTAATGATAGGTAATAGCCCGTTAAACGTTGACGAACATGATAATATTGTCATTGGTGATCAAAGGTATAAGGGCACAAAAGGATTATTTGAATTATTATTTGAAAATAAGCCTTCATTATCGGTAGTGAAAGAAAAAGACATGGAAGCATATAAAAATATTTTGGAACAGACAAATGCATATAGGAGAAAGTATTTACCTGACCAGCCTCCTTTTAGATCTAAGTCTTTAAAATATAAAGAATTTGTATCCAAGTTAATACCAACTAGAAGACAAACAATGCCGTTAACACAAAGAAAACCTGTAAAACGAAGATTTATGGCATCCACTTTGGATGTAAGTGCTCAGGAACGAAGAAAAAGAAGTAAGTCCGTTACGGGTACAGGTTTAATGAAGAAACTATATAACACAAATGTGATTTATTACAATAATATCAATAAATTGGTGGATAGAATGAAACTAATACATGAAGCTAAAGAAGCGGGTCATACTGGATTGGAAAACGAATGGGTGGCTTTAGTGGATGAACTCCGAAACCGTGGGGTAATCTCATAAAAATGCGTTACTCCCTAGAATACTATTCAGTTGCACCATGAGTGTCGACAAGTTCGGACGTTACTCCTCGGATGGGTTATATTATGCCAATAGTTTAAAAAGAAGTGCTGGTTTACCACAAACACCTGATGGAGATTATGATATGAGTAATAAAAGGTTAAAAAACATAAAAGATCCTACGGATGAAAACGATGCAATAAATCTAAAAATATTAAAGGAAAAGATATCGCCAACATTAAAACTACAAAATAACACATATGACGCAGAAGATCATAGAATTATCAACGTTGGTAAACCAAATCAAAACGGTGATGCGATAAACAAAGGTTATTTGTCATCTGAATTAAAAAATACGTTAAAATTCAATGGGAAAACGTATAGTGCCAACAATAAACGTATATCCAACGTAGATGACCCTAAAGATGCAAAAGACAGCGTAAATAGACGCTATTTACATTCTTTGATACCTGAAAAGACAAAAGATGGATTTTCTTTTTATAAATTTGTTATTAACGATATAGGTTATCCAAAAAATGAAAATGATGCTGTAAATCTCAAATATATAAAAGATCATTGTGTCATACGTGATGTGGGAGTTATCGATTGTCTTGGCAATTGTTTGGCGAATGTAAAAGATGGTTCAGCACCATCTGATGGTGCAACAGTGGGTCAAATGAAAGAGACTTTAAAACAAGAAACAACTGGATTTGCAAAACGAGATGAAGTATTATCAAAGCAAGGGGATGACTTTATTCAAGGTAATGAAAAATTTCATTTATTGACATACAAAAACGCTTATTGGGATTGCAGGCATGGAAGGTTATCAAATGTGTCATGGGGTCATGCAGATAGAGACGCGGCTGCCTTAGGACAAACAGTACATCTAGATCCAAATAATTACTATGCGTTTTTTATATGTAGTAATAAAAAATTAACAAACATGGCGCAAGGAAGAGAAGCAAATGATGCTGCAACTGTAGGACAGGCTATCACATTATCACAAATGGATAGCAAAGTGTATACTTGTAATAATAAACGTATAACAGACCTTAAAGACCCTGAACATGTGGATAATGCTGTCACTGTTAATTTTCTTGTAAAAGTTTTAGGAAATGCATTATTTGATGTATACAATCATATTGGTATTGGTTCAGGTCGTACTCCTTTGTTGGAATCTGAGAGAGGTACTTGGATTAAACGGGAAATTGTTCAAAACTATTTTATCAACCCTCATACAAAAAAGTTTAGATCATCGGATTGGGGTGATTTTGATATTTAATAAAAGAACACAATAAACGACTTCATTTATGTCCAACTTGTCATAGAGGTAACACATAAGTTGTACATTGCGATTATAAAAGGACAATAATGACGTTCCAGTACATCAGTCCATATAGAGACACTGTAAGGAGAGGAGGTGGGATCACGTCCACAGCGGTTTCTCTGTTAAGTAAAGCTTTAAAACGAATTCCAGTAGGATCCATAGTAAATAGAGCAATAGACGCATTACCATACGAATTTCATATACCGGGAGGTTATCAGTATTGCGGACCAGGAACTAAATTGAAAAAACGACTGGAAAGAGGCGATCCTGGCATAAATAAGTTAGATCAGGCTTGTAAAGAACACGATATCGCATATTCCACGTTTGCCGATTCAAAAAATAGATCAATAGCTGACAAAAAGCTTGCGGACATAGCTTGGCAACGAGTAAAATCAAGTGACGCTAGCATAGCAGAAAAAGCAGCAGCTTTAGCAGTAACAGCAGGTATGAAGGCTAAAACAGCAGTAGGAGGTGGAAGAAGGAGGAGAAGGAGAGTAAAAAGGAGGTCAACCACAAGAAAACATGGAGGAAATATAAAAAGAAGACGACGATCTACAAGAAAAGGCAGGAAGAAGCCCACCGTGTGGTCAATGGTAAAAAACGGGGCAGGTCTTTACCTAAGACCTTATCGTGCATATTAAATGAAAGAAATCAATTGGTCATACCACATAAAGCATTAACCAATATTGAATTATTTAAATATATTTCCTGTTTAAAAATACCATTTTTCCGCGGTGTGTTTATGAAAGACAGTTTACCAAAGAAAATGTGGCAAAATGAGACTGGAATTGTAAATTTGGATAATACTGAAGGGCCTGGCACCCATTGGGTTTGTTATAAGAAACTAAATAACAATGTATATTATTTTGATAGTTTCGGTAATTTGCCACCACCAAAAGAACTTCAAAATTACTTTAAATCTGCTAAAAACATATATTATAACTATAAAAGAGAACAACCTGATAATACTTCAATATGCGGCCATTTATGTTTGGAATTTCTAGCTAAAAGTATCAGTCACTATTGAGATGTCTTCCTATACGGTATCATTAACAGGAAAATCGTCCACTTTACGAAGTATCCTTTTTCCAGCGTTACGCTTGCAAAAAGGAAGGTTTTGGGAGGCGGCACTATTGGATTTTACAACTTACAACTCTATCCCCAATGTTACGGAAGGTAAAAATAACGTATTGCATTATTATAAGGGAAAGGATGCCAGTGGAAAATTTACAGACTTACAAGAGTGCAGGTTACCCACAGGTTCTTATGAAATTGATCATATAAATGAATTTTTGCAAACTAAAATGGGAAAAGACAATATAACATTAAAAGGTAATAATAATACGATGAAAGCTGAAATTACTTCCAAATATTATATAGATTTCACTCAACCAAACTCAATTGGTGATTTATTAGGATTTTCCAACGATGAGCCTGTTTTAGAACCAGATGTAACACATTCCGGTAAGAAAACAGTAACAATATTAAAAGTCAATAGTATAGACATAACTTGTAACATTATACAAGGTGCTTACAGGGATGGGGCTAACACCCACATCATACATACTTTTTACCCAAGTGTACCACCTGGATTTAAAATTGTTGAAAAGCCACAAAACCTGGTATATCTACCGTTGAACACCACTTTCATTTCAGACATCGTGTTGAGCGTATTGGATCAAGACGGTAACTTGGTAGACTTCAGAGAAGAGCCTATTACGATTAGATTACATTTAAAATCGACACTTTAATACAAAACCATGGGTTTAACATTTAAAAGCGAACAACCTACGGGAAACCGCATTAGTAGCTCTTCAGCTGTGGAGGAGTTAACACGCGAGAACATTCGTTTCTTAGAGAGAATTGGATTAAAATTAACCGAGTATGGATATACTGGATATAGCGCAGGGTCCAACATTCGACGAAACCCTATGGGAAAAAGAATATCACACCCACAACCCTTACACTTCATCGAAATTAAACAATAACGATGAAATTCGTATTCCCATACAAAATCAAGACATTTACACACTACCATGTGAAAGTTACTTGTATATTGAAGGACAAGTTACTAAAAAGGACGGTACTACTGTTGGTACAACAGTTCCATTTATAAATAATCCTATGGCTTTCCTATTTGATGAAATTAGATATGAAATATCAGGTGTAACAGTTGATTCCACTAAAAAAGTAGGTATTACGACAACTTTAAAAGGATTAACATCTATAACACCCAATGAAACCAATTTACTTAAACCTGCCGGATGGGTATTACCTACGATTGACACGATCACTCCAAATCCAAATGGATATTTTGATTTTCATATTCCATTACGTTTGCTGCTTGGTTTTGCTGAAGATTATAGGAAAATAATATTAAACGTTAAACAAGAATTAGTTTTGTTGAGATCTTCTAACGATAAAGACATTATTAAAGCTGCAGATGCTACTACAGATGCGACTTTAGAATGGAAATTAAAATTAGACAAAATTGTATGGAGAGTTCCACATGTTAAATTGGCTGACGAGCATAGAATGCTACTTTTAAGAAAATTAAAAGCCGATCGTGATATTGTTATTCCATTTAGAAGTTGGGAATTTCATGAGCATCCCAGTTTACCTACTACGGATCGACACACTTGGACTGTTAAAACATCGAATTATGTAGAACGAGCCAGGTATATTATATTTGGTTTACAAACAGGTAGAAGAGACTCCATTACTAAACATGCAGGACAATTTGATCATTGTGACTTGAAAAATATTAAAGTTTATTTAAATTCACAATTCTTTCCATACGACAATTTAAATGTGTCATTCACTAAGAAGAAATACAGTATATTGTACGATATGTACGCGAGATTCCAAAGTTCATATTACGGTAAAACAAATACACCTTTATTACCACCTGACAAATATTTCGATGCCTACCCAATAGTTGTAATCGATTGTTCTAAACAAAATGAATCAGTAAAGTCTTCAAGTGTGGATATAAAAATAGAAATGGAATTCAACGATGCTATACCGGCTAATACAACTGCATACTGTTTAATTCTACATGATAAAATCGTAACATACACACCTTTAACTGGAATTGTTAAAAATGTATTGTAAGAACCGGTTTTGTTTCATTCCGCGAGTATAAAAGCAGAGCGTACAGACCGCTCCTCATCAGTTTGTTGCCTACTGTTGTATGGGTAGCATCGTATTCAATATGGCTTCTCCTAGTGGTACACCTGAAAATGTGGTAGATATTGAGAAGGAGATATCTGAGTTTTTAGATCCTCAAGGTCACCAGGAAGGAGGTGAACAAAACGTTTGCGGACAACTTCACGCCAGTAATAATGTTGAAGAAAAAGGTAAAAGAAGAAAGACTATACAAAAGAGAAAAAGGGATATTGAAGATAATATTTCTCCAAACATATTGAGTGAGGTATTTTTGCGAATATTTTACCCAATCTCTTCCAGTTTGGATAAAAGTGTTTTAATCGGTGTTATGAAATCTACAGATTATTCCCCTACTGTAATTTTAACTCATGGAGCCAAAATGATTTTGTTTACGGACAGTGCTTGGGAATCGTTTATGAAACATTTGCATCTACTAGAATGCTATTTAAGTAGTAACATGTTTGGAAGAAAGACAAGAGTAGGACTTTTGGATTCAAATGTGGAAATTGATATCATTAAACAACGTGGTGATCATCAGCTACGGTTTAGAGACACAACAAGACATGATAACAAAATTCAACTTAATCGAGAGGAGTTTTTCATTTTAACTTGTGCTACTGAACCTATAACAAGATACTTGAGACAACTGGTGTTTTCAAGTTCGATTATTAAAGATTATCTGGAAGACACTTTGGACAAACAACCGGACGCACCTATATTATACGGACCTGTGGATACTTCTATATTTAATAGAGTTCCTCATGAAGTACAGATGTGGAGACAATTGGAAAAGTACGCTCAACTACATAAGAAATCAGTAAAACAGGAAGAAGAGGAAGATGGAGGAGAAGAATCAAGTGTTAGTGATGAAAATGAAAATAAGGAAAATATAAAGATGGAAACTTAAATGACAATGGTTAGTTTTTAAAACAATAACCAACATTTTGTGGGGTTAGGCCTATTGGGGACGGTGCCCACGTTAAATATACACCAACGCGCCAACAACTGTACGGCCTGGTATAAAAGTAGTACCTACCGTGGTGTGGAAATCAGTTGACCTCCTGACTTCGTAATGAGCAGACGTGTGACCTTCAAAATGGACAAGGGAGAAGAACAACAAGTAAAGTCCAAGCCTGGTATTATTGAGTTTCAAGCGTTTCGTGGTAATGATGATAGATTCATTATAAAAGAACTTGTGTTTTTGGACATGAATACAAGTGTTCCTTATTCGTTTTTATTTAAACCACCATGTTCTTATTCGTCTTTAACTAGTAAAGCCGCTACTACCAACAGATGGATTTCAAAACACTTCCATCATATCGATTGGTATGATGGTTTTACAAGTTACACGGACTTGTATCACATTATGCATCACTTTTCAGACAAGTTTACCAATATTTACACAAAGGGGCTGGAAAAGAAAAGATGGATCGAAGGATTTACTCATGTTCCGGTTAATGATGTGGAATTGGATAAGAATTATCAATACATGCTGGAAACCATATGTATTTGTACAAAAAGCCCAGAACATGATAAAGATAGACATTGCGCTTTGAAAAATGCCTATAAACTCGCCTCTTACCTTCAAAGTGGGGAATTGGGGAGTGGTGGGGGTAACGGAGAGTATATAAGTGGGGAGCAGACAGGGACCTGGCATGAGTATTACTCGAGATTCCGAGACGACAACATCTCCGAGCAAGAAGACGATCTGTAACCTGACCATGGCATCTCACCAGTTCCTTCAGACTTTGGTCGAGCAGTTCAATGCTCACTCCAAGTCAACAATATTACCTGTAAAGAAGTGCTCGGAACTAAAAGACGAGAAGCACTACATAATCCATGCTATGAAGAAGATGGAGACTACAGTTGGGGAGGCCATCTGCTGCAGTCTCAGCGAGGCACCGTTTACTCCGGGGGATGAACCAAAGTTCCAGGTGTACCTGCCCAAGAGATTCGTCCATCTTCTACAAAACGAGGATCTTCGCTCTATTCAACCCGGGTGTCTATACCTGGTGTCCCACGGCTGCACGGGTAGCAATTCTACAGAGTTGACCATCCACATCGCTGACAAGCAGCAGTGTTAGATTTAAGTTTTAATGTTGTACATATGTTGTTGTTGTAATGTTTTATAAATAAACAAATCATAAAAGACAAAAAAAATAAAAAAAAACAAAAAATGCAACATATCAATATGTGACAGACTTCACGTATTGATATGTTGCATTTTTTTTTAAACTTCGCGGGTGACCTTGACCTTTGACCTTTGCATTTCACAATTACCCCCACTACTGTAATTACCCCCACTACCGCACTAGGATTCAAACCTGCTTGGATGCGAAAAACGGTCAGTCTGTTGCCAACTAGCAAACGATGAGCACCTTGTACGAGCTTTGCATACAACGAGTTATAACTCACAAGGACTTGTTCCCAACATGTTTACAAGACAACATCCCACTAACAATAAAAGAAGATGTCAAACGCTACAGGAGGGAAAATACAGGGTATTCGGAATACTCCTGGTATAAGTTCCACGACGGGGAAAAGTTTTGTAGGCCTTGTGGCGAGGCCGCCGTCAGAGACCTTCGGCGATTCGTACAGGATGGTGGTATAAAACAATTCGGTTTTCTAGCGCCACTGTTTCGATTTGAAAATTACAAGGACACCTGCGCTATTTGTTCCATTCCATTGTATCGATGGAAAAAGTTTAGAACTGTTTAATTGGATTTTCTATACCCCCACCACTATTACCCCCACCACTTTTTCATGTACCTCCAAGCGCTGTGCCTCGGCTTCATTTCTACTCCAGCAGCCAACCTAGCAACATCAAGATGTCTCTGAACGTTAGTTGCGCAAGTTACGAGGAGGTGAGCATCAAGACTCAGCAGGAGCTAAACGACTTATACAAGGAGTTGCAGCTGATGGTGGCACGAGGCTACCGTATAAATGTGCAAGTTTACGCTTGCAATATACGGAACACCCGGCAGTCAAAGGAAGAGCCTGGACACTCCTCGACGGCTTCCTCACCAGCGTCCATGAAGACCGAGCCAGACAACTTGGACTACTTCAGCTGACTAGCAGTTGTATTTCTTGTCCTAACCATTGTAGAATATGTATATTTTTTCATTATATTAAAGAAGTAAAAGAGCAGAAACACCTATCTTGTTACTGACATATAAGCTCAGTAACAAGATAGGTTTTTTTAAAACACAATTTGGATGACCTTGAAACTTCCCCCTCCACTGCTTTGTTACCCCCACCACTTGACTATTGGTGTACATGGCACATCGCAATTGGAAACCTCATTCCATCTTCAACAGCCACACCGACAACATCAACAATGGCAAACCTACCAACAGATGAAAGGTGTCCTCACGCATGTTGTGACTTCGTCCACGAGTTGGAGAAGAGGATGCAGGAGAGGGCGATAAGAAGAAAACAGATCCACTCAGAAAATATCATGATAGTCAACG
Organism: Neoaliturus tenellus; assembly: GCA_030545055.2. Lineage (NCBI taxonomy): Eukaryota > Metazoa > Arthropoda > Insecta > Hemiptera > Cicadellidae > Neoaliturus > Neoaliturus tenellus. The sequence goes on from CM061531.1 coordinate 24,819,741, forward strand.
GCTATCTTTTATTGTTCGGCCTTATTATGGTTGTACTTTTCATACTGTACGGCATAGTCACATGTGTCGGCAAGGTTGCAGAAGAAAACGCTCGCCACCATCAATTGGAAAGTTTCAATGTTACTTTGTAAGTTTTCCTTTTTTTTAAAACTCCGTTTGGATGACCTTGAAAATTCCCCCACTACTCCACCACACCCCCCACCACTTCACCATGTTCCTGCATGAGCATCACATCAACCGTCATTCCTTGTCCGACAAGCAACAATGGCAGACAACAACACCATCAGCCAAGCTGACTCCACTACTGATGTCGGTACAAGTACGGGTTGGACACTGTCGATCGATAGTGTACACTATTTGGAGTCAATTTGCGAACGTATGAAGGAAATACTGCGGGACAACCCTGGGATCATAATACAAATGAATTTAAATTATGATTGGTCCCAAGTTAGAATGCAAGGGGACGACAACAACGGTCAACAATCTCCACAATATTCGCCCATGTCCCCGATCTATCCTTACGGCGAGTCTGACGTCGATGAAGATGAGGCTGATGAAGATGCAGGGGACAACGAGGCTGAAGAGGAGTAAGCTTCATTCCTTTTTTTTAAAACCTAAATTGGATGACCTTGAGAATTCCCCCTCCACTATTTCCTTTTTTTAAAACCCAAATTAAATGACCTTGAAAATACCCCCTCCACGTACTTTTGGTTTACCCCCTCTACTTTTCAATACTGTTACCACAGTCTGTAGCTCACATCATTCCTTGCTTAGCTATCATGGCGGACAGCACTCTTTCTCGAGTTGACTCCACTACGGATGAAGAATGGCCATTTTCCTGGAATGTTCATCTGCAAGACTCGGCAGAAGTGGATATGTTGCATGAGAAATTGGTGTATGTATTAAACGAAAACCCCAACATTGAATGTAGAATGACTATGGATTTCGATGCGACAGGGGTCCACACTCAACCTTCCACTTCCAGCCAGCCTGAACCTCAGCTACAGCCAAAGAACTTTACACATCTTTACACTCCAATACGGCCGGAGGATGTGGTTATCAGCGAGGCAGACTCTACTACAAGTTATATTGAACCAACGAATTGGAAGCTTGTTGTTGACACCTTACACAAGGTCGACTTAGTATGTGACAAATTAAAGGAATTGATGATGCAAGATCCTGGTCTTCGTTTTAAAATTGATTTGTTTTTCATCTGGGGAGCACCTGCACGGGGCTCTTCGTCTGACAGCTCTCTAAGTACAACGGATGAGGAGGAGGAGGAGGACGACTAGTTATCTTTTTTAAAACTCCGTTTGGATGGCCTTGACCTTTCCCCCTCCACTGAGTTTATTTAAGGTGCACTCTCAATGACTGCAGCATCATTTCATCGCGCACCTTCACCACAGCAACATGGAGAGTCAACTCAACTACTGTTGCGAACGGAAATGTTTTTCATGGCCGAATGACATTGATGTTGCGGATGGCCTGGCGTGTAGAAAATGTGAAGCTTTTGGTCAATGCATGTGTAAGTGCAAGTCTTGGAAGAAGCCGAAACCGGAGTTGAAGACATTCCATGTGTACCAGATGAGAGGGCATAAGTACACTTGTTGCCCTGAACGTTGCATTGAATTCACATTAAAACAGCTAACTGGCTGCAAATTGTGCAACAATCATTTTGCAGGTTTTTGCAAACATTATTTAGGAGCCTGTCAGTACAGATCAACTTGGCATACAGAAGCACTCACTATCAATGAAATCGCTATAGATACACAAGAGTAGTCTTTCTACTCTTTTCTTTTTTAAAACTCCATTTGGATGACCTTGACCTTTCCCCCTCCACTCACCTTAGTTTATATAAACCCCATTCCCACTGACCACAGCATCACTTCATCGTGCTCCCTCGTCAAAGCAACATCAACTATGGAAAGTAAGCGCATCTCATGTTGCGAGCATAGGTGTTTGGAGATACAAGGCGTCACATATTGTGCAAAGAAGCGTTGGGAGGAAGAGACGGGGACAACCTATTGCTGTGAGGATAAGTGTTTCCTCTTACCAAAGTGGCAAGTGGATGGGCTGGCCTGCCGGCAATGTGAATGCTTCGGATGTTGCAGGTGTAGATGCAAGAACCAACAGCTGCCACCGCCGGTACTACAAACTTTCAAAATCTACAAATCCAAATACTTTTATACTTGTTGTCCGCAGCGGTGTATTAAATTTCACTTCTCCAATCTTACCAATTGTCGGAAATGCTACGGACAACCTGATGGGTGGTGCACCTGTTTTCTGGACTCCTGCCGCTACAGATCGGATTGGTTTACAGATCCATTAGAGATTGATGAGGTCGCCCAGGAAGCACAAGAGTAGTCTTTCTACTCTTCAACTTTTTTAAAACTCCATTTGGATGACCTTGAGATTTCCCCCTCCACTTCCCCATATACCTAGAGTACACAGAGCCTGGCAGTCAGTAACTCGGTGGCTGTCGTGGGGTGCGCATCGGTGTCGGCGCTCCGTTGTTAGGTTTTCAAGGTCACAGTAATATCAAATTGTTGGTGTTGTGCTGGTTCAAGGTTACCTGAGGGATAACCGATTGCCCATTTAGGCAGGGTCATGTCAGAAACTCGAGTTTAACTTGGCACTTTTGCCGTTTCTCGTCGAAAATTCGCTCCAAGTGGTCAAGGTCACGGGGACTCTGACTGAAACTCGGAGCGTAGTGCGAGAAACGGCAAAAGTGCCAAAAAATTTTAAGTTTCGGCGTGACCTTGACCTCAGTGGCGTCGGTGACGTCATTTTGATGACGTAAGGGGTGATGACGTCATCAGCACGTCATTTCTGTGACGTCATGGGTGTGACGTCATAGAAATGACGTCATTAGTGATGACGTCATCGATGACGCAATCGATGACGTCATCGATGACGTCATCGGTGAGGTCATTGACCTCGATGACGTCATCCCTCAGGTGACCTTGAACTGAGCCAGCACCAACAATTTGACACTACTAACTTACAAAATGACATTCAAAATCACGTTGAAAACTTTCTCCTGAGAATTTATCTGCTTGAAAAATCTTCAAATATTTTCGTGATCGCCATATTTAATTACGAGATGCGACAATCTATTGTCAGTTTAATTTCTACATGAATTAGATTTTTTTACAGTAGGGCCTACATTAAAATTTCATACCAATCTTTAAAAATAAAATATTTTTGTCTACTTGATTTATCATGAGGTTATAATGGGAAATATTAGGCTATTTCATACGGAAAAGTTTCAAAGAAAGTTAGACATTTTTTTACCTTTAATATAAAGAAGCACGATATGAAAACACAGCAATGACAACAAACATAACGAATATCTTGACAATAACAGTAGGCCTACTGATAACTATAATAAAATAAAGGAGTCCAAAAATCGTTGATTTTGAATAATCTTGATTTCAACATAATTCATTGTAGTACAGTATGGAAGAAGTGCCGGTAATCCAGCTTTTCCAGCAGCTTTAACAGACGCATTGTATTGACGTATCTTGTCACGTCTGACGCCACAATGGCTATCATCTGATGTTGACGAGATAACATTGAGGTAACGGAGTCATTGTACGCGATCCCGTTTGTTTTCCGTGATCTAATAGTCCTTGATATTGCAATGTTCTCTGTATGTGAACAAGTGACAGAATATGGACATTTTATTGGAGGGATGCTTGGCATGCTAAAGGAGAACGTTTGTTTAAGTGACATTAGCCTCTTGATGCACGAAATACCAGATCAGGGTGGAGCCTGATTTGTGGAGATGCCAGATTGTAATTTGATGGGTTAATTAATTGTGATATACCTGAACTATCTTGGCGTGTTGTCACATGAGCTTAGGCACTGTCGATTTTCATGGAGCCAAATATTTTCGTTAGGTTCACACTAAAATCCAAAGAGTGAAATAGGTCGTTCTTTAGGTGGAAGAATTCCGAAAAATTCTTAAAGAGTGAAAATTTCACTCAAAATGAGCGTAGAAAAAATGTTTTTTTGAGAAGGGTGAAATATACTTTTATTAAAAGAATAAAAATTCGATATAGTTCAGAGTGTCTGAAATTTATTTCCAAAAAGAACTGGTTTCGTTTTTATTCGGATGAATCCTGGTGTGCCTGCCTCACATGTTTTCAACGTCTGTCATTACAATTTGTTTATTTTGATCATATGTTTACTCAATGTTTACTTTTCTAGATTCAATTCTTTCTTAATGTTGTTTTGATCGTTTTTTGTAATTTAAAGTCAAATACACCTTTTGATTTGTAGTTCCTGATTATTATAATTTTATAATGGCATATACCAAAGGAATAGCCACACTGGTGACCCATTAAATACGCGCCTTCCAAGCCACTATCTTGGACACTACAAGTATCTACAAGGTGTTTGAGGTCGTAAGTCTCAACTTAATTTTCAACTACCTAGAATCAACATCACTTTTGAATAGAAGTCAAATATCATGTCTGATTCCGATGATACCGTCATTGATGCACGAAATTCCAATGTTACCCAATTAACAGTTAGAATTCCACCATTTTGGAGGAAAAATGTTAGGGTATGGCTACGTCAAGTTGACGCACAATTCTTTACGAAAGGAATCACTCAAGAAAAAACAAAATATTACCACGTTATAGGTAACCTAGATACTGATGTAGCAGAATTGATCTCAGACTTCCTCGTGAAACCATTGAGCAAAACTCCTTATCAGGATCTATGCCGAGGCTTGGTTTCCGAATTCGAGGAATCTGAAACCGGGAAGGTCAATAAATTGATGGATGAACTCGAACTCGGTTCTAAGAAACCCACTCAGTTTCTTAGGGAGATGCGAACCCTCGCGAGTGCACATGTCAAGGACGATTTTCTTAAAACTATCTTTCTAAAACGTCTTCCTAATCATGTTAGTACAATTTTAGCGTCCAGCTCAGACTCCCTTGATAATTTGGCAACCATGGCTGACAGAATTATGGAATATTCACCTTCTCAGTCTCACATTTATGCAGTTAAAAATCAATCATCAACTGTGTCTGACTCTGACCGATTGTCTAGACTAGAGGAACAAATTTCTAAGTTAACTAACGAAATCACTTCCTTGCATGTACGATCAAGATCCCAACCGCGATCCCTCCAGTCACGGAATTCAATCAGTAACAACCAAAAACAAATTTGCTGGTATCACAAGAATTTTGGGAAAAATGCCAAAAGGTGCATAACACCTTGCAACTATTCCTCTCCATCTGAACTTTCGGAAAACTAGTTCGGCACTGTCTTGATACGGCGGAAGACAGCGCAAAAGCACAACCTCGCCGTCTCTTCGTTTACGATCGTTCGACCAATATTAAGTTCTTAATTGATTCGGGAGCTGATATTTCTGTTGTTCCTCCACTCAATAAATCGAAGCCCAAGCCGTCCGTTCGATTACTGTATGCTGCTAATGGATCCAGAATCGCTACTTACGGTGAGAAGCTCTTAAAACTCGACCTCGGTCTTCGCAGATCTTTTTGTTGGCCTTTCACCATAGCCGACGTTCAACAGCCAATTATCGGCGCAGACTTTTTAGCCGAGTTTGGACTGCTTATCGATATCAAAAATAAACGATTATTAGATAGTAAAACTTACCTTTTTCAACATGGTATAACGCCTAGTGAAACAATTCGGTCTGATATTCATGTTATTGACCCAAATAGCAAGTATTTTCATATTTTGCAGCAATACCCTGATTTGTTAAAGAGTACGCCTGGCCATAAAACACCACCCATTGATTTTTTTCATACCATCAGCACTAACGGGCCACCCGTTACTTCCAAACCTAGACGTCTAGCGCCAGATAAACTATCACAGGCAAAATTAGAATTTCAACAGATGATAAACATGGGTATTTGTAGACCATCGAAGAGTCCTTGGTCTAGCCCGTTGCACATGGTACCTAAGAAGGACGGATCCTGGCGCCCCTGTGGCGACTACCGTGCACTGAACAATATTACCATTCCAGATAAGTACCCGATACCCAACGTACAAGACTTCAACTCACAGCTCGAAGGTAAGACTATATTTTCCAAAATAGACCTTGTCAAAGCCTATCATCACATACCTGTGCATCCTGATGATGTACCGAAGACAGCTGTAATCACTCCATTTGGATTATCGAATTTGTACGCATGCCATTTGGGTTAAAAAATGCAGGTCAAACCTTTCAACGGTTTATTCACCAAGTTTTACGGGATCTTCCATTTGCATATTCTTATCTTGATGACATCCTAATTGCTTCTAATTCGGAAAAGGAACACGAAGAACATATTCATTTACTTTTAGATTGTCTGTCCAATCACGGCCTCTGCATAAATGCATCTAAATGCGAATTTGCCGTTCCTGAAATCTCCTTCTTAGGTTACCGCATCAACGAGTCTGGAATATTCCCACTTCCTTGTAAGAGTTCAAGCCATTCTCGACTTTCCACTCCCAGAGACAGTCGATCAACTTAGGCGTTTTTTAGGCATTGTCAACTTCTATAGGAGATCGTTGCCTAATTCAGCTTCAACACAAAAAGCTCTTTATGATCTTTGTCCTGAACCAATACGTAGGGATAAACGGAAGATAGTTTGGAACGACAGTGCAAAAGATTCTTTTAATACTTTAAAGAAAGAACTAGCAAACGCAACACTACTTTTTCATCCTTCAAGTAATCTTCCCCTTATTCTCACTGTTGATGCTTCAGATTTTGCGATTGGCGCATCTCTTCAGCAAATGAGAGAACATGTACCAGAACCCATAGGTTTCTTCTCTAAAATACTTAGTAAAACTCAACAAAACTACAGTACATACGACCGTGAACTTCTGGCCGCATATGAAGCTGTTAAGTATTTTAAACATTATGTAGAAGGTCGTCATTTTACAATTTTAACTGACCACAAACCCTTAAGCTATGCTTTTGAGCAGCGTACAGAGAAAGCTACTCCTAGGCAACTAAGACATCTGGACTATATTGGTCAATTCACAACAGATATTCGATACATACCTGGAAAACAAAATCATTCCGCGGATGCCTGTTCTAGGATTTCAGAAATTTCTTTCTCATCTACTGTCTCTCTTAGTGACATTGCTCAGGGGCAGAACGAATGTAATGAACTTAAGCATCTTCAAGAGTCAAAATCAACAGCGTATTCGTTTAAGACAATGAATCTTGACAACAGTTTGGAGTTAGTTTGCGATTCATCAACTGGTAAACTACGTCCATTCATACCTCTGCGGTATCGTAGAGCTCTCTACGATTCAATTCACAACTTGTCTCATCCTGGTATTGCCAGTTCAGTGAAATTGCTTCAAGAGAGGTTCTGCTGGCCTTCACTGAAACGTGATGTTACCTTGTGGGCCAAAACTTGCATTCCTTGTCAACGTTGTAAAATATGGCGACACACTTCAAGTGAAATCGATTTTTATCCTCCTACCCAAAAACGATTTACCCATATCAATGTGGACATCGTAGGTCCTTTACCCCCTTCTAGAGGATATCGCTACCTTCTAACGATCATAGATAGATTCTCCAGGTGGACAGAAGCAATTCCTATCTCAAATATAACTGCGGAGGAAGTAGCTCATTCCATCCTACAGTCATGGATCTCTCGCTTTGGCGTTCCTCGTTTTATAACAACTGACAGAGGCAGACAGTTTGACTGTGAACTATTTTCAAGTTTGACAAGTATGCTTGGGATCAAACACATCAAGACCACATCTTACCATCCGGCCGCAAATGGAGTTATAGAGAGATGGCACCGTTCCCTAAAGTCTGCCCTAAAAGCTCAGATGAACACAGACTGGGTATCCAAACTTCCTACAGTTTTACTTGGACTACATTCTCATATAATTCCTGAAATAGGGGTTTCGCCTGCTCAACTTGTCTTCGGGGAACCTATCATACTTCCTGTGGATTTTTTTGAAGATACAAAATGTTCAAAAGACGTCCCCACACTGCTACACCAACTGCGGGAACATACACAATCTGTTCGCCCTGCACCTTTTCATCATCGTAACAAGAAATCGATCTTTATTCACCCTAAACTAATGAACTCTTCACATGTCTTTATCAGACAGGATGCTCACAAGAAATCTTTACAACCAACTTACGAGGGACCGTTCCGAGTAATTTCAAGAAATGACAAAGTTTTCAAGGTCGAACTGCCGCGGGGAGAAGACTCGGTTTCTATAGACCGCTTGAAACCGGCATTCCTTTTGCAAGATTTTTACCCAAAGACGGAAGAACAACGAGAGGATCTCATGAAAAATGAAAAGAACGAGAGCACTGATATTAAGGACAACACAGAAATCAACAAAAGTCCATCCAAAGAACCGGAAAAGAAGACACGCAGTGGACGCACGGTGCGTTTTCCTTCCAGATACAAAACATGAAGCACGTTGTTACTGGGAGGGGAGTATGTGCCTGCCTCACATGTTTTCAACATCTGTCATTACAATTTGTTTATTTTGATCATATGTTTACTCAATGTTTACTTTTCTAGATTCAATTCTTTCTTAATGTTGTTTTGATCGTTTTTTTGTAATTTAAAGTCAAATACACCTTTTGATTTGTAGTTCCTGATTATTATAATTTTATAATGGCATATACCAAAGGAATAGCCACACTGGAGTCACGTGACGTGCATGAGCGACTAGCCTCTCACAGCACAGGAGTAAGATTTTCCCTTCGCCATCTTCGTTATGATTAGTGGTTGGTTAGTAATTCAAGTGGTAAAGTGGTAAAAAGGAAGAATAAAGATTATATCCAATAAACGCGAACACTAGAGCCTATACCTTTACTTTCCTTTTAATAAGCACCAGTACAGTTCACACGTGTAGCCTAGGGCCTTATGGTGTTCACTGATAAACTACTCCCATGAGTTGGCCTATGCCAATGTCTGTCTAATTAACTTACATAAATTATAACCCATAATCTTACTATCAATTGTCAATAACTAGCTTGATGAGTCAAGCCAATGATTACAAGGGTCTGTAAACCCCATAATTTGGAAAGATTCGTTAGGTTAGGTTGAACGAACAAAATCTTTTTATAAAAGAATATTAATTCTTCATTTAGTGAAAAGTCACTCTTTTGAGTGGTTAATTTCACTCCTTTAAAAATTAAAATCATTCCTTTTAGGATTGATTTTCACTCAAATTTGGACGAAATCATTCACTCTTTTGGTGGGTGATCAAAGTTTCTCTTTTGAGGTTGTGAATTTTCACTCTGAAAGAGTGGCTCAATTTCAACTCTTTAGAAAAGTGGTGAAACGACTCAACAAGAGTGAAAATATCTCCTTTCCCTTTTACAGTGTTGACTCCATTATAGGCACTATGATATCAACTCAGTCATAGGTTAACAATTTGACATTTAGCAGTGGAACCAAGTACACTGATCAAACATTATAGTGTAATTGCCGACAGATCACGTTTAATGACCTAAAGTACGTGATATTAAAATATACTCGGTGGGAAAAAGTCACAAACAGAGACAAGCGAAGTTTGAAAAGTGCCGGATATTGAGGAGCAGACCACAGATGGACTACAGTATTACAAAAAAAAAAAAAAATATATTACTACCGTACTTGTTCCTTGCTAGATTTACACTATTGCACAATGATTATTAAGTTTCACTATTTCTTCAAGCTTAAAACCTCTCTCAATAAGACATCCCAAAAGACCTCTTAGTTCCTATAATTTACTTAAATATTCCCACTTTGAAAATTTTCCCCCAATTTCCTTTGAGTACTGCAGACTTTCAAATATTCTTCAACATTTTCATAGACAAGCATTATAAATATTTTGAAATGTCGTCTTGAATGAGGTCCACGACGTTATATGTTACAAGCATTGGAGAATGCTATTGTTGAGAGGGTGGAATGAAATATACTGTTACGACTCAGGGCACATGTCCAAATACCTCTTCTGGCGATGGGAGTAACTTATGACTTGAAGTCGGAATATATGATGACATACAAGAGCTTCGTTCCCGTATAAAAGGCGGCATAACATTGGTGAGGTCATGGATTTTATAGTAGGTTCAAAGCTTCAATTAATTAGTTTTACAAAAAGTAAAAATGTACACAAACATATACTATTACAAACTACTAAGTAAAAAGCTACCGATGTACTAAAGTCATGTGTCTTCAATTGGTGGATTTGGAAATTGACACTTACCACTTATAATTGAAACTCAACGCTATAAATTCTATATATGCACAAGAAAAAAGCTGGTAATAATTTTTAATGAAAAAAGAGCAATATCAAATATTAATATAAAAAAAGACTTAATATCAAATAAAATATTATGATTTAATAAAAATATAGTAAGGGGTTAAGTAGGTATTTAAAAAGAATTTTGGAAAATGTTTAATTGTGGGAGGATATGTTCTGCATCGATTGTTAATGGAGTTAAGTATACCGCTGTGTCATTATCGTCTTAGTTCTTTGTGATACAAGAATAAATTCATGCAAGTTATTGACATAAAAAACAATACAATTATAAACTAGTGTGAAATAATATTTTTGATGTTACTAAATCGTATATTTCATAACAAGAGTCAAAAATGGGTCATTGCATGTTCGAGACTGTTTGAAGAGCAAGATTTATCGAGCACTTCAAATATGGTCGAAATGAGAATATGTAAACCACTTTCGCTCATGTTTAGAACTATAGTTTCCGACACACTACAAAGACTAATTCGTTTTTAAAACAAAAACAGACATTGGAATATTTCTTTATCGCAAAATAACAAACAAATCATAAAAAAAAAACATACAAAAACTAAAAACATTCTTTAGTTAGTCTAAAATGATTATTCCCTTTTAGTTTAAGGATCGATAACAGTTTTTTTTGTTTGTATCTGTAAAATAAAAAATAAACGGTATCAGATAACTGACACATACTTTCTCCCAACAATATAAAAACATGTGTTAAAAGCTTTAAACATTAATGTCTAGATGACTCTGTCGGATAGCTACCAGCTGAGCAGCGCGAGCTTGACCCTACGCGCATCTGTGACTTTTAACAACGTACTGCGTTTACCGCTAAATGAAAAATTGTATTTTCTCCTCAACCACTTGACGTAGAGCAATAACTTAAAGTACTGGATTATTTAGTTTTTTGAGCTTGATTTAATGGTGATAAGTAAAATTTATTTTGAGACAACAGCTATTTTGAAAATCAAAAAATTGATTTTTTAAACACTTTTTACTCCATAACTTTTGAACGCGCATTTTCTCGGAGATGCGGGTGGTGTCATTTTATTCATCATTTTAAGCTTAATAACCACAAAATTTTAATCAAAATCGTTAGAGCCGTTTTTGAGAAATTTTGATTTTTGACGATTTTTGAGGGTTTTTGGAGGTAAAATACCCTTAAAAATCAAAAATTCAAAAAAATGAAAAAAACGCCTGGAATTATTGTGGATTTGGACCTATATACCAAATTTCATTAAAATCGGACCATTAGGGCATTCTCTAGCTCTGTTTACATCCTGACACACATACACACACACACACACACACACACACACACAGACATCACTCCGAAAACCACTTTTTTGGACTCAGGGGGAACCATAATGGATAAATACACCAACAACTCAAATTCGAAAATTTTGACGAAAACAATACTTTCTCCATATACTATGGTATAGGGGGAGAAAGTAAAAAGTTCTATTTATCACGAGATAACGAATTCAATTTCGTCCTTGTTATTGACGTTTCCCTCCTCTTTTGACTAAATTGAGTTTTTTAAATATATATTAGCGAATTTCCCTATAGGGAATACGCTATTACGGTAGTAGTCACGGTAAGACCTAAGCCCGGGACCATGATACTTTTTCGTTTTGAGGTCCCTAGAAGCCAAAAACACCGTTCGTTCAAATTGATATATATGTATATATATATATATCTATATATCTATATATATATATCTATGTGTCCGTGAACACGATAACTTTTGAACGGAACCTCCGATTTTGATGAAATTTGGTACAGGGGTGTAAGCCAGCCTCTACTAGGTTGAGTTCGCGAACCAGAATGATCGGACCATGGGAACGGGGTTTTATGGGGTTTCAAAAGGGGTAAAAATGGGTTTTTGGCTCTTTTTTACTTTTATTTAGAAAATTCAACAATTTTAACTTAAACCATTAAAAAGACCTTAAAAAAACGAACAATTTAGTATCTTGAATTTTTTACCTAGCTTAAATGGTTTTGGAGAAAATTCAAAAAGTATGTTTTCCATGTTATTCTTATGGGAAATCAACAAAACCTTCTATCTTGCTTATTTATTGACATATCTTGATCAAATTTGGTATGTACATTCATTATGAAGCGTTTAACTTATATTTGCTTAGAAAACCCATATGGCGGCAAACCTACGTGTACTCAACCCCATAGGGTTTATGGGGGAAATAAAAAGAACACCATAGCCTTATAAAATTTGGTATGTACAATCACTACGTAGGGTTTAACTTATATTTACCAACAAAACCCATATGGCGGCAAACCTACATACTCTCATCCACATGGATTTTATGGGGAAATAGAAAATATACCAAAATTTCATTGGAAATTCGCTGAGAACGCAGGTCTGCTGCGACGGGGGTATTATTAAAAATTATCTCATGATTTGTTTTATATTTTAGAGTTTTGTTGATAGTTTGAACTGGAGCTAGAAATCTACTCTCTTCCTAGGCCTATATTCATTTGTAAATACCTGACAAACCAGAGTGATCAATATCAGAGTGTGTGGCAATGCCGAAATCTCGTCACGTTCTCGTGTCAACCAAACCGGAATGCGCAGTAGAGATTGGTGGAATTCTGGAACCGGTTGTAAAGTAGTATGTCAGGGCCTCGCGGAGGCTCGTTTGTGCGGCTGCAGCAAGTGTTTATACTAAACGGCCGGACCACAACAAACGAGCAGGGCTACAGGAATAATTATTACACAAACCTTTTATAGCTTCACTCATAAGTCATGCTTATGTTATGCTTTCAACTATAACTTTCGTTTAATCAATGAGAGACTGTGTATAGAAATGTTTTCACAATGTTTTAAAATGTAAAAAATGGTTTACTTTTTAATTTGACGGGTTTCTCCTTTCACTTCTGAGTTGGTTAACAAGTAAATACGGAGAATTCGTTCTTAGTTGATGGTGTGTAGATATAAACGAGTTTAATTACTAAAACATAAGAAAAGTATCTCTGAAATAATATTATCTTGTTGAAGGGTGGGAGTTCCCCTTAAGATTTTAGCTGTGGCAAGTTTTTTCCAAAATATTACGCACTTCAACTTTTTTATCTATGATGGAGAGAGAATTTTTTCAAACACAGAGCCATGCATCGATAGACCGGTATTGGCACAGGCAGATCCTTTTGATGAATGGGCTAAAGTTTGTCCGTTCGGTCGGCGTCTTTCCAAGTTTTACCTTATCGGATGCTCGCTGTGCCAGTCGTGATTTTTTGTCAGCGCTAGTTGAAGAACAAAATGTTAGCATGCGATCGGTTTCGTTAAACAAATTTTTAATTAACCTCGCAAAATGTTAAGTGACTCATCCTGTTGCCCAATCAATGAAATTCTTTTCGATTTCCTCCTGTAGTAACGAAGGTCGCGGGGAGACCTTCCCCAGTGGCTCCCGTTATAATCGGTGACGCAATTGGGCAATCTGCAATGGATGTCTGAAGGCCGCGATATCCGGGGAATGGCCGCCTCCGTGTCTGGTGCACAACCATGTCCTCCTGCACGGCCGTGTGGACTCGGGCCGACCATGTTCCGACCAGTCAAGTTCCTACCATCGATCGATTCTTGTACCGACCTTGTATGGAATGGTTTGGCTTCGTCAAATTCCTATTCCACTTTTAATATGAGGAATAGTTTTAAGTTTTCTTTAAATTTGGATTTTTGACCTCCTACTTTTTTAATAAAACTTATTAATTGGATAGGAATTTAATGTTGGACAGTTTTACTCTCTTCGAAGAGTGTAGTGTAGGGGAGATATATCGCATCGTGATTGTATGATTTTGAAAGTGTATACACTTTAGTTATTCAATTTTAATCAACTCAATGCAGGCCTATTGATATAAGAACATGCAATAAGGTAAATTAATGCAAATGATTCTCCGCGGAATTGTGTTTGCTGTACACATTTCAACAGTTTACTCCTAGAAATTGTTGTCTTCATTCTGTACGTCGAAAACACTCTCGGTGATGATTTAGATGCTACCCATAAAATTCACATTGGCACAACATTGACTTTGCGTGTATAGTTCCAAAAATCAATTGATCGATTTCAGATTTAGAACGTACTCTAGAACATATTTCGTTTAGTCCAGAAAGTGTACATTTACATCCGGAGAGTGTTGCTATTGTGGGTGCTACCAATTGAAGTGCTACGGATGGATGTTCCCCGGTGTTGATGTGTTGAGCCTCCGCCCCGCCATGGGCACGGACCAGGAGCGAGACGAGGAGCGAGGGTTGTCGCCCTCGGCGCTGGCCAAGCTCCGCGGTATCCTCGTCTCGTCGCTCAGCAGGGAGAACCTCTCGCCCGTGGACCTGGGGGACGAGGGGTCGCCGCCGCTGCCGCCCCAGCGCCGCCGCAGGAAGGTCCACTTCTCCGAGAGCAAGAGCGTCGACTGCCTGGAGCGAGGTGGGTCCTTCTGCATCGAAGCTTTTCGGGCTGTATAATATTGGACTCGCCTATGGCTCGACGGGGGCTTCGGGAGATGTAGAGGTGCGCCGATGGTCAGGGCATTCCACAGCGGATTACCGTCTACCCTCGGAGGGGCAGGGTCGAGGTGCGCCTATCCGCCGATGGTCAGTCCGTTGGCCTCTTCCCCATGTTTTTCTGCCACGCTGTTACTAATTCATTCCAAATAAAATATAAGTGTTAGGTACTACGGTATGTTGTTATTTAAACTGTGGGAAAAGCCCTGTATAAATAGTAATTTTTATCACTAGGGCGAAAAGTGGGTTTATTATGGGTAACATGGCGCAAATCAACAGGGGACAAAAATTAACATGTGTTGAGCACTCTTTTGTCTATTTAACCTCGTTGGCTATAATGAATGTCACCTTTTCGGACTAATTCAACACCAACTGACTAATGGGGCCAGAAAATGGCTGTTTAGCATACAGTCTGATGAAAAATGAGCAAATGTTTTTCGTGCAAAAAACTGCATATCCATACGACATACCAAATTGTTATTCTTCAGTTGACTTTAAATATTGATACAGTATTAAACAGTAAATGTAATAATTATTAACACTAACAAGCAACGAATTGAAGGCAAATCTCAAACTGAGCATCGGCGCACCTCGACCCTGCCTCCCGAGAGACCCAAACCAACTATCGGCGCATCTCAACCCTGGTTTTTATGATCCTGACTGACCATCGGCGCACCTCGACCCTGCCCGGGGGCTTCGCCCCCATGCCACCTAGCTGGTCATACAGAATGTGTTTAAAGGGTTAAAGATGTAAATGACGTTTGATACTTTAAATAAAGTGAACAGGGTATGCATGTGTAGCTTCTAGGTACGCGGCCTCAAGTAGACTACTAACTTTAGTTTAAACAGAAAATCAGCTTCAATAAACTAAAATTGTACAATTGACTCTTAGAACTGATTCTCAAAGTCAGTTTCAATCTTTACTCGAGTTTACTTTGAAACTTTTGTTTTACTCCTTAATAAATTTAACACTTTTGAATTTTATTTATTTTTAATGTTAAATGCAACCAAAACGAGGAAGCTCTGCAACTCGTTTGTTATTCTGTATCGTTATAGAAATGAAACATTGTAAATGATAAAAAATACAATTTAGAGGTGAGCGTTAGACTCCCCACAATTCATCTATTGGGGTTTTGTATGATTGGCTCAAACTTCGATATCATAGTCGTATAAAGCCGCGTCCGCACTGTGCGAACACGTTCGCCGAACATTTGTTAGTTGATATATTTCCAGTGTAAATCATATGGTCAGTAATTGTCCGTTAGGAATGTTTGTTGATTTTTGTGTTCGCCACGAGTGTTCGGCCAATGCGGACGCGGCTTTAAGAAGTAGGCGTAAAATTGTTTTTTACTTCAAAGTATATTTGTGATGATTTAGTTTGGTATAATCAAGCGTTAGTTCTCTCGTACTTAAACCAATATAAACCGCCCCTAAATCACTACGGTGCAGTGCGCCATTAAATGTTAAGTTTAAGTTGCATTAAATTCCTTAAGTCCGAGCGTTGTCAGAAGGAGAGATCCGTATTATTTCGTCATCGAGCAAATATTTATCTTCGCCAAGCCCCTCAGGCCCGTGCTGAGTTTCCCAACAAATATGAATCCATTAGATCAGGCGTAAAACTTTCCCCAAAGTTGGGCAAAACTTCTTCCGCACTAAATTTGCACTCCTGTTTTAACGTTGACTATTGATTTCCCTTGTTTTGCTTGAGTAATTTTAATGCCCAAAGTGTTTGAATTGCTAAAGTTGGTTTACACCATAAAAAATTCAAAGCAGCAAAAACTAATTTAATTTTTTAATTGTTATTATTCTCCTCCTTAACCCATAAACTTTAATTTGAAGTGAAATGGATCTTTATATGGATATGATTTGAAATATATTCCTATTTTCCACTGCATTGGACAGTTTCGTTTTACGTAATCGTTATGTTATGGTACGGTATTTTATTATTATTATTTTTTGTGTGTGTGTTATAAATAAGACACTAGATGTTCGCACGTCTGCGGAGACAAGTATTTAATATCGACGCAAAATGAAATAGGAACCCTTTAATGTGCTGCAAAATAAGTTCGACAAGAACACAAACGAGGCATCTCACATTATATAGAAGATAAATAACGGGCGGGAATGTGAAAAAGAGAATTGATGAAGCTCTTTACCTTGGGAACAAAGCGGCGCGACGGGTGAAGCGCATTCAACGAAGACTGCGATGCCTTTGTAGCCGAGCAGGTGATTTGGAGAGCCCACTTTCACTCAGGACCTATTTAAATTTTCGTATTTTCTGAACATTGTACAATGTAAAAGAGTGGTTGATTGCATAAAATCTCCTTTTTTAATCTTATTTTCCATGCAGTAGTGTAGGTTGTTATTGTTTTTGAAGCGGTAATTTACAGGGATGTAGAACTTTTTGAACCAGTCTCAATATTATAAAACTGGAAAAAAAACATTTGTTTCATAACAATAGTAGTATTCATCACTAGGAGCAAAAGTGGGTCTTTTTGGTGCGCAATCGTGTTTTAAAAAAGGATTAAGCATCAAAAAGACACTTTTGCTCCAAGTGATGAAGGTGTCGTCCACCGAGCGGCGAGTGTTTTGAGCGGCGAGTGTTCTGAGCGGCGAACCACAGGTAGAAAAGGGTCAAAGGGAATTTGCGGGGAATTCCTCCCTTCGGCAGAGAGAACCTCGCCTCGCGGCCGCTGTCGTAGCGCTAGGCAAGTTTTATGGATGCAAAGGTTTACGGGAATCATGTTTAAAAAATAATTCATTAAGATAGGGATTGGCTCTTTTTTTCTAAAAGTACAAAAACCAAGAAAAATTTTTATAATTTTTAAATAAAATTTCTTTTTAGCTATAACTGACTAAAATCATCTGTTATTCTCGATGCAAATGCAAGGTGTCATATTAAAGAAGAATAACGGTGCTAATTTCCTTTAGGTTAGGTTAGGTTAGGTTAGGTTAGTTTAGGTTAGGTTAGGTTAGGTTAGGTTAGGTTAGGTTAGGTTTAGTCAACGCCAATTAACTTATTAATGAAGTTTAATAAATATAAGTATATACTGACTAACTTTTAATAATAAGACCCTATGCGTCTTGTTTGAATTGGAATTCACATTGTATTGCATTTACTGTATTAGTGAACTAATGTAAAGACACTGAAAATGCGAGTGTAGGCCTATATATAGTTCAGAGTCACCTGAGAGGTATTGTACTCAGAGCCTCTAACGAGTTTCTCCCTGCCGAAGGGAGGAATTCCCCGCAAATTCCCTTTGACCCTTTTCTACCTGAGGTTCGCCGCTCAGAACACTCGCCGCTCAAAACACTCGCCGCTCGGTGGACGTAACCGTGATGAACAACGTTTTTTATCATAATGCGAAAATTAGACTTTTGATCGTTAAAAATAATAACTATAAAGTTTTATTTTCGAGGTTATATTTATAAAGTAGGTAATATGCAGTGTTTATATTTCTGTTATTTACAAACAATGCTTTTCATAACGTTCAAAATTCTGCTCATCAAGATAAATAAATCAGTAGTAATATACTTGGCAAACAGCTGACTTTTCAGTACTAGGACCTAAAAAATTCTCCAGATGATTTTTCAGTCCTAGGACAGAAAAGAATCGGTTTTGGTACTATTGATAGAACAAAAAACTGGCTGATTTCGTGCAGAATGATAAAAATATGTTTTTTTGTAAGTGGATTTTAGATTCGTTATGTGAAATAAAAAAATTCTGAATCTTTAAATCCTGTCATTAATGAATTTTTATTCTAACAAGTAAAAATTCACTGAAATATAGTTTAGCCGCTGTCCTCTTTTAAACCTTGTAAATGCACATTATTGGGTATTTTGAAGCGGACATGATGGATTACATGATCCAGATCATCAATGTATATTCTAAATGTTTCCATCAACCAGGTTCATCAAACTAGCTCCATTAACACAGGAAATTAAGCGATTCGCAGTTTAGCGTCAAATCTGAACACAAGCCATCAACCCTTGTTAGAGATGCTAAACGTGAATTCTGCTTCATGAAATGATCAATGTAAATGTTATATTCGTAGTAGCAATATAACAATGGAACTGCGCTAATAACAATGAGGACGTTTCAATTTTACGAACGGACGACCCAAAAGAGTTTAAATATGTTTTGTCTGTTTATTATTAAACAACCTTGGGTGTATACTTTATTCTTTATGACGAAACGTTTTTGATATTTTAGCCTTTTTGATTTTTGTACCATTATTAAAACGTATTTACGATTATACGTCTCTAGTAAAACATTGTGAATATATTAACCGCTTTAATGTTTTAAATATGGAGATGGGAATTTTTCTCTCACATAATCATCCATCCTCATTACCTACTATTCGGCCAACAATTATCAGGGTGTCTACTGATACTGGAATTACTGGAAATACTGGAATTTTATTTCCATACTGGAAATACTGGAATTATACTGGAATTTCAAAATAGATACTGGAATAATTAAATTATATTAAAATCTGAATTTTTTTATCCATAAAATATAGATTTTGTCATTTGATCCGTACATTTTGATCTAAAAATGTTTCACCTGTTATTATTGTTGTTAAAGTATGTTTGCAAACCAAAATCAGAAAACTTGTAGTTCTGTTCAAATAATTAACTAGGCAATTAAGAAATCTAAACATTTGTGTAAAGATTAAGCCTAGAAATAAGTCTCTATAAATTAATAGTCAAGCATGTTTATTCTCTTATTTTTTTCTCAGCTTTTGTGTATCGTTAGAGAAATCTGCTCATACTGTTAGAAAGATTCATCTTGTAGATGAACAGAATGCCATTATAATTCACATCAGCCTCCAGAGGTACGCCCTAGAAGCTTTCAAATTTTCAATGTTAATCTTATGGAAGAAGGGTAATTTATTAAATAAATTAGAGTCAAAATCAAGTGATTTTTTGGTAGAATTTTGACTAGTGGCGATCTTTTAATACAAAGATCCATGTTAAATTTGTTTACATGTATAAAATTTTGTTATTGTTACTCCATATTCAGGTTAATAGTTTGCGAGTGATACTGGAATTTTTTGAAAAAATGTACTCGAAATACTGGAAATATACTGGAATTCCAAAATCAGATATCAGTAGACACCCTGATTATTGGTAGATGTATGAAAGTTTGATCTTGAAGGACCTTATGAGATATTTCATAAGCAAAGATAGTGGTAAGTAAAGAGAAATTCACCCCCCCCCCCTCTAATTGTTTTATTTATTCAACCGGTTTGGTCTTTTACAGTTTTTTTTCTCTCAGTTGATACTTTTAATCACGACTTTGATGAATCTCTTTCGTAGTTGCTTACAAGTCAGAATTTTTTGAATAAAACATATTTTTATTATTGATTGTATAAGCTGTTATAAATGTTTCGACCGTTGTTAAACGTGACATGTTACTCTGGTAATTTGTCATATGCTCTCCCTCCAATAGCGAGAATTTGTGGCGCAGGATGAATTTGGTTAAAATAACTTGTCGCCATAGCTATATATTTGTTGAAGTTACTCATTTAACCAAAGCTGTGTATATAGTTTAAATTTATCCTATAAAATACATCTGCATTGACTAATGGAGAAAGCTAAAACGACCAAGGGTGCTGACCTTCCTACTTCTTTCTCTGCCCTTCCCTACGCGGCCATAATTTTCCAATCAGCTTCCGTATATTTGGCACGTTTCCCTCGTCTACAGCCTTATTGTGCTAACACCGTTCCCCTCCAAGTAGTCGGTTTACCAGGTCGGAACGGCGCAGTGAACGAGTGCAGTAGTGCAAGCATGCTGCGCCGATTATCTCTACCTATAGGACCTCTCCCTGGCTATCACGAGTTCATAACTCCACCGTGAGGGCGCGCTAGTTTGCTGCTCACTGGCCATTTCAAGCAACTCTAAATGCGGCGACACACTACCGGACTTTTCATCGAACCGAGCATCGCACCGGGCAAAAACTGCAAGTCCGGTAGTGTATCAGGGGTTTGTACATCATACCGAGTATCGTACCGTGCGCTCTGGAGGCGGTTTTCTGGCGAAACATCAAAGAAAGGATCCGTCCGTTGTATGGTAGTGTGTCGGGGTCAATTTTGTTCCGTACACACCGTGCCGAGCGTCGCCCCGAACGCTCGCAATGGAACGCCCCTCCCTTCACCACCGCATCATCTACGCTCTCACTCACTCACGCTATCTCACTCTCTCTAAACTTCCTTCACCTCGCTTTAGAATTTGTCTGGTACGATTCTCTGTCCGATGTCTTGTTCGGGGAAATGTTGGGGGCAAAACTTACCTCCCTGTATGGTGCAATGATCGGTTCGATGCCCGGTCCGATGTACGGTCCGGTGCAAAGTCCGGTAGTGTGTCGCCGCCTTAATTTGTTTGTGCGAGTGGAAACGGTCATGAATACCGCCGATACTGTTTAACCTCGATACAATGTGCCAATGACGTATAATGTGCGGTTAGTCCGATCACCCATATAAGTATTAAGCTTTTGTTGGTCTTTAAAAAAGGGGGTCTTTATTTCGTTTTTAATTTTCCCTTTAGTTAAATTATATTCACTAATAGTCTTCCAACTAACCAGTGGCGTTTTTTCAGATACCAATGGTAGTTTAGTTTTATGCTAACTGCTAACTATAAATACCAACAATTCAAATATATGGGGGTAATTTTTCTCATCTTAATTGGATGTTTGGGAAAACTCCAATCAAGCTTTATCTTTATTTTTTACAGACAATGGTTTTTTAATAGATCTAGTAAAATCCATAATTTTTACTGAGTTATTATATATCAGAGGTACGTTAAAGAACTAAGTGATTTCTTATCCAAAGGGTGTTTTACATTTCTAAAACACCTAATTTTTAGTACTATTCAGGGTGGCCAGGCACCTCAACCGGCGTACCGTTAAAACGTAAATTAGCCGGGACTTTAGCGACCGGGAACTATTAGGGAATTTATTTACCCGTGAAAATCTGTCTACTAAATACTGTATGCGTTGTTGGCTGGTATTTTAATGTGTTAGACAAGGTTATTTTATCTAAATCTAGTGATATATAGGTTTTATCTATTATAGTGATAAAAGTGAGTTTCCATTAATTGTTTTAAAATAAGTAAAATCAACCCAGCATTTCAACCCCGCATGTCGATAAATTACCGAACAAAGGCCGGGCCGGTTGTGATTATCGCTGGTGGTGATTGACCACTGGCCGTGTCCGCGGTGCGGTGTTTGATGGATCGACGGCGCGACGTGTATAGTCGGGATTGATGGATTGGCTCGCGGTGTATACGGGTGCGGGACGTGGGACTATAGTGGCAGTAACGTCGGTTGGTGGCTCGTGTATACTGCATTGACCACTGGCCGTGTCCGCGGTGCGGTGTTTGATGGATCGACGGCGCGACGTGTTATAGTCGGGATTGATGGATTGGCTCGCGGTGTATACGGGTGCGGGACGTGGGACTATAGTGGCAGTAATGTCGGTTGGTGGCTCGTGTATACTGCATTGACCACTGGCCGTGTCCGCGGTGCGGTGTTTGATGGATCGACGGCGCGACGTGTTATAGTCGGGATTGATGGATTGGCTCGCGGTGTATACGGGTGCGGGACGTGGGACTATAGTGGCAGTAACGTCGGTTGGTGGCTCGTGTATACTGCATTGACCACTGGCCGTGTCTGCGGTGCGGTGTTTGATGGATCGACGGCGCGACGTGTTATAGTCGGGATTGATGGATTGGCTCGCGGTGTATACGGGTGCGGGACGTGGGACTATAGTGGCAGTAACGTCGGTTGATGGCTCGTGTACACTGCATTGACCACTGGCCGTGTCTGCGGTGCGGTGTTTGATGGATCGACGGCGCGACGTGTTATAGTCGGGATTGATGGATTGGCTCGCGGAGTATACGGGTGCGGGACGTGGGACTATAGTGGCAGTAACGTCGGTTGGTGGCTCGTGTATACTGCATTGACCACTGGCCGTGTCCGCGGTGCGGTGTTTGATGGATCGACGGCGCGACGTGTATAGTCGGGATTGATGGATTGGCTCGCGGTGTATACGGGTGCGGGACGTGGGACTATAGTGGCAGTAACGTCGGTTGATGGCTCGTGTATACTGCATTGACCACTGGCCGTGTCCGCGGTGCGGTGTTTGATGGATCGACGGCGCGACGTGTTATAGTCGGGATTGATGGATTGGCTCGCGGTGTATACGGGTGCGGGACGTGGGACTATAGTGGCAGTAACGTCGGTTGATGGCTCGTGTACACTGCATTGACCACTGGCCGTGTCTGCGGTGCGGTGTTTGATGGATCGACGGCGCGACGTGTATAGTCGGGATTGATGGATTGGCTCGCGGTGTATACGGGTGCGGGACGTGGGACTATAGTGGCAGTAACGTCGGTTGATGGCTCGTGTACACTGCATTGACCACTGGCCGTGTCCGCGTTGCGGTGTTTGATGGATCGACGGCGCGACGTGTTATAGTCGGGATTGATGGATTGGCTCGCGGTGTATACGGGTGCGGGACGTGGGACTATAGTGGCAGTAACGTCGGTTGGTGGCTCGTGTACACTGCATTGACCACTGGCCGTGTCCGTGGTGCGGTGTTTGATGGATCGACGGCGCGACGTGTTATAGTCGGGATTGATGGATTGGCTCGCGGTGTATACGGGTGCGGGACGTGGGACTATAGTGGCAGTAACGTTGGTTGGTGGCTCGTGTACACTGCATTGACCACTGGCCGTGTCCGCGGTGCGGTGTTTGATGGATCGACGGCGCGACGTGTTGTAGTCGGGATTGATGGATTGGCTCGCGGTGTATACGGGTGCGGGACGTGGGACTATAGTGGCAGTAACGTCGGTTGATGGCTCGTGTACACTGCATTGACCACTGGCCGTGTCCGCGTTGCGGTGTTTGATGGATCGACGGCGCGACGTGTTATAGTCGGGATTGATGGATTGGCTCGCGGTGTATACGGGTGCGGGACGTGGGACTATAGTGGCAGTAACGTCGGTTGGTGGCTCGTGTATACTGCATTGACCACTGGCCGTGTCCGCGGTGCGGTGTTTGATGGATCGACGGCGCGACGTGTATAGTCGGGATTGATGGATTGGCTCGCGGTGTATACGGGTGCGGGACGTGGGACTATAGTGGCAGTAACGTCGGTTGGTGGCTCGTGTATACTGCATTGACCACTGGCCGTGTCCGCGGTGCGGTGTTTGATGGATCGACGGCGCGACGTGTTATAGTCGGGATTGATGGATTGGCTCGCGGTGTATACGGGTGCGGGACGTGGGACTATAGTGGCAGTAACGTCGGTTGGTGGCTCGTGTATACTGCATTGACCACTGGCCGTGTCCGCGGTGCGGTGTTTGATGGATCGACGGCGCGACGTGTTATAGTCGGGATTGATGGATTGGCTCGCGGTGTATACGGGTGCGGGACGTGGGACTATAGTGGCAGTAACGTCGGTTGGTGGCTCGTGTATACTGCATTGACCACTGGCCGTGTCCGCGGTGCGGTGTTTGATGGATCGACAGCGCGACGTGTTATAGTCGGGATTGATGGATTGGCTCGCGGTGTATACGGGTGCGGGACGTGGGACTATAGTGGCAGTAACGTCGGTTGGTGGCTCGTGTATACTGCATTGACCACTGGCCGTGTCCGCGGTGCGGTGTTTGATGGATCGACGGCGCGACGTGTTATAGTCGGGATTGATGGGTTGGCTCGCGGTGTATACGGGTGCGGGACGTGGGACTATAGTGGCAGTAACGTCGGTTGGTGGTTGGGACCGCTTTAGCTTCTGGCGTATTTAACATTAAGCAGTAAATACTCCCATCAGCGTCTCCTACCGTAGAATAACCTTATTCGAACATTCCATTTAAAAAATAACGGATTCTTTTGGGAACTGACTTGAAAACATTTACTTACCTATAGTTTTTTTGATTTGTAAAAGCATATCTGGTGTGTTAATTTTTATATTAACTTGGCATAAGTCCGCGTCTCAAACATAATTGTATATTAGGCATTTTAACGCAGATAATGTAGTTAGAAGTTCTGCAAATAGATTAAGGGTAACTTACTTGAGTGAAGAGTTGGTAATTCGAACTAGTTTGGACTTAATTGGATACTAACATCCTAAACAGCAGTTTGAATACTGTCATAGAAAGGAAGAGGTTTAGGATATATTTTTTATCCGTCGGTTTCCAAAAATAGTCTTATTGTATTTTCACAATTTATTTTGCACACACAACAGCTGTGCGTTGTACTGGACTTCAATAAATTCTCAATTTTAATGTAGTAGTTTAATTTGAACAAAAATTAACCCGGAAAAGTATAAGATTTCTGATGCCGAATTTTTTGACCCATTGACACATTAATGTCTGATTATGCCATACTGTATCCGATCCTTTGGCATCTCGTTTGGAAGAATTCTCATTGATAACGTCTCCTGCAAGACATATTTTCAATTCCGTAT
The DNA here is from genome assembly GCA_030545055.2 of Neoaliturus tenellus. Classification (NCBI taxonomy): domain Eukaryota; kingdom Metazoa; phylum Arthropoda; class Insecta; order Hemiptera; family Cicadellidae; genus Neoaliturus; species Neoaliturus tenellus. Next base: position 24,844,963 of record CM061531.1, read on the forward strand.
GTTAGGTAACTTGTAAAGAAGATTGCTATACTGCTGGTAACCCAATGATACCTGTCATGTATCTTAAATTTGATTTTTACATTTATATTTGAAATTGATTTTTCTTTGGGCAAAACAAGTAGCCTAATATTAACTAGTTAGCAAACTTAACCCAGTTAAAAATTTCATTAAATTATGAGTATGATTCCCTTTTAATAATATGTTTTCATTTATATTTAACAAAACTCAATTGTGGAAAGTACTTTTTTACAGAAATGTTAAGTTTAGTTTTCCACAGTTCATTGAAGTTTTCATGAAGCCGCAGACGAATCAGGAAAGCAGTGACCTTTTGGCGAAAATTACAAATTAATTTCGCTGAATAAATTACGACACCACTCCTGACGCCTTCTTTGTTGCTCGTTTATAACTAACTGCTCTCTCGCGCCGAATTATGAAAACAACTTTGTTTTCCCGAATGGTAGAATGAATATTTTTATTTTTATTCGAGAAATATTATTCAGTGCGATTTTCATTAAAATTATTATACTTCGTTCGCTTTTTTCAGTTAAAAAAACTTTAATGTTGCATCTGAAAAAAGTACGATGCCTTTTAATAGTTATTTTACTTTGTTGATTGGATTTTCTATAGTATTTTCATAAGAGTCTTTATTTTATGGATTGAGAATTGCCTTGTTCGATTTGAACGCAACAACAGTATGTCTTTGTTTGATAAGTTTTCATTATGAGTTTGAACATTTGCTTTTATTTAGAACAATTTGTTTTGAAGTTTGGTCTGTCCTTTTTTCAACGTTGACACATTTTAATAGTGATATTTTGACGAGATGTAGAGTCAACTTACCAGTTTTCGCAGGGTTTTGTCTTTTAATGGCATCGACATTTTTACACATTCTTAACTGTTACCATAAATTTTCATTGAAATTCCTTATGGTCTTCGGGAAATGCTGTACATTTTAAAGTCATTTGAAGTGTTTCATTCTTAGACAGCGCTAAGTAACTCACACAATTATTCCTATCATCATTCCGCCATTTATTCATTTAAGTCTGGATTGTTTCGCTCCATTAAATCACTACATAAATTTTACCCACCTCATTTTTAAAAATACCCACCGGAGTTTATTTTTAAAAACCGTTAATAATAACGATTAGTTTTTGTTATTAAAAGAAAACTATTGATAATGAAATGTTTCTTTCGGGTGTTATAATGTTTTTTTTTCTTTTTTTTCCAACGCCAGTGACATTTTTTTACACAAGAAACGAACCAAACTTTGCTTTTAGAACAGTTGTTATTTGTTTCAAACGCGATTTTGATCCAATCCTTAATTTTTATCTTGTTATTTTACTATGTCTTCCACTATGTTTTACCACAGTTGTGAACGAGGCGTATTCGTTATTATTATAATTTTTTTGACATCCACGCAGTATGCCTCTGGGTTTCCATTGCCCTCTCTCCTTGGTATTTGCTCGTGTTGTACGTGTGTGGGCTAGACTGATAGCCGCCGGCCGCCGGTTCAGTCCGGAGCGGAGTACGAGTGGCCTTGGCGGGATATTGGACACCGCGATCCGCATGACCGCTCCGCCGAATACTGCGGTCTCCGGTGATACCGCACATCAGATAACACACCGCGACACACCACAACCAAAACCCAACACACCGCAACACATCAAACAAACGTGCACGCCACGACCGCGACACAACAAACAAACGTGCACGCCACGACCGCAACACAACAAACAAACGTGCACGCCACGACCACAACACAACAAACAAACGTGCACGCCACGACCACAACACAACACACCACAACACAACCAAAATACAACACACCACAACACATCAAACAAACGTGCACGCCACGACCGCAACACAACAAACAAACGTGCACGCCACGACCACAACACAACACACCACAACACAACCAAAACACAACACACCGCGACACAACAAACAAACGTGCACGCCACGACCACAACACAACAAACAAACGTGCACGCCACGACCACAACACAACACACCACAACACAACCAAAACACAACACACCGCAACACATCAAACAAACGTGCACGCCACGACCGCGACACAACAAACAAACGTGCACGCCACGACCACAACACAACACACCACAACACAACCAAAACACAACACACCGCGACACAACAAACAAACGTGCACGCCACGACCACAACACAACACACCACAACACAACCAAAACACAACACACCGCAACACAACAAACAAACGTGCACGCCACGACCACAACACAACACACCACAACACAACCAAAACACAACACACCACAACACATCAAACAAACGTGCACGCCACGACCACAACACAACACACCACAACACAACCAAAACACAACACACCACAACACATCAAACAAACGTGCACGCCACGACCACAACACAACACACCACAACACAACCAAAACACAACACATCACAACACATCAAACAAACGTGCACGCCACGACCACAACACAACACACCACAACACAACCAAAACACAACACATCACAACACATCAAACAAACGTGCACGCCACGACCACAACACAACACACCACAACACAACCAAAACACAACACACCACAACACATCAAAACAACGTGCACGCCACGACCGCAACACAACTTCGACCCACTGTGTGTGTCCATTCATTGAAAACTAAGGGTGGTACCTAAGAGTCACATGAGGAGTCAAAATATCCGATTTTGATTTGTGATCTAACATCTAACAACAGGATCAGAGGTGATTTAACCTTGTTCATAGAGCAAATCTGGTGCAGACCTACATTGCTTTCAAACGTAGATGTCGTGTTGTGGTGTAGGCGGATCGGGATTCTCCTTGTCTAATAGTCTTTGAGTTATCCCCCATGGTAACATGTTGAATCTTTGTGACTTTGTTGTTTTCCCACCAAAGGTTTGCAGATTGTCTCTATTGAGCAAGTTTTGCTAACCCTCCCCTGCCATCATGAGCTTGATGAAAGCCATTTCATTCCCATAAACTTCTGTAAGCGTTAAACTTAAAACATTCACAACGATATTTCACTATTAAACCAAATATTATTGCCTATAACGCTGGTTATTGTTAGCGAGTATTTATAGTAGCTTTGCTATTTCCATTTTGCAAGAAACCCTTATCCTATATTGTCTCTATAAGGACGTAACCCATCGGTTGTCTGCGCGGCACCGCCGTCGCCTTCTAAGGCTTTCTCCGTTAAGGTCTGTCAAGGTGTGCGGGTTCGTGCGTGGCCGCCGCCGCTGCCGCATTCCTCTCTCTCACTCTCCTCTTCCGACTGGACGCAAATTGCAATTTGCACCTCGCAAACGCATTCACACCCGAGACTTGACGCTTGGCTAGTTCACTTTTCCCTTGTTGGAATGAAAGTCTGGTTCCCAAAGCGATTGTAGTTTGCGAAGACTTCACGTCAAGTGATGACATTGCGGATTCCCGTCATCAAGTAGTCTTCACTGACGAAAGGCTGAACTGCGAATGTTTTATCTATAAGATTTTGAAAAATCCAAAGAATCGCTTAAAAGAGAATCGCTTAAGTAATCTTGGGCCAAATTCTCATAAATTTTTGTCAGACCAATCCTATCCAAAGACACAAAAAACTTAAAAATCGGTTGATAATTGTAGGGAATTTCAATGAAAAATCCCATTTAGCGTAATATAGATAGTGCGGTGCAGCGTTTCAGGACTCAAGAGATATTAATGGGACTCCCCAATTCTATGAGTTACGTTGTCGACTTGGAAATTAACATTTTGCTTTGTATTGAATTCGCTAGTTTTGTGTGCTTGTTTTTCTTAATCTTTTTCAACGTTTACGTGAACTATACATGAAGTAATTAACATATTATGTAGGTACATCAAACTCTCACATACGTTTTATTGATTTTTTGGTTGGATTTAATCACTTTATTGTTGCCATCCATATTTTTCACTGACGCTTTGGAAGGAATACTTAACGAGAAATTTTACGTTAAAAATTACTACAGTCTTTGGTTGTACGAAACAACCATAAATAGAAGCAGTGTGATTTGAAAAATGTTGGTTATTTAACATTGAAGTGAATGTCAGTCCGGCGATCTTTCTCGACTTTCAGTTCCTTATATAGATTTCAATGGAACGATTAAAATTCTCGAGTTTAGTAACAGTTAGTTATACAAGCAGTTTCGCCATGCCAAGTTTCTAGTGGGTAGTCCGGCCGTGAGTAGGCTGCTGCCTACAGTCCGCCTACTGGCCTACTGTCTACTGCACGGTTCTGGTTTAGATGGCCTTATTCTTGGCGTAGAGAAGTTATTAGTCCGGTTACTGTCTACTGCACATTTCTGGTTTGGATGACTGTACAGTTGGTCTAGTTTGCCAATTGACATGCTGTACTGTACGCGTCTAGTTTAGTGGCCTTGCTTCTGGAGTAGTCCAGTTCTTGGAGTAGTCTATCTATACACCTGATATTACCTAGGTATTACTCTACCTTCTGGCCCATTCTGTCTACACTTTTCCTATTTGGTCTATGCAGTTTTTGAAAATTATTTTTTTAATTCACCCATTTCCAAATCGTATATTAAAAAATTTTCACGTGATAATTACAGTACTGTTCTCGAGAATCTTTAAAAAAGTAATAAAGTAAGTTAATTAAAAAAAATATTTATTTATTTGGGATTCTTTTCATCAATAATTAACTCTCAAACATTACAAACAACAGTACCACAGTTACCGACTTTATTAATGTTTCTTTCCATCATAATTAGTTAATCTTCGAATATTACAAATTACCATACCTAACTTAAGTTTTTGACTTTGGAACAAGATACCGACGAATTTTTGACCTTGGCCTTAACAATCTGCTTTAAATATGTGTGATAACACTTGTTTATTGACGTTATACGACAGTATATCTTATGAAAATCTTCACCGGCGCTGCCCATTTCGCATCTGTTAGCCTTGCTCGTTTTCGTAGCCTCCCATCTCAGCGACAATCAATAAGCAATTGACACCAGAGTGACGCGGCTCGCACGCCTCGTTGGCTGGACGGTCGTTTGTCATTCGCCACTTGTGTCGATCGTCGTAGCTATGCTGTGTGTTTGTGATGGACAAAGCGACGCTGGTTGTCGTTGTCGCCTTGGGCGCCGTCCAAAACTGGCCGCCGCGCCGTGCCGTGCGTGGCGTCCGGACCTAAGGAGATGCTTCGCAGCTTACGTAAATATTGCTGCTGTGTAACTAGTGATCATGCACAGCCACATGAATGGTGTAAGAATTTTGAAAACCAGCACACTTCGATAACGGTGGTTAACTCGATGTCTTCCGAGTAAAAGGTGCGGCTACACATAGCAGGAAAGGATACGAAAGGAAACGGAAAGGACACGGACAAAATTCTGATGGGGTGGCTACACATATCGGACACGGACAGACATTCTGAGTCGGAAGGCTGCGCGCGCAGCCGTCAGACGTCGGAAGGTGGCGCGCGCAGCCGTCCGACACGGCTCATCCCTCCGGCCACCACACTCACTGCACTGAGCTACCGTTATCATTTTCTAAAGGTGTCGGAAGGGGTGGCTACACATACCAGGACGGGATACGGATAGGACACGACAGTGGTGGATGAATGCTCGTCTGGCGATCCATCCGACACGGCGAATGTCCTGTCCGTGTCCTTTCCTGCTATGTGTAGCCGCAGCCGTACCTTAAATAGACTTCAACCTCGCTTCAGCTATATATTTCAATCAAGATAAATCTTACCCTCTGCCTTTGAAATTCCTTTCAGTTCTATACAATACAGGTGGCAAAAAAATGTTGAAGTGTACATTTTAAGTTTTAACATTTGTAATTTTAAAACAACTTTAACTATCTTTATAAACTAATAAATATTCGTTTGTTTTCAGGTAAGGATGATTTTCGCTGATCTCAATGGTGCCATTTGGTAATGTATTTAGAAATATTTTTTGGTAATGTTGGAAGTGAAACGTATTTAAAACTTCCAAGTGCTGTTTTATTATACTGAGAACACAACGTTAAAACTACAAGCTCGTGTGTTTGGAAGTACTGTCAGATTACAAAGGAAACACCGCCTTCTGCAGTGCGAAAGCCAGTCAGCTGTGTCGCGGCCGTGCGGCGCAGCTGGTAGGTGTTGGCTCACAGCTGATTCCGCGGGTCAGCTGACCGTGACGTCATCACGACCTTCCCTGTCACGACGACCTTGCCGATACGGCGCGGCGCGCCGCGACACTAGCGCGTTCTATACTCTAGACGTTACACCGCCGCGCCGCGCCGTGTGAGGCGTGGTTGTAATTTCCTTCTTTCCTCTGATTATGCTTTTTACGATGCGATTTTACTAGCGTAGAATGTTTAAATGTATTGTCTGCTTGTTCTTTGTTCAGATGATATGTTGGCAACGCATACGGTGGTTGTATAATTAAATACCCCCGTTGCAGCAGACCTGTACTCAGCGCATTTCCAATGGAATTTTGGTATATTTTCTATTCCCCATAAAATCCATTTGGATGAGAGTATGTAGGTTTGCCGCCATATGGGTTTTGTTGGTAAATATAAGTTAAACCCTACATAGTGAATGTACTATGTACAATTTTATCAGGTTATGGTGTTCTTTTTATTTCCCCCATAAACCCATAGGGTGAGTACGTAGGAGTGCCACCATGTGGGTTTTGTAAGCAAATTTAAGTTAAACGCTTCTTTAATGAATGTACATACCAAATTTTATCGAGATGTATGTCAATAAATAAGCAAGATAGAAAGTTTTGTTGATCTCCCATAAGAATAACATGGAAAACATAGTTTTTGGATTCTTTTCATAACCATTTTAGCTAGGTAAAAAATTCAAAATACTAGATTGTTTGTTTTTTAAATTTTTTCTAAATGGTTTGAATTAAAACTGTTGAATTTTGTAAATAAAAGTAAAACAAGCCAAACCCCCATTATTTACCCTTTTGAAACCGCATAACACCCCGTTCCCACGGTCCGATCATTCAGGTTCACGAACTCATTCAAGTAGATGCTGCTTACACCCCTGTACCAAATTTCATCATCAAATTCGGAGATCCCGTTCAAAAGTTATAGTGTTCACGGACCTAGTTAGCAGCAGGATATTTTCCTATAAAACCCTTTTAACTGGAATTATAATTCATTCTTCTTATTAACACTAATATGCCTCTACCCTTTGGCTTCAGTTAAAACATGAGGTTATTTTAGCCTTAAAGATACATATATATTAATTTGAACGAACTGTGTTTTTGGCTTATAGGGACCTTGACACGAAAAAGTATCATGGTCCCGGGCTTACCGTGGCTACTACCATAATAACGTTTTCCCTATAGGGTATTTTGTTAAAAAAGAAAACCTACTCTGGTTATCCTGATTGCTTCATAAGAATTACGGTGCCTCTTAATGATCCAATTGAAAT